>OX578142.1:53753089-54108089 GCA_951213105.1 Amaurobius ferox
TCACAGCTATGAGCGAAGCAAACCTATCCACACAACGTCCAAAGTTGAAATGACTTATCAAACAACTTCATAAGTATAATCACGTAACCTAAATCGAGTGTCGTGTGCAAACAGATCACATAAGATATGAAGTGATTAGAACTTATAATTTTTAATGAATCGTACAACATTAGATTGTGGTAAATACAATTGTTATCTACATGAGAAAATTTCTATATTATTTCATTCAGCTTCGAAATCAGAGTGAAAATATGTACCAAACTTACTTAAAGTTCCGAATT
The DNA here is from genome assembly GCA_951213105.1 of Amaurobius ferox. Classification (NCBI taxonomy): domain Eukaryota; kingdom Metazoa; phylum Arthropoda; class Arachnida; order Araneae; family Amaurobiidae; genus Amaurobius; species Amaurobius ferox. The sequence goes on from OX578142.1 coordinate 53,753,371, forward strand.
TTAAATCACATTAACATTATATACTTAGAAAAATTTTATATATATTTTTATAACTTTAGGTGATATGTAACACGCGGAATATACAAGAATAACTACCAAAAACACGAAAATAACTAACAGTATGAGGCCTTCACAAGTCGGCATCCAAACTAGAAATGAACGATAAACACACTAATTGCAACAATTAGATGAGAGCTTATCAGTTCTTATCTTATCTAAGATTCCACATAAAATGACGTCATCACTCCAAAGTTCACAAGATGACGTCATTGGTCCAAGGTTCGCAAGATAGCCATTTGGCCTTTTACAATTAAGAAGTAATTAAAAATTTTTTAATTACTATCGATTTTTAATTACTTCTTAATTGTAAAAGGCCAAATGGCTATCTTGCGAACCTTGGACCAATGACGTCATCTTGTGAACTTTGGAGTGATGACGTCATTTTATGTGGAATCTTAGATAAGATAAGAACTGATAAGCTCTCATCTAATTGTTGCAATTAGTGTGTTTATCGTTCATTTCTAGTTTGGATGCCGACTTGTGAAGGCCTCATACTGTTAGTTATTTTCGTGTTTTTGGTAGTTATTCTTGTATATTCCGCGTGTTACATATCACCTAAAGTTATAAAAATATATATAAAATTTTTCTAAGTATATAATGTTAATGTGATTTAAAATTCGGAACTTTAAGTAAGTTTGGTACATATTTTCACTCTGATTTCGAAGCTGAATGAAATAATATAGAAATTTTCTCATGTAGATAACAATTGTATTTACCACAATCTAATGTTGTACGATTCATTAAAAATTATAAGTTCTAATCACTTCATATCTTATGTGATCTGTTTGCACACGACACTCGATTTAGGTTACGTGATTATACTTATGAAGTTGTTTGATAAGTCATTTCAACTTTGGACGTTGTGTGGATAGGTTTGCTTCGCTCATAGCTGTGACAGAATTATAATGTTTTAAGATGTTAGTGTTTTAAAAATAAATCTTATACTGTGAATGTCGTAGTTGGATGTTACTATCTAAAAAGAATGTCTAAAATTCAAAGTATGCCATCACTCGAGCAAATAATTTCTAGTGTAAATAGTGCGGAGTTGACTGTTCCTGCCCTAGAAGAAACAAAATCTGTGGACATTGTCTCAGATGTGATTAATTCACCCTCACAAAAATTTGCTGTGGATTGGTTAGAAACCTATCTTATGTCTTCCAAAACCCCAGCAGAAACATCTACCGTTGTCAATTCACAAGTTCTCACCGAGGTTGAAAACTCAACTCATGATCTGCTTTCTTGTGCTCTAACACATAGTGGACTGTTATCTTCCAATGCAGAATCAGTTTCGACTGAATCTACTTCTTCAGATTTTATGCAAGATGCACTCCGTCGTTGGCATTTAGGTTCTAATGTGTATGTGTATTTGAAACTTCGTCATGGGAAGTTAAAAGTGTATATATGGAAATATCTCTCTAACGATCGAAATGAATTACAGCCTACGCGTGAAGGTGTTACACTGTCACCGGCTACATGGAGTGAATTTTCTCAAAAATTGTGGTCGTTCAATATTCTATATGCAGATACCTCTTTCGTCAGTCGCAATGAGTTGTTCTGTTTCAATGACAACGGAAAATTGCATCTGCAGAAAATAATTCAATTATATGATTCAAAATTTTGTCTAACACAGTGTCATATTACCTTAGATAAAAATCAAATAGCATGTTTACAGAATAGTGTTAACAACATTAGTATACATCTTCGAGAAAGTATATTTATAGAGTGGCTTCCTGCTCAAATATTAAAAGTAAAGAACACTATAACCTTTCTACCATCACTTATTTGTGACAAAAATTTTGCATTCGAACAATTAATCTCTTGTATTCATGACAACGTCATGTGTCATGTAAGAAAACTTTTCAAATGTGTTGGCTGTGTTGGTCAAGTTGCAGATTTAAGTTACCATGAATGTCTTTACAGCACTCCATTACAAATGTTTGACAGAGTGTCTGAACAAGTACTTCTAAATCTTGACATTAATAACATTGCTAAGAAAGTTTTGTTGCGTGGTGAAGAAGTCTTTTACTGCTATGATAGAAATTTTTTCGAGTCATTCAAATCAGAGGACTATGAAAGTGCGATAAGGAAATTATTTTAACTTATTTGTTTAAATGTACAAGTGATAATGGTTAATGTGTATTTCATTAATAATAGATTCATTAAATGGTTGTTATCTTTCAAATTGAATTCCTTATTTATACTCATTAGCTATTTTTTTTTTTTTTTTTTTTTTTTTTTTTTTTTTTTTTTTTTTAGCATGTTCCATTTAATAAATGTTATATTGTTGTGAGTTATGTATCTATGCATTCAAGTGTAACAGGTTTACTAATCTCACTTTTTAAAATAAAATATAAAAAATTAAAAATAGATTTATTCGAATCATATCAAATGTCTACAGTGTGAGTTTCATGACAAAAGATATTTACACTTTACAGAGTTTAAATCATAAATTTATAATCAATGTCAAAATTCTGAATTCATTCAAAATAAATGCTAATTTATGTTCCATTCTCTAAAGTATGAAGATTCATAAACAATGTTGTGTTTCAATCTCTAAGAATCGGTGAAAATTCGACTGTAGTTTCTTAAAAATCTACGAAGTTGGGAGTTATTCTGTAATAGGTGTAAAATTTTGTTGTGGTCCTGTCATTTTCTGTGTGTTGTTAAATATGTACATTCAAATGGGATCATTTATTAAGAGCAGAGAGGTCTTATGGAGCACCTACAGCCACAAAATTGTGACATTTCTATGTGCATGTCAATAATGTCTCGTATTAAGATAACTCATTACATGTTTCTTTTAAGGTGTTAATTGCATATCTTTCATATTTTTTAATGATATTGCAATGTACTGTACTTGTCTCAGAGGGTCACTCTTTCATTTAAATTCAATGTTAACAATCACATATCCTTAAAAACAGTAAGTTATATACTATTCTTCTTTTTAAAAAAAAAATATATATATATATACTCGTTTAATGATCTTAAACGTTGTTGTAACAATAAAACCTAGCTCTTATTTGATAGTCATACACTAAGTATTGTGCAATTTTTGTCAAATTGCATTAAAATTTGATAATTTTAAATGGGGAAAAAAAAAAACATTCGTGAGTATTCTATAATATTCAAATGCTATGATCTTCCAGCTCTTGTATGTATTGTATAATTTGATAAATTTTTCATTTAAATATGGGAACTGCTTAAAACAATAACATTGCAATTAACTCGCTTTGCGAACATGAACATTGGGTCACTATCTGTTACACTGATAAGCGCGATAAGCTATAGAGCCGATTTGGAATGTATTTTGGGTGAGTCTTTGGCCTGCATGTTGTGTGTATTGTGGGGGGGAGGGGGTATATTTATGGAAAATATGTATTCATATACATATTCTTTCTGAGAGCAGCTTTTTCAAAATAAGATCCACACATTTTAGTGGTGTCTATTGAAATGTGAGGATGCAATCATGCATTTGCAATTGTTGGATTTCCACTTGGACGAATTCAGACGTAAAATACACCTCTAATGCTTTTTTTTTTTTAAATTACAACTTAACATTTAGAAGGTATATGTAATATCTGCTTATATGAAAAAAAAAAAAAATGGATAGCATAAGACAGTAGCAAGTTATTAAAAAGAAAAAAGAAAAAAAAAATGCATAATTTGGAAAGAATAATTGTGTGGTGGCAATACGGCAACATAATGACATCATTATAGATAAGATCTAATTTTTAATAATGTAATAAGAGTGTATCACTCATTTGGAGTGTGGACAGTAAGTTGTCGCTCCGTGAGTTCCAATTTTGTTAACTATTTTCAATGTGAATATAAAAATTATATGAAATGATTCTAAATATTCAAACTTAGAAGCTTCAACTAAGTTCGGTTTCATTGAAATATTTGTCCTGTAAATATTTGCATCGGTAAAACCACCATTCAAACAGTCGATTCGTATTTAGAAAATTCTAGAACCGTAGTGTACAACTGTAGAAATCTATTTTTAAAAGCTGTCGAAACAGATATTTTTTTCATAAAAATGTGTTCCATACAATTTATGTCTACCGATGAAATACAACTATTTCGGACATTTTTAAAAATTTAAAAAGTTTGAAAGTTAGTGTGATAAAATCTCACACAATACTTACTCGTTTCATGTTTAGCAGGTTTTAATACCGGGTGTTGAAATCTAGGTACATGTATGTGCAAAATGGTCTATTCCTATTCAATAGATTTTAAAATGTGTTGGTGTCCTGAAAAAAATAATGTACACTCACTTCTAAGTTCTATAATGGTAGTAAAATTACGATGTTAAAATGGTGATATCATATTCATTGGGTTTTATTTAAACTGAATGCTAAAATTTTTGGGGGTGAAAATTCGTTAGTTTGTTAAATTCTAAACTTCGATATTTCAATTACATCCACCATTTTAAAAATGGCCGAATCATATTCAATGCGTAATATCATTAAAATGATGTATTTCAGATTACGTGTACCAAATCAGACCCTTGAAGTATCCAACTATTAAAATATATTATTAGAAAAAATAGGTGGCAACACCTCATACTGCTGACGTCATTATAGATAATATCTAATTTTTAATAGCGTAATGAGAGTGTATCACTCATTTGAAGTTTGACTAGCGGGTAGTGAAGAGGTCGTTCTGTGAGTTCTAATTTTCATTATTATTATTTTTATATACTGTTAGATTTATTTTTCAAAAATCACACTTAGAATGGTCAAATCCTGTTCACAAAACATAATTTCAGCTATGTATTACATTCATGTTTTTAAAGTTTGTGTATACATTTGTTTTTAGATACACAACACTCAGAATGGTCGAATGCTATTCACTTAACACTATTTTGAAAATGCGTAACTATACTTGGGTGTATTCAAATCATTTTTAAAAAAAATTATATTGATAGTTAGATTTATTTAAAAAAAAAAAAAAAAAAAAAAAAATCCACTGAATACAATTTTAGCTAATTATTACATTCGTGTTTTCAAAGTTTGTGTATACATTTGTTTTTAGATACACAACACTTAAAATGGTCGAATCGTATTCATGTAACACCATTTTTGTGTCCACGGAACACAATTTGTGTGTTCATCCGTAATCAATTTGTTTTTAAACATTCGAAATCATTTCGTTATTATTATAAAAATCGTATTGATTTATTTTTAAAAAAAAAATCCACTGAATACAATTTTAGCTAATTATTACATTCGTGTTTTTAAAGTTTGTGTATACATTTGTTTTTAGATACACAACACTTAAAATGGTCGAATCGTATTCATGTAACACCATTTTTGTGTCCACGGAACACAATTTGTGTGTTCATCCGTAATCAATTTGTTTTTAAACATTCGAAATCATTTCGTTATTATTATAAAAATCGTATTGATTTATTTTTAAAAAAAATCCACTGAATACAATTTTAGCTAATTATTACATTCGTGTTTTTAAAGTTTGTGTATACATTTGTTTTTAGATACACAACACTTAAAATGGTCGAATCGTATTCATTGAACACAATTTGTGTGTTCATCCGTAATCAATTTGTTTTCAAACATTTGAAATCATTTCGTTATTATTATAAAAATCGTATTGATTTATTTTTTTAAAAAAAATCCACTGAATACAATTTTAGCTAATTATTACATTCGTGTTTTTAAAGTTTGTGTATACATTTGTTTTAAAAAATCATAATGTTATAATACACAGATTTATATTCACTTCGTAGCATTCTGTTTTAAAACGCACCCTTGCATCGCTATTCGAATGAACTTTGAAAAATAATCTAACTTCCACTGATAAGGTACACTTCGAAGTTAACTGCCTATAAAGCACGGGTGCTTTGGCACGATGGTAAGACGCGCGGTTTCTAATCAGTTGGACCCAAGATCGAATCCAGCTCCTGACAAGTGAAACATTAATTTATTTTGGAAAAAAAAAAAATGCCGATAGATGGCAGCACTTCATCAAAATTCGCCAGAGGGCGCTTTAACTACATCCTGCTGATAAGATCTTTCACTCTGTCGCTGACCAGCAGAGAGGGAGGACGTGTGCTAAGGAGCTCCAAGGCGCGACACGTCATTTCCAGATTGTGTGATGCCCAGTTATCGATTGCGACATCCCTTGAAACTTCTTCCTCAGGTCAAAGGTCAGTCGCTGATTGCGACATCGCTTGAAACCACTTCCTCAGGTCAGCGATTGTGACATTCCCTCTCAAGAGTGAAGTGAAACTCACTCCGTATGAGTCATCATGCCTCTCTGAAAGACTTCGCAATTGCCCTCTTCCGAAAGAGGCATCCGGTGCTGCGCCTCACCAAACTTCCAAAAGAGGGGAGGGGGGCATTGAGAGGATCCTCTCAAGAGAGGCATCCTCCCTCCTGGGGGTCTCAAGACCCTCCAAGGAGGGGGGCACTGAGAGGCATCCTGGGGGGTCTCAAGACCCTCTAAGAGGGGAGGCGGCTCAAGAGAGGCATCCTCCCAAAGAGGGACCCTCCTCCCAAAGAGGGCCTCTCCTCCTGCTGCGCCTCCCCGATCCGCCGCAGAACCCCCAATTTATAACTACTAACCAGTAAGCTATTATGCGAGATTATGGTTTCAAATGCTATCATTCTTTGCAGTTCACACTAACATAACACTTACTGTGCGTTTAGAATTCATTTGGTGTTCAAGTTAAAATTATTTACATTTTAACTCTGTTGTTGTTGTTGTTTCTTATGACCTCCTGATTTCCACGGACATTTTAACTCTTAAACATGTTTATTTCAAATTATGTTTAAAATTTAACAACCAATATTTAAACTTTGGAAATGTTTAATAACAATTACATGTGTATTATCCTACATTTTGAATATACAAAATTTTGATATTCAAATTTAAAAGGCATGTATTGATACATCACTCAAATTTTTCAGAACATTTTGAATTTAACTCAACGTTAATTCAGTTAAAAACCTCTTTACACTTGCTATTCTGTATAACACATCTGAAATATAAAACATGAAGTTTTATTTTTCAATCTCTTGAATAATTTCAGTTTGAAACATTTAGTCAAAATACTATTAATTTTCTAAATCCAAAATTATTTATTTGAAACAAATATTAATTTCAATATCTTTATTACTTCAACAACTATAATTCGATTTAGATAATATATTACTATCTAATGTTAACGAAATACCTTAGCATCAGTTGGACACAGTGATAACTAGTCAAACTTTTAACTGGTAATATGTATTTTCAGCTTCATTATAACTCATTAGATCAGGATAAATCAGATAACATCAGTATTAACTAGGTAAGTCAATTTGCATCTATTCATGCATCCTAGGATATTAAATCCATCTTCATATAAAATTAAATTAGTAACTACTGTCTATTATTTTCAAAAACAGCATTCAGTAAGTTGATTTAAAATATCTGTTGGATAAACTCCTTCTTTATAAACATGTTATAAATTGAAATTAGGTAATATCATGCAACATTATTATGCAGTTAAAGTTGTTCAAACAGATTGTACTGTTAAATAGAAAATGCATATTTTTAACTATAGTAAAGCATTATTTATACACTACTCTAGGGACCAGTGAAGTAAAGCGTATACCTGCGAAAATATGTAATTGAAATTAATGTCACTGGATAGGAATGTTTGACAAGCTATGTAGAAATGCATATAAATGATGTATGTACTGTATTTCAAATATTTGAAATTTAATATTCACTAATTAGAATGGGAAATTAGACTGTATAAGATTTAACAAAATATTTGAAACATCTTTATGTAAATAAAATTAAAATTTGTTTTGATTTGACAACAAATTATGAATTTTATACAAATATTGAAATGAAAATATAACTATCCATATTTCATTACCTGAAGATACATTCAATTGAGTAGTAGAAAATTAGTACTAACTTTTGAATCATTTGTGAGATATCGCTGATTACAAACGTACACATGCTTATCTCAAAAACATTCAATTCGAAAATAAGAATATTTTCAAAAACATGTAAATTCATTGATAATTCAAATATTTGATCCTATTACAATATTTTCCTTTAACGTTAGTATTATATGTGTAACAGTAGCGTAGCGTCCCCGGGCAATTCTTGTTTTGAGAAAGGGGAGGGGGGGGGTTGAATTGGTAACCAAACAGTTTGCTTCCCATTTCGCTAAATATCATTTCTCTGAAATTAAATGGGTTTCTAGGGAATATGATTTCCCTACTTGGTAAAACTATTGGTGTGTAGAAACAAATTATATTTCTTAAATATATTTCTATAATTTTAAAGAATCAAGGGTACTTCCTTATTAAAGCAGCCCCCGAGGATGAATCACCATGTGTCCGAGATGTATCGCCAAGGTAGGTTGTAAAATCTCACCAAACGTTTGCAGTCCTAAAGAAACAGCACGTGTTTGTATTATTGTCATATTGCTTTTTCGTTAACGAAAACCTTGGCGAAATCATATCTGCGACCTTCAGGCTCAATCAGATTTATAGGAGCCACTATAATAAGATAGTACTGAATCAAGCTATATATACAAATTCTTTCTAATAATACAATGATTCTAGCTAAAACTAAATCTGCTTTTTAATTTCTTCGTCTACAGTTACAATTGCAATATATAGATATTAGTTTATTAAATGGGATGCTTTTATTTACTTTTGAAAATTATTTTTACCTTTACTAAGGTAGGAATTTACTTTTATGCATCAAAATTCTATTTTCTGTACTACTGATGAGAAAAAATCAGTACAAATAAGATAACCATATGCATTACCTAAAAAACATATTTTAGTTCATCCGGTAAACAATATCTTGAAAAATTATAAATATTTAATTAACTGAACCTGATTGACTAGTACCTACTTAATCAAATTTAAAACATTATAATTTTTATTACATAGTGTTAATTTTTATTACATAGTTAATCCATGTCGAGCCAATCCGAATTTCTTATAGAAAGCTGAAGGTTAATTAGGTCCTTGTAAATTGATCATCATTTAATGAATCGTGAGTACAGTTAACCACATTTAAAAGGTAGCTGCAAAGTTTATAGTTAGTACATTACAAGGGTAGATTAGGGCAGAAATAAAAAGGGGTTTACTTGGACATGTTTCTTTTATTGAACATTTGTTTTTGTAGTATATCAGTAAATAGTTATCGAAACTGATAATTTTTTTTTGGTTAATCATAAAATGAAGCAAACTAGCCTAATAAAATGAATATTATGCCATTTTGGGATTTATGACATTGCGATAAACTTTTATAAGTGAATCTATAGAATCACAAGAAATGACACATATATCTGAAAAAAATAGGGGAGGGGTGTAATTGCCACAATGACCCATACCTGGATCTACATTAAGTTTCTTGTTACCATTATAGATATCAGATATTCTATATTGACGAATGTATAATAAGCATGAAACCAGTCCAAGAATGCTCATGCTGGTATCTGTAATAGGAATATCATCCATATATTTTAGAATGCCTCTTATAGATGGGCTTTGTGTTTATAGACTTTGCCTTTGCAGCTTCATGTGGCCTGAGATAAATTGTATATGAATTTTGAACCTGCCACGTGGAAGAACTGAAAATGTTAGTTTCCATAGAAGTTTTATGAAATTATGGTGCATGCTAACTTTCATGCTGCCACTGCAAATTTTGATTATTTCATGATGACAAGCATATAATAAGTAAGAAACTAGTCCATGGATGCTAGTATCTGCAATAGGAGTGTCTTCTCCATTATATCCCATTCACAAATTGATATATTAGAATGTTGCAAAACTATAATTACAAAACAACTTTATCAACCAATTTTCACAAAAATATTATGACTGGAGAAACAAATATGAGCAAGATAAATAGCAGATCAAATTGAAAGCAGTTGAAAAATAGCAGTTGAAATTGAGGCTGCAGCTAATATATTTCACATGACGTCTTTGATGAACAAGTATTTTAGCTATATTTCAGGCATTTAAAACTAACTTGAATGTACTCGGAAAGCTGTATCTATTTACTCATATTTGTTTCCATTCACCTATTACGTGTACATATATTACGTAGATGGTTATCATAGAGACAAAATCTATTTACTCATATTTGTTTCCATTCACCTATTACGTGTACATATATTACGTAGATGGTTATCATAGAGACAAAATATCAATTTAGAATGCTCTGATATTAAAATATGGAATTATATGAGAGTTTTGCTGTCTAAGAAAAGTTGAAACCACTTTATGTGAAATATCAGTTAGCACGAACTGCAGGCTAGGCACTATCAGTGCCTCGTATATATTCTATTATATATTTATTTATTACATATAAAGTAGATAACTTGAAATTTGAATTAATGTAAAAAAAAGCTATTCCTCTGAAAGTCAAATTTTTCAGGTAACACACTAAGTTAGAGTGCAAATCTCAACCAACTTGTTTATTTCTGGTGATATCAATTCAAATCCATAGCACCTATTCTATTGGTATATAACTTTTTAATACTTCTGTAAAGAAACCAGGCATAAAAAATTAGGTGACAAATCAGATTCTTTAAGAAAGTATTATAAATTTATATTCTCAAAAGTAGCAGTTCATTTATTTTGATCTATTGGTATCTTTTATTCACATAGAAACAAGGAGCGAGCATTAAAGGAGAACTAGAATCAGTATGTACATACTGATAGTCAAAATTTTCAATGTTAAAGTATCAGTTGTTGCATTGAAAATGTTTGAAGTAAATAAAAGTTTAATAAAGAATGCCAAGAAATTAACTTATATATTTAAAAGTATGCACTGGTTGTGACTGATGGACTTACCTGGTTAAAGATACCCCCCCCCCCTCCCAACTACAGGAAAAAATCTATTCGAATTTTTTTTTAATTACACTAAATCAAGACACAAATCATATTGTAATTGTTAATGTGTGTAAAAATTTCCTCAAAATCCAAAAGAAGGTGTATTGAAGTACTTTAATTGTAAATCTATTGACGCAGTTCTATAAAAATATAGGTATGTCATTCTTTTGGTTTTGCCACTTTGTTTTCTTTCGGTTAGTGACAGTGGCATAGCATTAGTGTTGTGACACGTCACAACACGTTTTATTTTTACTATTCAAAATTAACATTTTTTTATATAATTCATTAAATATTTTATTTTACTTTAAATTTATTATTCCAAATTATTCTACTCAAAAGCAATTTTGAATAGAATAATTTGGAATAATAAATTTAAAGTAAAATAAAATATTTAATGAATTATATAAAAAATGTTAATTTTGAATAGTAAAAATAAAACGTGTTGTGACGAGTCACAACAATTAGCATTGCTAAGACCTATTCAAATGGTAAAGAAACCAATATGCATATCTATTTGTTTAGAATTTAATGGGAATAGCAAACAATTGATATATATAATTTTCGAAGCATATCAGTTATTAAAAATTTTTAGCACATCACTGGATATATAGAGTGGGATGGATTACCCACCCTCTACACTAAATATTTTACCCAGGATTACATTGTAAGCCTGCATTTTAATTAATTTTTTTAAAAAAATTTCCACATATTTTGCCCAAAATATTCCATTGTATGGCTTTTTCTTTTAAATCAAACACATAGTTTTGTTTACAAACTTGCATAAATATTTGAAACCGACTTCAAAAAAGGTTATGGTAACCCACATTTAAACGGTTATATATTTTGTTTTGGATAGGTAACTTGCTTTTTTGTAGTTAAAACATTAATAAAATAAAACAAATTGCCTCAAGTGCTATAAGTCATCAATGAAAATAGGATTAAAAAAGTTGCGATATACGTACGGAATACAATATAAAATGGGCATAAGGTGCCTTTAATAAACATAATACATATAACACAAGCATTTCAAACTGTATGCTGTATATAATTTTTTTCCCGTAAATGAAGCATTTTTATCATTGATCAAGTAGTAATAATAATAATATATTTTATTTATTTCTTTAGTTTAAAATCATATCAAAAGCAAATAAATATGTGTGTATGAAGTAAAATACATGACGAAATGTATCGAAGGAAAATGTAAACACGTATAATCTCGAAGACGACAGATTTTGTCTTAAACTGTCAAACTTCAAAGTGTATATTAGGCTCCGCCCATGACGTCATTTAACTTAGCCAATAGCGAAGAATTGGCCTCACAGCATTGGTATAGCGAGTAAGTTTTCGGAACATGCATGCGGCTATGATACCGGCTTTATGATACCGGATTGTGCATGTGAACGGGGCTTATTTAGCAGACGACACGACTCTGAAACATACTAGTCACGTGGTTTACCGAGCAGTGATCTTGCGGACAGTAGAACTGGATACGCTGTCGGGTGTGACGTCATGCTCTTCATGCCTTCTTGAATGAACCTCTCTAAAAATACGTTAGAGGGCGCAGTAAATTTCTAGTGGTGTTTAGAGCCATCTAGCGGATTTCTTTTCAAATTCCATTGAATATTTTTAGAGCCGGTGTGGCAACAGTCAACTCATAACCTCTGTTGCCTTTCAACTTGTTTTTTCGCCTTCGTTTGAGTTCTGTTTATTTTACCGTGTGAATAATTTTAGATCGTATGACAAAAGTATGAACAGAAGAAAAGCCATCTTTTGTCCGAGAGCATCTGCTTAAGAGTAAGTAATTTTATGTGCTCTATTTAAATATATGATATTTGCTGAATAATTGTATATGTGGCTAATTTTTCGATTATACCAGTGATTTATGAATTATAGCGACCTTGCTGCTATAATTTTGTTTTCAACATTTTTAATTCAGAAGTTTAGTCTATATCTACCGCGAAATATATCAATGTTTGGCATAAATTTTTTGATAAACTCAAAAATTGCTGATCGGTAAAATATACGGTAAATCGGGATAATAGCCCACACCCTATTTTTCTAAGTACAAAATTTGCGCCAAGATGGCGCGTTTTCCCGTGTTTTGAAATTGACTCCTCCCAACTCAAGTGACGTAGTTTCCCGTGTTTTAAAATAGGCTCCTCCTACCAATCTTTACGAAAATCTCCTACGAAATTTTAAAAAACGTTTGTACTTTAACAAAATTTATGGAAAAACAGAACTTAGAAAAAAGTTTGTACTTTAACTAAATTTAAGAAAAAACGATACTTAGAAAAATGTTTGTACTTTAACTAAATTCAAGAGAAAACGATACTTAGAAAAAAGTTTGTACTTTAACTAAATTCAAGAGAAAACGATACTTAGAAAAAAGTTTGTACTTTAACTAAATTCAAGAGAAAACGATACTAACGATACTTTTCTAAGTACAAAATTGCGCCAAGATGGCGCGTTTCCCCGTGTTTTGAAATTGACTCCTCCCAACTGAAGTGACGTATTTTCCCGTGTTTTAAAATAGGCTCCTCCTACCAAAATGACGTCGTATTCTATACTTTTATGAACTGGAATTTTGTTAAATGATATTGCAATTGAATATAAATAAAAGTGAATAATACTCATAAAAATATTACAAAATACAATTTTTGTGCATTTTAAAAATATTGCATAATGGCAGACGTATAAAAATATCGCGTAATGGCAGATTGTACTTTAACTAAATTTAAAAAAAAACAGAACTCAGAAAAACGTTTGTACTTTAACGAAATTTAAGAAAAAACAGAACTTAGAAAAACGTTTGTACTTTAACAAAATTTAAGAAAAAACGATACTTAGAAAAAAGTTTGTACTTTAACAAAATTTAAGAAAAAACGATACTTAGAAAAAAGTTTGTACTTTAACTAAATTCAAGAGAAAACGATACTTAGAAAAAAGTTTGTACTTTAACTAAATTCAAGAGAAAACGATACTTAGAAAAAAGTTTGTACTTTAACTAAATTCAAGAGAAAACGATACTTAGAAAAAAGTGTGTACTTTAACTAAATTCAAGAGAAAACGATACTTAGAAAAAAGTTTGTACTTTAACTAAATTCAAGAGAAAACGATACTTAGAAAAAAGTTTGTACTTTAACTAAATTCAAGAGAAAACGATACTTAGAAAAAAGTTTGTACTTTAACTAAATTCAAGAGAAAACGATACTTAGAAAAATGTTTGTACTTTAACAAAAATCAAGAAAAAACGATACTTTAAAATTAAGAAACCCATTTTAAAACACGGAAAAATACAAAAGACAATTTCAAAACACAGAATAATACGTACATTCAACACCGCAGCACGTTTTCTTGAACATATACGTACATTTAACACCGCAGCACGTTTTCTTGAACATATACGTACATTTAACACCGGAACCTGCATATTTATTGAAAATTTTCGTAAAATGTTAATGTCCATGAATTACGAGGAATGTTTTACATATGTATTCCAAAAAGTTTATACGTGTTTAAATCTTTGCAAATCGATCGAAAAAGATCTGTAAAAACAAGAGTCAACGAATTCGATCGAAAAAGGTCTGATGAAATACACAGAAGACTATTACTGCCTATTAAAATGCAGATTCCCAAATAGACACGCGCTGATTGGATAAACGAAGTCGTGGGCTACCAGATTGGCGAAGTATCCGAAATGAAATTGCAACCCGATTAATCGCGCCAACTTGGCGCGGGATCGTACTTTGAAAAATGAGTGGGGGCCTATTTTCCGGTTCGGCCCCTTAAAATTGGAACCATAGGTCTACGAACAATCAGTCAAGATATATTTTGTCATGCAACATTTTATGAAACACCCTGTATGAATGTTTATTGTGTATGCAGTTGAGAAAAATAAAATGTCTGCATTTTTTGTAAGTTACTTAATTTTGGAATTGTGTTTCTGAAAATATTATATTGCTTTTCCAAATAATCCGACGGCTAAATTCCTGGTTACTGAAAAATCGTTATAATTTTTGTAACAGCAAGAAACTTCGAAGGTTTATTTATTATATCCTTTAAAATTACCCATAATAATGTATAACAATTACCGATTTGTCATTTCTACTAAGTTGAAATAAGCACTTACGAGAAAATCATGTCGAACTTCTTATTTAAGGCATAATTTGAGATTAAAACACGAGTTTAATTGTATCGTATTTTGATGAAAACAAAAATATGTCTTACATTACACTCGCATCAACATCAGCATATTATCTGTGATAAAAATAGGGATACAAAATATACGAGTATTATGGATAATATTAAGGATTCTATGCGTTCATATTCTAAACATTTTAGATGTCTATATTTAAAAGGTAATGGAAAATTGTATAAATCTTAGAAATAAAAAAAAAACCTTTTTTTTTACAGTTTGCACCTTTTTTTAACTTACTTTCAATATCCAGTTAAATCCCAGTAATTGAATGAGATATATTTTTAAAACTGAAACATTTATTTTATGATAGCAATTTTCAGTTGGAAAAATAATGTTTCATGTGTTTAAATTTCATCCGCATTTTTTTAATACATAAACTTTTTAATAGTTTTATTAATGGTTTCCTGGATGAGATGGCGATATTGTTCCTATAGGCATAAAAACCGTCATGAGGCTGAATGCAGCTTTGTAATATTTATATGTACCACTCTAAAAATACGCTAGAGAGCCATGAAAATTTCTGGTGTTTACAGCCCTCTAGCGGATTTTTTTTTCAAATTCTATTGAATATTTTTGGACCCGGTTTGTCAGCAGTCAACTTTTGACAGAATACTATATTCAGAAGGTTCACTTCCATAGGCAACATCTTTAACATGGGATTTAGCATAAACACAAGCACTCAAGGGACTAATTATCGGAACTACGATGTAAACAAAAAGCGGATGCTAGATTTGGCGAGTATCTCTCTTTTGGTGGCTTTATTTTAATGATACCGGGTAAAAAAACGTACGGGACTGTACATTTGTGAATAATTTTTGAAACTAAAAGCGATCAGCATTTAAAACACACAAAAACTCAAAATAGTTAAAATTTTCAAAATAAAGGCATAAATCAAACGTTTTAAAATAAGAAAAGAAAAATAACAAGAAAGATCAATCACGCATAAAGCATTGATTATGAAACACTTTCCAACTGCAATGCAATTTTATTTAAACATCTCTAAAATGTGATACATTCAGCGGTAATATTTTTAAAATTATCTCAATAATTTATTACATTTGAAAGCTCAAAAGTTCGTCGAAAAAAATGAAATTTATTCAAATGACGTCTTTGAAATATAAATCGCCTGGCTCTCTATGTAAAAGCTAGAAATATTTCATTCATACAATTTTATTTCATTCCTTTCATTCATCACAATACTACAATAATTTATTTTATTTAAAAACTTAAAACCATGGAGGTAAACGTAACTTAACTCTATGCATAATCTTTATCGAAGATGTCTGTTATAAAATCGTCTGTTCTCTATGTAAAATCAATGAATGTTTCATTCATATCAGCTATATTTCAGACTCAAAGAGCTAAAAAATTTTGTGTTAAAAAATTCAGCCATTTTTATACAACTTATCCTACATCTTTATGTATTTACATTCTCCATAAGTAAAAATTAGGCTTCATTGCAGAAATAATCAAAGTTTGGTGATCATTTAAACTCTTATATATTGAAATTGCGGTATTTCAGATTGTATATGCACAGAAATTAAGTAAAAATAAAGCGGTTTTAGGACGCATACAACACTAAATATAAATTAACAAGAAAGATTAATCATGCTTAAAGCATTGATTATGAAACACTTTCCAACTCAATGCAATTTTATTTAAACATGTCTAAAATGCAATACATTCCTCAGTAATATTTTAAAACTTATCACAATACTACATTAATTTATTATATTTGAAACCTTAAACCTTCATCGAAAAAATTTAACTTCATTCAAATGACGGCATTAAAGTATAAATTGCCTGGTTTAAACATCTCTAAAATTTGATACATTCCTCGGTAATAATTTTAGAATTATCATAGTACTACGATAATTTATTATATTTGAAAACTTCATCGAAAACATCTGAAATTGTTTCAAATGACGTCATAAAAAAATAACACGCCTGGCTCTCTCTATAAAAGCAATATTTCATTCATAAATAATTCCCCCATTCATGTCATTCATCACAATACTATAATAATTTATTTTATTTTAAAATTAAGAACATGGAGCTTCAAATAAGTTAACTCTATGCGTAAAACTTCATCGAAAAATATCGTCCTTCTCTTTCTACAATCAATGAATACTTCATTCATATCAGCTAAGCAGACTCCATGGACTAAATGATTTTGTGTTAAAGAATTACAGCTATTCTAATACAACTCATTCTACATATTTTGCTGTTTACATTTTACATAGGTGAAAAGTAGGCTTAATAGTAGAAATAATCATATTTGGATGAGCATTTAAACTGAAATATATTGTCATTGTGTTTCAGTATGTAGATGAACAGAATTTAGGCAGAAATAAAGTAGTTTTAGGACGGATACAACACTCAATATGAATTAAAAATAACTTTAAAAATCACGATTTTGACACAAGATGGATGCCATATAGTATTTTGAAGTGGGTCATGTGATCGTTTCATATCATGGACACGTGATCGCTTCATATAAAAGGTGTTATTATTATTTTAATTTTTATTTAAAAAACTACTGAATATATTTCGCTGAATTTTTTTTTATATATTTTATGGAACAATTTGAATACTGCCTGAAATTTTCGAAGCAATTTGTGAATTTTAAATCCGCTTAAAAAATGCTTGAAAAATTAGGTCCCATAGGGTTAAATGTATTCCATTTTTTCAACCCGGGTTCAATCCAAAACTAATTGGGTGATATTATTCATTTATATTCCCATAGGTCCTATAGACCGTCTGAACAACATACTAAAATTTCATTTTGATTAAGCCATTTTTACGGCAGTTATCGTGCTAACAGACAGACAGACAGACAGAATGAACAAAGTCATAAACACTTTTCAACTTTGTTGTAAAGTGTTAAAAAGAACTTTAATATCACAATTCTGACACAAGATGGATGGCATTGCTTATTTAAACTGAAATATATTGTAATTGCGTTGTTTCAAAATATAGATGCACAGAAATGAAGCAAAAATAAAACGGTTTTAGGACGGATACAACACTAAATAGAAATTAAAAAGAATTTTAAAAATCACGATTTTGACACAAGATGGATGCCATATTTTATTTTGAAGTGGATCACGGGATCTCCTCATATAATAAGGGTGCAATTAATATTTTAATTTTTCTTTAAGAAACTACCGAACATATTTTGCTGAAATTTTTTTTTATATATTTTATGGGATAATTTAAATATTTCTTAAAAGTTTCGAAGCAATTTGTGAATTTTAAATTCACTTAAAGAATGTTTGAAAAATTAGGTCCCATAGGGTTCAATGTATTTCATTTTTTCGACCCGGGTTCAATCCAAAACTAATTGGGTGATATTATTCATTTACATTCCCATATGTCCTACAGATCGTCTGAACAACATACTAAAATTTCATTTTGATAATGTCATTTTTACGGCAGTTATCGTGCGAACGGACAGAATGAACAAAGACATAAACAATTTTCAATTATGTTGTAAAGTGTTAAAAACTTTATTATGTGTTTAATTATGACTCGAATATTTTTTTATTTGAATTGTTATTGAGTGCGCTTGTTTAGATGTTTTGTGATATTTCAATATTTTATTAAAAAAATTAATAATTTTACCAATATATACAAAATAGCGTTTCTAACACTTTCCAACACAGTGGCTTAGTATTTATGACATAAATTTTAGAATGTTATTCAGACGGTTGGATTATTTGGGCTGGTCGACATATCGGAATGTAAAAGAAAACATCCCCCAATTAGTTTTGGATTGAATCCGGGTTGAAAAATTGAAATACATTGAACCCTATGGGATCTGATTTTTCAAACACTTTTTAAGCAAATTTAAAACTCACAAATTGTTTCGAAAATTTTAGGAAATATTCAAATTATGCTACAAAGTAAATAAAAACAAATTTCCGCCAAATATGTTTGGTATTTTTTATATAAAATTTAAAATACCAATTGCACCCATATTATAAAAGACATCACGTGACCAGCTAGTTCATCTTAATTTATATTTAGAATTCATTCAGAATTTAAAATGATAGAGTGTTTTCGGAAAATGCCAAGGCTGGAACCCGCAACTGTAGATTATGAGGAACCAACTGAGACATGGTGACTCGTTTTGATTGTATCAATGAAGGATATCTTTCTTGACTGTTTTAATTTAAGGAGTTATCGGTATGATGAATGGATATGAATGGAAAATATGATCATTAAAAAGTGTTATTAAAAATACAAACATTTTGTAAAAATGATATCTAATTTTTTTAATAGTTTTATTTTAGCCAATGTTCGGCGAACTAGGGATGGGTATTCCAAGGAGTCTTAAGACCCTAAAATTTCCTTATTTTAGTGAATTGCTTGGTACTTAACGATTTGTGGGGGGCTACAGAATATAAGACTTAATTTTGTTAATTGTTTAATAAAACAGTGAAAGCTAATTTTTTTAATTAAACTTTAATAAAACAATTACATTTAGTGAAATGTTTGGTATTTAACGAATGTTTGGAGCGTAGATTTCAAGACTTCCTTTTGTTGTTTGGTTAATGAAACCGTTAAATTTGTTAATTAAAATTTATTTAAATGATCATACTAATAAAAAATATTAAATAAACAAGAACGAGTCTTTTCAAACTTACAACAACATGGCATTTAATATTCCAAGGGGGTCTAAGACCCTAACAATTCATTAGTTTAGTGAATTGATCGGTACTCTTAACGAATGTTTGGGAAACAATTCAATATTTAAATGCAGTTAGCAAATTGCACGATACTTACTGAATGATTGGGAAAAATTAAGGTACGTTTTTGTTACAGAGAGTCTAAAATTTAATTATTTCAGCGAATTGTTTGATAATAAGTGACTTTTAGGAAATTATTCAATATTTAAATGGAATTTAGCAAATGACACAGTACTTGGTGAATGTTTGGAGAATTATTTAACAGAGATGTTTCCATTAGGCATTGTATGAGTATGTTACATTATTTTAGTGAATTGTTTGGTACTTAACGAATTTTCTGGCCGTAGGGAATACTAGACTCCCTTTTGTTATTTGATTAATGAGACACAGTTAAAGTTAATTTTTTTAATTGTTATCTAAATGATCCTACTAACAAAAAATATTAAATAAATTAGAACGTGTCTTTTGTGTTTTCGGTATTCCATGCGGTCTATGACAATAAAATTTCATTATTTTAGTGAATTGTTTGGTACTTGGCCAATGTTTGGGGAACTAGGGGCACGTTTTTGTAGTGTTAAAGGAAGTCTATGACACGAAAATTTCATTATTTTAGTGAATTGTAGGGTACTTAATGAATTTCCGGGACTTAGAGAATACAAGACTCACTTTCGTTAATTGTTTAATGAAGCAGTTAAAGTTGATATTTTTAAAATTAAAATTTAATTAAATGATCCTACTAACAAAAATATTAAATAAAAAAGAACGAGTCTTTTCAAATCTACCGTAACTTGTTAGTTGGTATTCCAAGGGGTTTAAGACTCTAAAATTTCAATATTTTAGTGGATGAATGGGGAATTAAAGGTACGTTTTTAGCATTACAGCAGGTCTAAGACCTTCAAATCGGTATATTTATAAATTTTCCCGAATTATAGGCGATAGAATGACACTTTTAAGGATATCTGATTGTTAATATTGAATTTAAATGAATGAGTGATCTTCTAAGGGAAGTGCAGTATATTCTAATAACATTAAAATACGAAACATACACAAATAGCACTTAAAAATACAAACATGTATTGAGTTTTGATATGTCATTGCTTGGCGCTGTCGTTGTCATGCAAATAGAAATGTTGTGGCTGTAGCATAGCTGCCAAATCTCCCGATTTTTCCGGGAGTCTCCCGAATTTTGAGGCAATCTCCCGAACTCCCGAAAAATTCCTAAATCTCCCAAATTTTTACAATAATTAGAAAAAATCCGTACAAAAGGGATTTTCCAAAAAATATCCCTATGCAGACGTGCCAACTCTCCGGATTTTGGTCGGAGACTCCGGATTTTTCATTACTTCTCCGGCCTCCGGATTACTAACGAAATTCTCCGGCTTTATTTGTTGGAAATTTATCAATTAACCAGACATGGTAATAATTCCTCGAAAACACCAATTTTCCGCATTTTTAGCACTGATTTTTATCATTCCCGGGATCGTAGCAAATCCATAATACAATGCAGGGTAATGCCAATCAAATTAACGGAGATTTACGGCCGCGTGTATTGTAAATTAAGATCTCGATATAAATAAATAGTAATAAACATACTTCTTCAAAGGTTATTGAGCATTAATCGCTAAAATGTTATTTTGTTCATTAATTTCGTATAAACACTGCGATTGCGCAATTCAGTTTGTTCTCATGAATCGCCGAGAGTACAATAGTATCTTTTTCCATCCGTCTCAATCTTCTAAATATTGCATTTTTGATTGACTAAACTAGCTTATTTTCATATTCTGATTAATTATTATGGTTAATTTCTTAATTATTTTCGCATAAATAATGCGATTGCGCAATTCAGTTGCTTCGCGTGAATTGCCGAGAGTACGTTAGTATCTTTTTCCATCCATCTCCATCATTTAAATGTTGCATATTGGACCAACTAAACTAGCTTATTTTCATATTCTGATTAATTATTGTGGTTAATTTCTTAATTATTTTCGCATAAATAGTGCGATTGCGCAATTCAGTTACTTCGCGTGAATTGCCGAGAGTACGTTAGTATCTTTTTCCATCCATCTCCATCATTTAAATGTTGAATATTAGATTGACTAAACTAGCTTATTTTCATATTATGGCTAATTATTAAGGTTAATTTTTTAATTATATTTGCATAATACAAATTTTTCTATTTTGAAAAATCGGTATGAACTCTGTGAAGGGATATTGAAGTAGAATTTAGTAAGGAGTTCTTAAAAAAAGCAAAAAGAGCTACTACTTTATTTTTAAGTAGTAAGAAGGATTGAATTTGACATTTTTGAATTATATAGAACTTTTACGTGTTGTATTTTTACTTACCAAAAGATTTCTTTCATTCAATATTTTATCTGCAGAGAAGTGTTTCTTTGTCAAAGACATGTGAATGATTATTAAACAGTAACCAATGACATTTTTCTTTATGCATCATATTATCAGTGTAATGAACATTGTTATAGACTCTGATGAGAATAACTCTTAACGAATGTGCTTATTTTTTAAAATATGTTTTAATTCTTTTGTATTCGTTGAAATTAAATTGTGTTTATAGTTACAATACAGATTGTTTATCATATTTGTCTATTTTTTATGGTGCAGTTTTGTAGTAGAGGGAAAAAAACCTATTCTGTCTTGAAAATTCCCTTTTATGCTTTCTGTAAAAAAAAGAAATTGTTATCGCGTTGTGCGATTTTTCGACTTTTGTCGCGAATTACAAATATTTAAAAATCTCCCTAATTTTCATTTTCGAAGGTTGGCAGCTATGCTGTAGGTACATCGTAAAAACCAATTGTTTCTCAATGAATCTACGCACATTACCAATAGGTATGGGATTTTTTTGAAAATCAGTTCTGAAAAGGAATATATATTTAGGATTGTGCAAATTCAATCTCCATGTGCAGTTACAGCATATCTTATGAAATTTCCGAATTATCTTGTATAAAAATTATTAAATGAAATAAATTACTAACCAAGGAGTATTTTGTTTTTCAAAATTATACGTGATTTTAAAAACAGCCAAAACTTGTTATCGCTACCCTCTTTATCATATGACTGACCACAGGACACTATTCGACTCATTGTTTATTTAGGCCAAAGTAAAACTCACGAAAAGGAACCATGCACATTGGATACTAAGAGTACTATGCGTTAGAAATACATTGCTTGTTGCTTATTTATCACTGTTGCACAACATAGTATTAATTGCATTGCGGGAATTGCACTCGATAGCCCCGGGTTCGATTACCGCCACTGCCAAAAGTGCCGCCGTGTTCACGCGGAGAACGATCACGTTAAACATGTGGGTCTGTAAGTCCTTCCGAGAGGTTGGTGGTAGGGAAAAGAGGGTATGGTCCCTGTGGATGCCTCCCCCACTGGATTCCGCTCTAAATTGTGTGGCACTTCCCGGCCGTCCAAACAATTACCTTACACCTTTCTGGTAATTCGGACGGTCTGGGTGTCAACAACAAAAGCATAGTATTAATTACATGTTAATAAAAAAATTAGTGTTTTGTAAATGAAAGAAGTAAGAAACTATATTTGAACCACATAAATTCATAGAAATACACCAAATGATCTTCTGATGATCTCATTTTAAATCATGAATACTACTAAACATGTAAATGATTCTTCAGGTTTACAGGTTTGAATAAATATTTTTTTTCTTACGCTTAGGATCATACGATGTCTGATCAGACATCGTGGGCTTAAAAAAATTATAAAAAAAATCAACGGATGGTTTAAGGAAAATATTTTTTACTCAGGAGAAATCTGATACGTTTAGGAGATGCTGTTAGTTTATAAAAGTTGGATGCCATGTCAATTTTTTTATATCGTAATATAAAATTAGGAGCACACTTAGGGAACTAGAGTATTTTTTCCAAAACTAAGACCCTAAAATTAAGATTTGGAATACATTTAGTAAATTGCACAGTACTTAACAGATGTTCGGGAACTAGGGATACATTTTCAAATTAATTTGATATCTAATTGCAGGAACATTGTTGACATTCCAATAGGAATTTCGTGGCTGTAGGTGCACTAGGAAATCATTCAATTCTTAATGAAGATAGGCAGACCACCAATGGATCGGATTTTTTTTTTTTTTTAAGAATCTTTTTATTAACGTGTATGGGGAAAGTATTATGGAATTTTCAAATATTTTACTTAAATCAAAGTATAACAAATGCTTACCAACGTAGAGAGGGAAGAATGAACACATTTGAATGTGTCCAGTTTAACAAAGTGTTGAAAACAACAGGGCGAAACTGAGATCTACGGCAAAATTTACATTTATTACAGAATGGATCACAACTTAGTAGATTTTTAGGAAACTAGGGTCGAGTTTCGGATGATCCTTAGAGATTTAAACCCCACATTCTTTATGAATTTTCGTACTTTTTAGAAAATGGAACGTAGCTTTGCATTTACTTTTAATGAATAAGGGTATATAATTTCAGAATTTTAACTTTGAACATAAATTTATGAATTGAACTCTGTAAGGTGTAAATTTCTCTCATTACGAAACTCACACTGTAGACATTTGATATGATTCGAATAAATTTATTTTTAAAATTTAACATAATACTAACAGAAGGTGGTAGTAGACAGAATAAAAGGGGTCCGCAAATCACGATAGGAAAATTACAAAATGTGAAGACATCAGTATGGAGAAAATGAGAGTTCTAACTCACTGCGGTGCTATACTTTAACATGGCACCGCATTGAGGTGCCATTGCAGTGCTATACTTTTAACATGGGGTGACAATTCTAACTCAGCGCGTCTTATCGGTTGTGTGGGGAAAGTGAGGGGTGCGCTATCAGTTAGTTGGGAAGAAGTATGTCTGCGGTGGAATTGATTCATGGATTATTTTATTAATTTTAATTAAATATGCGGCTTATGCGCTTACGTGTGAATCGCTGTATTTTATTCAGGTTAGAATGAAAATGAGTGTTAGTTATTTTTAAGAATTTCGAAGAATATTTCTCTGATGACTAGCATCTGTGCATACCGTCTTGTAAATTACATTTCTTATACAAGTTCATATGTTTTTAGGATTCGTATTTTAAAGCTTTCAGGATTTTAGACGAAAGTTCGTATTTTATATAACTCGAATATATACATTTCATTTCTTATACAGTTAACTACCTATTTTAGGTAAAAGTTTGTATTTTATATACCTCGAATATACACATTTTGTTTCATGACTATATATTTTCTTTATCATTTTGAACAGATTTCGATTAGATACACTTTTAACATGAGATTCACATGCTGAGCTATACTTTTAACACGGGATTAAATAATTAACGTGGAATGCGCGATAGGTAACTTATATTATATACTTTTAACATGGGATTCGCATGTTGAGCTATACTTTTAGCGCGGGATTAATTAATTAACGTGGAATGCGCAACAGGTAACCTTGACTGTATATTTTCTTCATCATTTTAAACATAATTCGATTAGATATACTTTTAACATGAGATTCGCATGCTGAGCTATACTTTTAACACGGGATTAAATAATTAACGTGGAATGCGCGATAGGTAACTTATATTATATACTTTTAACATGGGATTCGCATGTTGAGCTATACTTTTAGCGCGGGATTAAATTAATTAACGTGGAATGGGCAATAGGTAACCTTTACTGTATATTTTCTTTATCATTTTAAACATAATTCGATTAGATATACTTTTAATATGAGATTCGCGTGCTGAACTATATACTTTTAGCGCGGGATTAATTAATTAACGTGGAATGCGTAATAGGAAACATATAAAGCGTGGGTGTTTTTCTATGAAGAGCTTGATGTTCTGCTTACGAGAAGAGGTTATAAATTCGCTAGCGTTTCTTTTATTGAAAATGTGAGGTTTTTATTTTGTTTTAACTTGCCACATGTTGAGAGGTTTTTATTTTGTTTTAACTTGTTACATGTGTCACAGTGAAAAAGGGACATGGCATCACATGTCACGGAGGGAAAAGGGCGCACACACAATACACAAATATTAATATGTGTGACGGAAGTAAATGTGTGACAGAGAAATAAAGGATCACACAAATGAAGTAAATTGGATATTAAGTACTACAGATTAGCTTTGCGTTGTGATTTATGCAATAACTCCAGGTCCGGCTGCCCAGGCCTACAAAATGTAAACTGGACGCACAGGCACACAAGAAGGAAACATCATCAAGTTGGGAAAACATGAGTCAAAAATAATCTCAATATTAACCTTTTTTTTTTTAAATATCTAAATATATATATTATGAAAATATAGAAACATTAAATCATTCATCATCCAACATTAAGTCTTCAGGCCATTCTTTGAACTAAATATAGAAATATAACATTTGGCCTTTTTGGAAAATGTATAGATACGATCTCAAGGATGTAATATATTTTTTTACGCAAATTGACACACGACATTTCTCATAGAAGTTAATTGGAGAACCAACCATATTCATTTTGAGGATTTTGAATATTAAAGAAGATTTCACTTTTAGTAATAATTCACGTTACCAGAACCAGATATCGGTTCATTCCTTTCAAGTCCAAAAATGCTCTCATTTAGAGCGGCACGACTAACACTGAAGATCTGAATTCAGCACCACCGTAAGGGTCTATCACATACACGCACTGGTTGAATTCTTGCAGAGTAAATTCACTCTGGGATTTATGAAAATGATCCAAATACTTTAGCTGTACGCACATCTCGACTGTAGAACGTCCAAAACAATGCCGAAACTTAAATGGAGTAACCAAACGACTCTTTAGCATGGTTCCACAATCCTGTCCTACCGGACGTCATCGCGTTCTAATCCCTTTTCTCAACTTCCAGGACTTTCCGAAATTTAGATCTGAAATAAATAAATGAGAAATTAATAATTTTGAATTAAAATAATTGTCTTGGCCCACTCGGATTATAAGATTCCTTCCGAATCGAAGTTACAATCCGAAAACACAAAATTGACCGCTGGGTCGTAAATTCCTTTGTGTCCGAATTTTCCAGGAGCGAGAAAATGAAAGCTCCTTCTCCAACGAAAACTCAGGGCCAAGAGAGCCCCGATACTGTTAAAAGTGAAATCCAGGCCACTTCGACCTTCAACTTCATGCACGAAATAAACAGAAGCATCTAACGGCTTCGCGCGGCATTGTCGCGTCACTGTCTGCAGAATCGAAACCAATGCCCTGCACAATAATTAAAGTAATAAGAAATTACTTCGGAACATCTGCAGGAGCGAGATCCCACGCTTTCAGTATGAAAAGTGCAAACTCATACAGAATTAAAACCTTGGAATAAAAATGGCTTCCGAAAGAGCATATTTTCGGAACGAAATGGAAAATGTCGTGTTTCGCACTCATAATGTCATAAAGCACCATGACATCCCCCTCTCCTTGGGGCCAAAAATCTTGAATGTAATGAAAGATTTTTTTCACAGAAGACACAAAATTTGTTTGAGAAATACTTCTCTAACAGTGACATAATTTTGAGACATTTTTCTCTACTATAAACAAAAAAATAAGGATATACAATAGCATAGTATGAATAGGAACTTTTACGAGTACACAAATACAAAGTATTTGTAATTTAGAATATAATTTAGACGAAAGCAGTAGTGTGTTTGCAACCACACCACCCCTCACGACATCCTGAAAGATCCAATGCATGGCCTATACATCATCACTTACAGGAAAAAGGTCTGAAAGGAATTCCGAAAAGGATGACAAATATGTCCAAGCTTCGAAAAAGAACCTTTACAAAGATAAAAACATTAGTGATATATAATTACAAAAATGCACTTATACATTTACACAATAAGTACTCAACTTTGAGCACACACGAATAACATATTGTACATAGTTGAAGTGAAACATTGAGTAACAGCCATTAAATTCTAAGAATATGTATGTGTATACAACTATGGTATACAAAATCTTTATGTAAATGAAATTATTACTTATCAAGTAATTTTTTTTTTCTTGATGAAATTCAAATATGTTCATTGAAACTTTGAAAAAAAATGTATGTAGAAATAATTGTAGATAGTATAAGTCTGCAATGACATAATGCTTATACACAGAAATTTTTTCATGTCATCGAAATTAAATTCTTGTGAATTTTTAATTCACTTTCACTATCCTGAGTGAAAAATGGTTGAATGTCATGTAATTAACTGATATGAATATGAAATAGTATATGCATATTGTAAAGAAATGAGTTGGATATGGAAAAACAAAATATGCATAATGCAACTATATTGCATTTAAATATTAGTATGTGAAATGAATTTAAATTATGATATTATTATGAAATTCAAATTGTAAACAAACATTTGAGTCCCAATAGACTCTAACATTAATCATAAGTTTCCAATATTTGATATATATTTAAATTAGAAAACTTTATCTTTTTTTTTTCTTCATCATATTAAATATAATTATTTTATATTCTCTAAGTTTATTTACATAATATGAGTACTGAGAGAGAAGTTCCTGAGTCAGTTGTGTAAATTATTAAGTGAATATCTAAATGACTTATCCAAAGCAGCAATGATGACGGGGAACTATACGGGATGCCACAAATAAAAATAGGAGTGTAAAAATAATAAAAAAAATTCCAGCGTGCAGGATCCACACAGCTACAATCAGTTCGCGACTCACGCCTTCCAGGTAACTCTTAGTCATGTAATTTTTTTGAACAGAATCACATAGTGAACTGTCAACAAATATCTTCCACATCTTCACCTAACTTCTGACTTTTCTCGCGGGTAGGCTTCCTAACTATTTCTTGCGAGAAGCGGAAACAGCAGGCAGTAACGATACATAATTGCAGCAAATGCAGACCGGGATTTTAAAATTGTCACCACGTTTACTTCTTCCAAGTACGTGTAACTTGTAGATATGTTTGCGTAACCAAAAAGAATTCCAAAAAGTTGAAAAATTTGCAGCATTAGGCTTGAAATCCTAACGATGACTGACTACATTTGTGTAAATAGGAATTCAATTTGCAAAATAAAATAAGTGTATGCAGGAACTCGCGAAAATAAAAATATTGTAAAACAAATTTCAAGTCAAAATCATCTCTCTCAGACTCGAAGTCATAATCGGTATGTTTATATCACATAAAGTGAAGTCAAATTCAGTTTGCCAAATAAATTCAATTTTAGAATCTATTATTTCACATTATTTAGGTTCGATTTTAACTTTATAATGAATATTCAAGAACCAAGAAAATTATCAACACATGAATCAAAATATGAATTCTTAAGTTCATATAAGATTTTAAATTCTCGTAGTTAATAATAAAGTTCTTGTTAAGATATCAACATAGGATATCACATTACTTCTATATAATAAAATAAGTAATATTTATTTGAACTTCAAAACTGAAATTTCTGAATTTCTCAGAAGAAAATTTCTTATTTGTAATAATAATTCTTAAATTCCAATTATTAAATGAAATTTTTCATGTAGTTATAATCACTGTTATTATTGAATAATATTTTCATTTAGTTTGAATCAAGATTCATTCAATGTTTTCAAAATATTTCACATAATTGTGAAGTCATATGATCATATGGTAACTTTAAATTCAAATGCAAATTTGCATTGTAACAAAATTTCATAGTAAGTAATACTGAATTTGTTTACGTTTAACCCTTTTTTTTTTGTATTAGAACCAACATGATTTGCAACAGTACTTATTTCAAAGAAACATTATTCTTTTCTATTACAGTAAGATCATCTTTTATATATACTTATAAAAACAATATGTGTTATCACAATAAAATTTCTCTCCTTTTTCAGGTTAGATTCAAATATTGTATGAGAGGATTTTCATGAAATAAATTATATATTTGTAAATAACACCATATTTGTTTATAATTTGTGAACTTTCAATATAACCTTCAATATATCACATTAATTTAAAGAGTAATTTAATTTTCATTATCTATGAAATCTCTCGATAGAATCACAGAATGTTTTTTTTCATCATCACAATTTTAATTTGTAAAATATAATTGTGAAATAACATAAACAATGAATATATAATAAGTAAATGAATAAATGTGATGAAAGAATTGATTTTTACCATAAATTAAAATTTGTATGAAATTGTGATTCAAGAAACACTCTTTGTTTACTTTTGTGTTATAAGAAATTGAAGTATCAGTAACATATGCAATTTTAGTATGATCTCAAGTAATAAGGTGTGCGTGTGGTTCTGTTAGCATAGTAACTTTGATTATGTTGTGGTGAGCAATTTCTGTTATAATAAATTTTATATCTATCACCACCCGAATTTGCATAATTATCTCTTTGAGTAGATAATTGATTATTATTAGTATATTTCACTTGATTTCTACGCGAAGAAGTTTGTTTAACCTCATGGTATCCATGAGAATGAGCAAATGGCATTTTATAAGAGTTTCTAGGCACAGGTGAGTTATTTTGTGCAGGTGCAGTAAATCTTACATTTCTGATAGTTTTTGCTTTGGAATTGTCTCTATTTGCAACCTTTGTAACACGGGAAGTACCATTGGAGTTATTTGCACCAGGTGCATTAGATCTCAGATTTGGATTAGGAGCATTAGCTCTAGGATTTGCAATATTGCTTGGAGGAGATTTACTCTTTGTAAATCTTTGTGGAGCGAAAACATTCAACTTAGGGTCTCTAGGAGGTAGCAACGTGAGACGATTGACATGAACTAATTGTTCATTCAATGGATTCATTGTATGTTGAATGCAAAAGTTTACTGGAGAAGTTTGTTTCACAACTTTAAATGGTCCTCTGTTGAAGGAATTCAATTTTTTTGATTGTCCTTGTGGTAAATAAGGAGTATATAAGTAAACAAGATCTCCAACTTTGATATGAGGTTGTTTCGCTTTCTTATGCTGATACTTAATTTGAGAGTCCTCAGCCTTTTGAAGATTAATTTTCACAGTTTCATACATTTTTCCTAGGCGATATTTTAAATCTTCTCCATAATCATGAGTTGAGTGATAAGTTGGTATTTTGAATCCTGTTATTAATGTATTTGGTACAGAAAGATCTCTTCCGTGCATTAGGTAAGCAGGAGATTCACCTGTAGAAGCGTGAACAGCATTCCTATGTGCAAGTAATGCGAAATGCAGAAGTCTGTCCCAATTTCCTTGATTATTTTGAACGATATTCTTGAGAGAATTAAGCAAATTCCCATTTAACTTTTCTGTGCAACCATCGCTTTGTGGGTGGTATGCACTTGTTGAACTCTTGGTAATGCCCAGTGTTTTATAGAAACTTTGTGCAGTTTTAGATAAAAAATTAGTAGCTTTATCTGTGATAATGTGATTCGGAATCCCGTGGCGAGATATAAATTGTTCCAAACACTCCAAAATATCATCTGTTTTGATAGATACAAGAGGATACGCTTCCGCCCAGCGGGTAAAATAATCTGTAACAACCAGTATATACTTTTTCTAAAAAATCTGCACTTTGAAGGTTTTAGCTTCAAGCCATGGTTACTGAGACGGATAAATATATCCTCAAGTTTTCTCATGTGCTCTTCAAAAGAACATGATGACACTATTATATCATCAATGTATACTCCAGACAAGCCCGACAAAACCAGTGTCATGAGTCTCTGAAAAGAAGCTGGAGCATTTTTAAGGCCGAATGGGGTTCTTGTCCATTCAAAGTGTCCCTCAGGTGTTGAGAAAGATGTTTTAAAATAATCATCAGGATGCAAAGCAACCTGGTAAAATCCAGATGTTAAATCCAAAGTTGAGAAGTACATTGCTCCAGATAATTGATCTATGAGCTCATTTATATTTGGCAAAGGAAAAACTTCGGTAACAGTCTGAGAATTGAGCTTCCGAAAATCTACTACTAATCTATGTGAACCATCTGATTTTCTTACAAACAAAATGGGAGCATTATAAGGTGATGTACTTGTTTGTATAATATTAGCTTGTAACAATTCATTCACTTGTCTTGAGAGTTCTCCCTTGAGATGATGCGGAACTCTATATGATTTCTGAGTGACTGGGATATTTGTCTCCAGGTTTATTCGGTGCAAAATTGTTTCACATCCGGTTATTTCCTTTACTGACTTCGCAAAAACATTTCTGTGCTTCATTAAAAGATCAGTCAGCATTTTCTTTTGTTTTCCACCCATGTGATTCAAATCGAATTCACCGCCCCAAGATTCAAACACATCATTTTCTTCGATTGGTACTTCTTGAACATTGTTTACTTGCTCCAAATTTGATTCATGAATGAGCTGGACAGTACCCATTTTTGTACCTTTGTTAATGTTTATAGATGTATCTGATGGGTTTGCAATTTTAGCAAAAATAAAGTTTTTTCTTGGAGATTTATACACTGCCCTAGCCAAGAACAATTGGTTTTCAGCTAACATCATGGGTTCTTTTTGTTCCAACAAAATAGTTTCTCCAGTTTGGAATGTACCATCTAATTTTAATTTAATGAAACTTTCTTGTAATGGCTTAATTGTATACTTTTGAGCAGTTCGTGCATAACAGCATTTTTGAGTTTCTCTTTGTTTACCAAAATTATTATTTTTTTGTGTAAAGTTCTCTTGATCAGTGCCATTCTCATTAAATTCTAAAATATTTTCATTATTCTGTGCACAGCCGTTTACACTTTGCATTTCATCTACTTGAACTCTAGGATTTTCAAAATATATATTTTCATTTTCTTGATCATGTGATATCGTGTCTCTGTAATCATGATCTTCATTTGCATAATTTGCAAAGCTTCCTGGACCCGAATATAAAATCTGTTTGCAATTGTTGAGCTTCAAGTAAAAATCATCAGATACGAATCTGAAATCTACATCTTTGAAATATTGTCCACCAAGATCATCTGACTCTGGAGACTGGTTTCTGGCATTATTTTCTCTATTATTAGGAACATATCTTTTCTCCGTAAGTGTAGCAACAGAATGTGAAGGTTCTCGATTCAAGAATGGAATACTGCAGTATTTGAAATTTATCCTGCTTAATGCATAATTAATGATAACGTTTCTGTTTTTCATAAATGAATTACCCAGTATTATTTCATAATTCCTCGGATTATCAGAATCCAGTACCCAGAATTCAGCTGTACTGATATCATTTCCTATGGTAATTTCTACTTCTATTTTTGAGTTAACCATTATAGCTTGACCATTTACTCCATTGAGTATTGTGTTCATATGACGCCTTTTGTAAAATTTTGGATCTATATTTCTCAAACTTTTCTCATAGATTATATTAACAGAGCTTCCGGTATCCATAAGAGCAGATAAATAAACATTTCCTATATATGCTTTAAGAATTGGAAACAGGGCTGAGCCATCAAATCCATCCTCTAACATTGAGTTAAATGCATATGTTGGTTTATTACTATAAAAGTTTTTGTTTCTGAACTCTCGTCTTTGATTATTGAATTGGTAATTGCTTTTGTACGAATCACAAGGATGTCTGTAGTTTGCAAAACTTTTTCTTGGATTGAAATTTTGACCATAATTTCCATTATAATTTCTGTACGGCCTTCTATAAGCTTGGGAACCTCTTGTTCTGTAGTTGTAATGATCTCTGCCTCTGAAATTGTTCGTCCATTTTTCTCTTACTGGAGCAGCCTGATTTCTTCCATACTTTTGGAATTTAGTTCTATTTCCTCTGTTTTGGTAGGGTGTAGTATATCTTAAGAACTTTCTTGGAGTTTCCATCTGAACTTCCTCTTCATACTCATCCAAATTTTCATATTGACTGCTTGAGGGAGAATTGAAACTTTCTTCAAGTCTTCTTGAGTTATCTGCCAATTGTTCTCTGACTTCCTTGATTTTCTTTCTTCTCCTCTCGCTATCTTCACCTAATCTTCTTTTTAACTGCTCGAACTCTTCTTTCTTTTTATTCAGTTCCTCTTTCATTATTTTCAATTCGTCCTCCTGACTCTTCCTGTTCACAACCATTGCGACGTTTTCCTCTAGAAATTCTGCATTGTCGGTTTGAAAATCCTCTTCAAGGATTGCAAGTTCTCTGGCAGCTGAGAAAGTCAAAGGATTCCCCCTTATCACTGATCTTCTAATATCTAATTTTAATCCGCGAATAAATGCATTTTTAAGAATAGCAGCACGTAAAGAATCTTCCCCACTCTCACATTGTACGGGAAAAGCATCAAAGGAGGCAGCTTCAATACGAACACCGAATTGTCTAACACTCTCTCCTACATTCTGCTTAATGTTTACCAGATTTGCAACTTTGCTTGCGACATCTTCTTTCCCTTGAAAATTTTCTTTAAGAGCATTAACAATTTCACTGAAATTGTTAGTGTTATTTAGTCTTGGGAGTCCTTTGATTAATTTTTCTGCCTGGCCTTTCAATTTGAGTTTGATTATGAAAATTTTGTCAGCTTCGGACCAAGCAGCATGCTCTGCAATCAGCAGAAATTTGTCCAGAAATGTTTGTAAGCACTCATTTTGTGCTCCGGAATAGTCCTGAATATTGGCTATGAACTGAGTTGATAAGACACTATTTTTTTTGTTGCTAGTCATTACTGAATTGGATCTGGCATTTTGATCTGCAGTTCGGGTAGGCGACGGTGAAGCCACTCTAGCACCAGCAGAGGTTTGAGCAGAGTCTGTACTCCTGCTCACACGACTTGATTTTGTAATTCTAGGCATTTTCACTTTTTCCGAATGTATATATTTTTTTAACAAGAGTCAGTTTGAAGAAGGAAATTGATATAGGAAAAGTGCCCTGATAATGTATTGAGTTTAAATTTTTTTTATGATGCAAATATAATATTTATTTACCAAAATTTGCTAAGAATTTGAGCATTTAGTATTGAGATACTCTTTTTTTAATACTGTATAATTTTTATATAGGCCACATTTAAGAATAAAATGCAAGATATTTATAAGTGGGTCAGCACATATAAAACAACAACACTTTTCAAGTTTAAATATAATGCATGTGTGTTTTTTTTTTTTTTAAGAAAAATATAATTTTATATTACTATATAATATCAAATCAGAATCAAAATCATATATATATGCAAATTTTTGGTCAAAGTATTTTGAATAAAATTGATATCACATTATTAATTCCAATATTTTCAATAAAATAATTTACTTACTTCGATTTTTTTTTTTTTATATCATATATAACACTGCAAATATATATGTTACATGCAATCAGTTGAGGTAATCGGATAAGACAAAGTTAAATGCAATATAGCAATACATGTACATGGTAAGACTTTCAAATATATGAACAGCCGAGGAACGCAGGGAAAACAGATATATACAACAGAGGAATATAAACAGGAAACAAAATATACAAAAGATGGACACCAAAAAGTGTAAGTACAGGAACAATAAGAGACAAACGCCTGGAACAGGGGGTAGACAACATTGACCGAAGAAAATTGAAAGCAGTTGGCACCAAGCTTGCTAAGGAACCTGATGGGAGAGTTCTCTCGCAATTAAAACACAGTTTTTCAACCTATTTAAAATAATTTTATTGGTTCTGACACCAGAGAACCATGTCGCACGAAGATTATCTGGAGGACGGGTTAAGTGAAATTTTGAGGTATGGGGGCAATTAAAGACATAATGATCTACGTCACCATATGAATTACAAAGACAATTTGAAGACCGTTTATGTTTGAAAAAATGAAGATAGTCAAGAAAAGGACCATGACCCGTTAAAAAATAGATTAAGAATTTGTTATAAATTTGAAAATTGAGGTTGACTTTGGGTAAATAGCTTAGAATTCTGGCAGGGTCAGGAGTCCGGGGGGAAATATAATCATTAAGAAGAGATTGCCAATTTTTAAGAAGGAAAGATTTATAATTATTAATCAAAAAGGAGTAGGGAAAAGGTATAAGGAGTGGGGTGCCGGAGATCGTAGCTTGTTTGGCCAGTTCATCGGCGACTTCGTTGCCCTGAATATTAGAATGGGCCTTGATCCAGGATAAGTTAATTAATGATTTGTAGGGGTGAGCATTAGTTTTAATTTTAGATAGAAATGATATCACATTATTAATTCCAATATTTTCAATAAAATAATTTACTTACTTCGATTTTTTTTTTTTTATATCATATATAACACTGCAAATATATATGCACACTCATATTCATGTTTCCCAACATGAAGGAAAAAATGAATTATTTATTATGTTTTATGTATCTGAGAATACTTAACACTTTATATGTGCCAGCGGTCACTCAAGGCAGCAACACGGCACCACTTGTCACAGTGAAAATGGGACATGGCATCACATGTCACGGAGGGAAAAGGGCGCACACACAATACACAAATATTAATATGTGTGACGGAAGTAAATGTGTGACAGAGAAATAAAGGATCACACAAATGAAGTAAATTGGATATTAAGTACTACAGATTAGCTTTGCGTTGTGATTTATGCAATAACTCCAGGTCCGGCTGCCCAGGCCTACAAAATGTAAACTGGACGCACAGGCACACAAGAAGGAAACATCATCAAGTTGGGAAAACATGAGTCAAAAATAATCTCAATATTAACCTTTTTTTTTTTAAATATCTAAATATATATATTATGAAAATATAGAAACATTAAATCATTCATCATCCAACATTAAGTCTTCAGGCCATTCTTTGAACTAAATATAGAAATATAACATTTGGCCTTTTTGGAAAATGTATAGATACGATCTCAAGGATGTAATATATTTTTTTACGCAAATTGACACACGACATTTCTCATAGAAGTTAATTGGAGAACCAACCATATTCATTTTGAGGATTTTGAATATTAAAGAAGATTTCACTTTTAGTAATAATTCACGTTACCAGAACCAGATATCGGTTCATTCCTTTCAAGTCCAAAAATGCTCTCATTTAGAGCGGCACGACTAACACTGAAGATCTGAATTCAGCACCACCGTAAGGGTCTATCACATACACGCACTGGTTGAATTCTTGCAGAGTAAATTCACTCTGGGATTTATGAAAATGATCCAAATACTTTAGCTGTACGCACATCTCGACTGTAGAACGTCCAAAACAATGCCGAAACTTAAATGGAGTAACCAAACGACTCTTTAGCATGGTTCCACAATCCTGTCCTACCGGACGTCATCGCGTTCTAATCCCTTTTCTCAACTTCCAGGACTTTCCGAAATTTAGATCTGAAATAAATAAATGAGAAATTAATAATTTTGAATTAAAATAATTGTCTTGGCCCACTCGGATTATAAGATTCCTTCCGAA
The DNA here is from genome assembly GCA_951213105.1 of Amaurobius ferox. NCBI lineage: Eukaryota > Metazoa > Arthropoda > Arachnida > Araneae > Amaurobiidae > Amaurobius > Amaurobius ferox. Next base: position 53,790,465 of record OX578142.1, read on the forward strand.
TCGAAGTTACAATCCGAAAACACAAAATTGACCGTTGGGTCGTAAATTCCTTTGTGTCCGAATTTTCCAGGAGCGAGAAAATGAAAGCTCCTTCTCCAACGAAAACTCAGGGCCAAGAGAGCCCCGATACTGTTAAAAGTGAAATCCAGGCCACTTCGACCTTCAACTTCATGCACGAAATAAACAGAAGCATCTAACGGCTTCGCGCGGCATTGTCGCGTCACTGTCTGCAGAATCGAAACCAATGCCCTGCACAATAATTAAAGTAATAAGAAATTACTTCGGAACATCTGCAGGAGCGGGCTCCGTGAAGTTGGCCCCCCCGTGGAAAGCACAAACGACGAAAACTAGTGGAATCGTTTGTACTTCGTTTGTGCTGGTTTGTGCAGCAAAAATTTTCGTTTGTACTTCTTTCGTTTTCGATTTATAGCATTTTCTTTTCCGGGGGGGGGGCTAACTTCACGCTCAGCTGTTGTTTACATAAGAGAAATTACATCAATTTCGAAAAAACGTTTATGCCATTCGTTTGTACTTCGTTTGTGCTGGTTTGTGCAGCAAAAAGTTTTCTTCGAACCCTTTTCAAATTTGAACTATAAAGCTTTCATTTGTTTGGCGCCAAAACGGGCTTTGTTGACATACAAGAAATTTAACGAATTTCGAAAAAAGGTTAATGCCATTCGTTTGTACTTCGTTTGTGCTGGTTTGTGCCGAAAAAATTTTCGTTTGTGCTCTTTTCGTTTTCGATTTATAGACGTTTCTTTTCCCGGGGGGGCTAACTTCACGATCAGCTGTTGTTTACATAAGAGAAATTACATCTATATCCAAAAAACGTTTATGCCATTCGTTTGTACTTCGTTTGTGCTGGTTTGTGCAACGAAAAGTTTTCTTCGGACCCTTTTCAAATTTGAACTAAAAAGCTTTCATTTGTTTGGCGGGAAAACGGGCTTTGTTGACATACAAGAAATTTAACGAATTTCGAAAAAACGTTAATGCCATTCGTTTGTACTTCGTTTGTGCTGGTTTGTGCCGAAAAAATTTTCGTTTGTGCTCTTTTCGTTTTCGATTTATAGACGTTTCTTTTGCCGGGGGGGCCAACTTCACGATCAGCTGTTGTTTACATAAGAGAATTTACATCAATTTCGAAAAAACGTTTATGCCATTCGTTTGTACTTCGTTTGTGCTGGTTTGTGCAGCAAAAAGTTTTCTTCGGACCCTTTTCAAATTTGAACTATAAAGCTTTCATTTGTTTGGCGGGAAAACGGGCTTTGTTGACATACAAGAAATTTAACGAATTTCGAAAAAACGTTAATGCCATTCGTTTGTACTTCGTTTGTGCTGGTTTGTGCCGAAAAAATTTTCGTTTGTGCTCTTTTCGTTTTCGATTTATAGACGTTTCTTTTGCCGGGGGGGCCAACTTCACGATCAGCTGTTGTTTACATAAGAGAATTTACATCAATTTCGAAAAAACGTTTATGCTATTCGTTTGTACTTCGTTTGTGCTGGTTTGTGCAGCAAAAAGTTTTCTTCGGACCCTTTTCAAATTTGAACTATAAAGCTTTCATTTGTTTGGCGGGAAAACGGGCTTTGTTGACATACAAGAAATTTAACGAATTTCGAAAAAACGTTAATGCCATTCGTTTGTACTTCGTTTGTGCTGGTTTGTGCCGAAAAAATTTTCGTTTGTGCTCTTTTCGTTTTCGATTTATAGACGTTTCTTTTCCCGGGGGGGCTATCTTCACGATCAGCTGTTGTTTACATAAGAGAAATTACATCTATATCCAAAAAACGTTTATGCCATTCGTTTGTACTTCGTTTGTGCTGGTTTGTGCAACAAAAAGTTTTCTTCGGACCCTTTTCAAATTTGAACTAAAAAGCTTTCATTTGTTTGGCGGGAAAACGGGCTTTGTTGACATACAAGAAATTTAACGAATTTCGAAAGAACGTTAATGCCATTCGTTTGTACTTCGTTTGTGCTGGTTTGTGCCGAAAAAATTTTCGTTTGTGCTCTTTTCGTTTTCGATTTATAGACGTTTCTTTTGCCGGGGGGGCCAACTTCACGATCAGCTGTTGTTTACATAAGAGAATTTACATCAATTTCGAAAAAACGTTTATGCTATTCGTTTGTACTTCGTTTGTGCTGGTTTGTGCAGCAAAAAGTTTTCTTCGGACCTTTTTCAAATTTGAACTATAAAGCTTTCATTTGTGTGGCGCGAAAACGGGCTTTGTTGACATAAAATAAATTTCACGAGTTTTAGAAAGGTCTTTATGCCATTCTTTTGTATTTCGTTTCTACCGGTTTGTACCGGCTTGCACCTCAACGATTTTCCTTTTATTCATTTCAGATATATTCGTTTCAGATTTATTGAGCTTCACATTTTCCACCACCTTTCATGTAGCCAGCGAAAGCAGTCTGAACCAACTTTCGTAAAAACAAGCTGCACAATAAGCCCTTGCAATGGGCGCTCATAAAGGAGGTAAGGAGGACTTTTCCGCCTTTAAACGGTCAAGGTCACAAATCTAGGTGTCAAGCTAGTCGATATTGACATCTTATCTGTGAGTTAGGAAATATTTCTTCCTTCTGTTAATTTTTATGTAGAGCAAACCTGGCTCAGAACAAGTCGATTCGTTTGCACTAGGGGTGACGAAAGCTGAACTGATTCCACATGCACTAATATTGAATGCTGAAATTAGAAAAAGTATTAAAAAGTGTTGAAAAGTTATTAATATTATTTTATCGCAAATGTAATGTTATTCACGAGTGGGTCCAAATTCAACATCCGCGTTCAGCTTGTTGGATTAAATGTTTACAAATTCTTGACTTCACTCCATGAACTTTTGGAACAATATATTATTCGGGATCTAATTGTTGCTGGTGTTGAGATAGAGGCTGGTGTTAAGATAGAAGCTATAACTTTTGAAAAGCTAGTATAATGGCCTGGCAATGTAAAAAATTTTAAACAGCAACAAGCAACTTTTAATTTTGAATCTAAGAAGGTCAAAGATGTTGGAATGAAAACGAAACACAAACTATCCCAAAGCTTCTGAAAGGTTACTCAAAATTGTGACAATGTGAAGATCGGTCGGTTATGTGGAAGGCCCAGACCACACGGTCAACCCTAGGGCTTACGGCAGTTTAATGTGTGGCCGGGAGAGGTTAGTCGAAACCGACCTCCAGGGTCAGCCACCAAGTTTTAGTCTGCATTTATTTAAAATTCAATAAAGTGGTTACATGGTAAATATTTATATATATATATACAGACAGTAATACAGTTTTACATGTTTTACATAAAATACAGTGGGAAGGGGGGGGGGGCAAAGAAACGTAGATTTTAACAAATTTTGAATTTTGAGGTAAAAATTAAGTTATTTTGTTAAAATGAAATTAAATTTATGTAAAAACGTATGGCCAAAAGAATCCGAGCAACCTCGGGAAAAGGGACAATACAGTAAAAACCAACAAAAAGAAAGCAAAAAGAACATGGCTGAACAAAGGTTACATGCAATCAGTTGAGGTAATCGGATAAGACAAAGTTAAATGCAATATAGCAATACATGTACATGGTAAGACTTTCAAATATATGAACAGCCGAGGAACGCAGGGAAAACAGATATATACAACAGAGGAATATAAACAGGAAACAAAATATACAAAAGATGGACACCAAAAAGTGTAAGTACAGGAACAATAAGAGACAAACGCCTGGAACAGGGGGTAGACAACATTGACCGAAGAAAATTGAAAGCAGTTGGCACCAAGCTTGCTAAGGAACCTGATGGGAGAGTTCTCTCGCAATTAAAACACAGTTTTTCAACCTATTTAAAATAATTTTATTGGTTCTGACACCAGAGAACCATGTCGCACGAAGATTATCTGGAGGACGGGTTAAGTGAAATTTTGAGGTATGGGGGCAATTAAAGACATAATGATCTACGTCACCATATGAATTACAAAGACAATTTGAAGACCGTTTATGTTTGAAAAAATGAAGATAGTCAAGAAAAGGACCATGACCCGTTAAAAAATAGATTAAGAATTTGTTATAAATTTGAAAATTGAGGTTGACTTTGGGTAAATAGCTTAGAATTCTGGCAGGGTCAGGAGTCCGGGGGGAAATATAATCATTAAGAAGAGATTGCCAATTTTTAAGAAGGAAAGATTTATAATTATTAATCAAAAAGGAGTAGGGAAAAGGTATAAGGAGTGGGGTGCCGGAGATCGTAGCTTGTTTGGCCAGTTCATCGGCGACTTCGTTGCCCTGAATATTAGAATGGGCCTTGATCCAGGATAAGTTAATTAATGATTTGTAGGGGTGAGCATTAGTTTTAATTTTAGATAGAAATTTCGTTTTATTCTTGATAGATTTAAAAGCCGAAATAGATGACTGACTGTCCGAAAAGATGTTGATTTTTAAATTGTTTTTGCCGGCCCAGAGGATGGCCTGGTTGATGGCCTCAAGTTCGGCTTGAAAAACTGTGTTTCCAGTTCTAAGTTTAAAGGATAATGATTCGATCAGTCGATCATTTTCGAAAATGCATATTGATAAACCTACATTATTATCCAGTTTTGACCATCTGTGAATACATTAAACCTAGAAAACGAGGAAGGGTTTGAGGAAGAAAAATTTAAAACACGAAAGGGAGGAGGAAGGCTAGAAAGAGATAAATTTTTTACAGTTTTAAAATTTTAAAGAGTTTTTATTCTTAATATTGTGTTTTTAATGTGGCTTATACTGTGAGTAAACTATTTTTTAGATACTGACAAGTAGTTAAGAAGAATTCAACGAATTGTTCTTAATTTTGTCATGGCGGACTATAGTGGTTCGACTTCAGAAGAAGTTGAACCAGTGTTACGCAAAGCATTTTTGGAGTGTGCAACTTGAATAACTTGTTCATTTCTGTTTCTGATAGAAAATCGGCCTTTAAACATAGGGTCAGTTTCGATCTCAATAGAGAAAACGCACTGAAGATTTTTGAACAAGCATTGAATGATAGGAATAAACCTACAGAGCGGAAGTAAGTTCTGATGACAACACACACTTTTCGGATAAAATTAATTAGCTTTAGTGGAACTTTTGAATAGAAAAGTGCAAGATAATGACACTGACCTCCTTAGGAGAGTGGTCAGCATCGAATGAAAAGTATATTCAGGCAGTAATGGTGTAAATGGTATCATAAAGACAGAGGTAAATGTTCACTTCGTTGATCGGGAACACTGTTGGATGGATTTGAATGTGATTAAACTACGTTCGGAATTAAATCGAAGAAATAGTATCAGGGAAAACATGAGGGAAACTGTCAATGATGTTGCTGAATAGAGCAATGGAAATGCTGAACAGTGGCCAAATTTACAAGATGGAGCTAGTATTGCTCAACTGCACATACACAGGGATATGTTTATAAATACTATGGGATCTGGTTTTAAAAAGGCGATAAGGGATATATTGCTACACCGAAATCAAAGACAGTTGTAAACGGTTCATGTAAAGTTTCCACATTAGTGGCGGTTGAGAAACGTCCCAGAATGGGAGTGATATTTCTCTTGAGACTGAGTTCAAATGCGAGAGCCGATGATATTGAAATTGATTTAAAGAACGGTCTTATTGATAATTTCATTTGTACGCCATTAGTTACTAAATGTAATACCTACTTTCCTTTTCATGTTGAGGTCCAGGAACAGGACATGGCAAAGTTGTTGAAAGTGATGTTTGGCCCCATGGATGTTTCATTACCAAATTAGTTGGTAAACTTAATGATAAGCAGATTCTTCAAGAGGGTGAAATGCGTGGCAATGAGAATGAAGCAGGGAAGTGACTACCTGATGAGTCTTTGATCACTGGTGGATGTGTTGTAAATCGTGACATGAAAATTTATTATCAGAATGTTAGGGGTCTACGGACAAAAACAAACAAACTATTCTTATCGGTATTAACTCAAAACTATGATGTAATATGTTTAACTGACCTGGCTCTGTGAAAATATTAGTAGTGCGGAATGTTTTGATGACAGATATACAATTATACGTGGAGATTGGACTAATATGGATATTCGAGACCTTCGTGCCGGGGGCTTGTTTATTGTACTCAATTCTAACATTGTGTTCAATGAGTTATCCATGGGTGAAAATCAAACGGAATCGGTATGGTTAAAAATTGATCGTGCTTTTGGTAAATATTTGTTTCTCTGTGTGGTATATATAAGCCCTTCTTCCAGTTTTGATACGTATGATGAATTCATCAATTTGTTCGAAGCTAATTTTAATTTTTTCAATTACGACATTGTTACTATAGGTGACTTTAATTTACATGGTATTGTTTTGCCTTTTGTCATGTCAAATGAGGTTAATTAGACTAATACTGAAATGTTACTTCTAAATGTTTTAAGCTTCTATGAATTGAATCAATTGAATAATGCCATTCGGTGCGTGGACTCCGTGCGTGAACCTGTTTTTCCCTGTGCTCCTGCTACCGGTGTGCTTATCGGCCCTGTCGCCGCGGATTTGTGAGTGACCCTCCCGTGCTTTTCCTAGTGTCGGCGTGTGTCTGTGCTTATGCTTTGTTGGTGCCCCGTGCTATGGCGTCGCAGCCGCGACGTGAAGTGACTATGCCTGACCCGATTGATTCCCACGTGGTCGTCGCACCACGTGGTGACATTTCTTCTGTGAATTCGGATATTCCCGCTGTGATTTTGGATACTTCTACCTCTAATATGGATACTGCAACTGCAAATATGGATTTTACCGCTAACGAAATTGACGACACCCTTACTGAATTTCTTAACGACCCAAGGACTGCTGCTGACAACCTTAGGAAGCTGATTAAGAAGCTAAACTACAGCCTCAGACTGCTTCCCAACACCCAAGGTAAAGAAGAAATCTTGGGCAGCCTGGCCCACTCCGAAGGACTCTTAAATGGACTTGTGCAACAATTCAACCTTCCTGCATACGGCGAGACCTGTCGGAGGCCCCCCTCTGGCAGTTATTCTGCTTCTTCTATCCCTTCCTCTGCCACTCAGTCTCTTACGGACACCAGAAATGTAATCTCCAGCAATGCCAGCTCTAATGTGCATAGTAATGTCATTTCTAAAAATGTTAATCCCAGTAATGTAAACTCTAAAGTGTCTAATTATGTCAACTCAGGCAATCTTAATGTTAATAATAGTAATGTAAATGCATCTGTTGAGGTTTATAATGTGCCTAGCAGCTCTAAAAAGCACCCACGTGGTGCTGATGATGAGGGCTTTCAGCAGCCGCCTAAACGGCACACTGCCAGCAGGAAAACTGCTATGCTTACTAATAACCCCGCCCCTCAAACTGATTCTCTTCCAGACCCGGACATTCCGGCGCCTGATAACCATAATGTTAATGATGTTGTCACCGACGCTCCTAAAAAGGAACGCCGCCCTCCCCCCTTCTTCGTCGCTGTGACCACAAATTGGTCTCAGCTCCTCGCAGACTTAACTAAAATTGCCAAAAATTTATCTAGTAAACTAACTAATGCAGGTGATTTTCTAAAAGTGCATGTTAGCACACGTGATGAGTATATAGCTGTGCAAAGGTTTTTAATAGAAAAGAAGGTAGAATTCAAATCTTACCTGCTGGACGACCAGAAACCCTTAAAAGTTGTTATCCGTGGCCTCCCGATCTGCACGGACACAACGGACATATCCCACGAGTTGGAGTGCTTGGGGCTCAGACCAATTAGTGTCACCCAGTTGGCGAGGGGCCCCAAGTCCAACAGGATCAACATGCCGTTGTTCTACGTGCAGATCGCCAAAAATCCAGTTAACGAGAAAATCTATTCCCTTACCAGCCTATTTAATATAATTATCCAAGTGGAAAAGTACAGAGGACCTAGGCAAGTCGTCCAGTGTTTCCGTTGCCAGTCGTATTTTCACACAAGCAACGGCTGCCATCTCCCCCCTAACTGCGTGAAATGTGCGCAACCCCATTTAACCAAAGATTGTCAGAAGCCATTTGAAACCCCCTGCAAATGTGTAAACTGTGGAGGAGAGCATCCCGCCTCCTACCGTAAATGCCCAAAGTTCCCTAAATTCAAACCCTCCCCCCCCTTGAATTCTACCTCCTCCGGAAAGTTTGTCAACCCTCTTCGCTCCTACGCGAACGCTACAGCCGGACGCAGTGAGGCGCCCAAAAAGACTGAAAATGTCAACTCAAAATTACCAGCACCTAAAGGAGCGCACACTAACTATGCTGACTCTGATGACTTACTAAATTATCTCTTCCGTTTCGAAGACAGATTCGGAATGGATGTCACTAGCAGGGCATTTAAGAATGCCCTACCTGCCCTTCGGTCTGCTCCTACCGAAATAGATAAAGTCAATATTATATATGAGAGCGTCTTCGCTCTTGTAAGCCAACCTTAGCCCCCCCCCCCTGGCCATGGGTTTTTTTGCTAGGAACTTGAAGGATCTTACCATTGGCATCTGGAATGCCAATGGACTTAGAGGTAAAATCAGTGAAGCTAGGGACTTCTGTATAGCATATAACTTAGATTTGTTCTTGGTCCAAGAGACCCACTACAGTCCAGGGAAATCTTGCAAGATTGCTAACTATGACTTATACAATGACGACAGGCCTCTAGTTAGCAATCGCCCCGCAGGTGGCACAGCAATCTACGTTCGCTGCGGCATTCCGCACTCTCGCCTCCCCTCCCCCCCATGTTGGAGGGAGAGGCTACCATCGTTCAACTCGCCCTGCCTAACAATCCTGTGATCACCATTGTGTCGGGCTATTTTCAACCGAGAGCCACTGTCAACTCTGTCATCTCTGACCTGCAGTCTCTCTTCAAGATCTCGCCCCATGCAATAGTCGCTGGTGACTTCAATGCCAAGCACCCCGCCTGGAACTGCCCTTTCGCCAACCCTCGCGGCCGCCGGCTCAAACGATGGACCGACGAGAGGAACTTGGAGATTGTTGCACCGAGTGATCCCACTCACTGTGACAATGTGCTTGACTTTGCGGTCACCAGCAACATGCCTTATACCTATTGCATGGAGGCCTTTAACGAACTTCCTTCTGATCATCTCCCCATTGTTTACACCATAGAACTGGACAGCTTCTGCCTGAGCAAGCCTGCTAAGCTGAGTACGAACTGGAGAAAGTTCAAAGAACTCCTCGCTGAGGAGCTCCCCCCACCCCCCGTTGCCAACACTGTGGACCAACTGGATGCAGAGGTGGGAAATCTTGAGAAAATGATCCGAGATGCCTACTCTACATCCTCTCGGCCCAAGAGCAACAGGGTGGATCACCTTAAACTGCCTCAGGACATCAGGGAGATGATCAAAATCCGCAACCTTCTGCGTAGAGACTGGCAGGTCAGCAGGGACCCTGCCATCAAGACTGAACTTAACTTTGCAAGATCTCAGGTGAGGTCCAGGATCAAAGCTTATACAAGTGCACGATGGAACACATATGTTGAGTCCCTAACGACTGCTGACAACACCATTTGGAGGGCAGCCTCACGTTTTCGTAGGCGCAAAACACACATTCCGACCCTTGAAGGTCCCAACTCCAGGGCAACCTCTCACACACAGAAGGCTGAACTGCTTGCGGACAGTCTTAGAAGTCAGTTTGAACCACACCACGACGTAATCGATCCTAGGACGCTTGCGATCGTGGACGCCAAGGTTGAACAGTTCATCACAACAGCTATTCCTTACACACTGACAGATGTCACCTTCAGCGAACTGCAGCCCCGTATTCAAAAACTCAAGAAGAACAAAGCTTCTGGGAAGGATCGTATCACATCGACGATGTTGAAGAACCTGCCTTCTTTACTGTACAATTACATCGTCAAGCTCTTTAATCTCCTCCTCCGGCACAATTACTTTCCTGGGGCTTGGAAGGTGGCCATTGTTGCCCCCCTCCCCAAGCCAGGTCTTGACCCCTCTCTTCCGGTCAACTACCGTCCAATCTCTCTCCTCTCTGGTCTCTCGAAGCTCTTCGAGTTTGTTATACTGCGTCGCCTGGACGAGTTCTGCGACCTGAGGAATATTGTTATTCCTGAACAATATGGGTTTAGGAAGAAACATTCCACTCAGCACCAGTTGCTGCGGGTCGTGGAGCTTGTCCATGAGGCGCGTAGCAAGCGCGAGAGCTCGTCCATTGTATTTCTTGATCTCCAAAAGGCGTTCGGTAAGGTGTGGATACATGGGCTCCTGTTTAAACTTATCGAACGCTCTTTTCCTCCAAATCTTATCCATCTCTTGCACTCTTATCTGACTGGTCGAAGTTTTGCCGTTCGGGTTTCCGACGCACTTTCCTCTCCCAGGATTGTTCTCAGCGGGGTCCCGCAAGGTTCTCTTGTTGGGCACAAACTGTTCAACCTTTACATTAATGATCTTCCGCAGTCCCCTGGTGTCACCCTTGGCCTCTATGCTGATGACACAGCCCTGTTCACACATCACAAACAGACACAAGTCGTGCACAACATCCTGCAAAGTTATCTGAACGACCTGACGCAATGGCTGATCAAATGGCGTATCAAGGTTAACGTTAGTAAGTGTGCTGCTGTCACCTTCCCCTCCCCCCGGCAAACCCCCTCCACTAATCTTATTCTTAATAACCAGCCCATTCCCTGGCAAAACAGTTACAAGTACCTTGGTGTGTACCTTGATTCCAAATTAACGTGGAAACTTCACATCTCTGAAATTAGTAAGAAAGTGAAGTCTTCACTCGCCCTGCTTCACCCCCTTTTGGCTAGAAATAGCCGCCTGTCAACCCGCACTAAGTTATTGCTATACAAGTCCTACATACGTCCCATTATGACGTACGGAGTCCCTGTTTGGGGCACCGCAGCGGAGACTAACCTTAGGAAGCTTCAAGTCATCCAGAATAACGCATTGCGTATGTTTGCTAATCTGCCGAACTACGTCCAGCTAGACGTCCTGCACAGAGACCTCAGAATTAGGCCTTTTTTGGAACATGTCAAAAAACTTTCTCTCAAATTTCACGGAGGTCTGAGAAGCGTAAACAATCCTACGTTGGACAGTATCCCCCACTATCGGGCTGGTAATCCGGCGACGCGAAAGCGCCCCCGGTCGTTACTTGCACGATCTGTGGGAGATATCTTCTTCCGCCCTAAGAAGCGGTCTCGTCCAGCCTAGTCTTGTGCTCTTATTTTAGATGCAGACTCTAGTTTGCTGTACCCCTCCCTAGCTTTTGGGAACTCGCTTTCCGTTGACAAGCTTTCACAACTCTTCTGCTGCTAGGCACAACTCTTGCTCAAGGCTCAAGGCCCTGCTCCCCTCGGGGCGCCCCCAGTCTATCCCCCTCTTTATTCTTCTCTGTTGGGATCCCGCTTGGGCCCCAACACCGCAGTTTTCTGAAGACTTGGGGAAGGGCACGACCTCGGTCGCGCCCCCCCCCCCCCAAGCATCTCTTAGTTGATTAACTCACCTTTTACTACTTCCTTTTTTTTCTGTCTCTTTTCCTTTTCGTCTGGAGTTTAAAGGGAGGAACTCTTCCTCTCCTGGGCACTCCACTAACCCCGTCCTTGAGATCCTTGAGAATTGAATAATGCTAGGAATAGTAACGACAGATTTAGATCTGGTTATTTCAAACGTTTTTTCGAAATTCATTTAATTCCTATTATGTGAACAAAACCAATTTGTCTCCCAGAAAAATGAAAGCTTTATATTTTGGATATGAAAAGGGTCCGAAGAAATTTTTTTCCGGAACAAACTAGTACAAACGAAGTACAAACGAATGGCATAAACGGTTTTTCGAAATTCATTTAATTTCTGTTCTGAAATAAAACCAACTTGTCCCCGTGACAAATGAAAGCTTTATACTTTGGATATGAAAAGGATCCGAAGAAATATTTTCCGGAACAAACTAGTACAAACGATGTACAAACGAATGGCATAAACGGTTTTTCGAAATTGATTTATTTCCTGTTCTGGAAACAAAATTCACTTGTCCACCAGACAAATGTAAGCTTTATACTTTGGATATGAAAAGGATCCGAAGAAATTTTTTCCGGAACAAACTAGTACAAACGAAGCACAAACGAATGGCATAAACAGTTTTTTAAAATTCATTTAATTTCTGTTATGTAAAAAAAAAAAAAAAACACTTGTCCCGGAGACAAATGAAAGCTTTATACTTTGCATATGCAAAGGGTCCAAAAATTTTTTTTCCCGGAACAAACAAGTACAAATGAAATACAAACGAATGTAATTAACGGTTTTTCGAAATTCATTTAATTTCTTGTATGTAAACAAACCCTGTTTTCGCGCCAAACAAATAAAAGATTTATAGTTCAAATTTGAAAAGGGTCTGAAGAAAACTTTTTGCGTCACAAACCAGCACAAACGAAGTACAAACGATTCCACTAGTTTTTGTCGTTTGTGCTTTCCACGGGGGGGCCAACTTCACACGAAGTAAACGAAAGGAAATGCTATAAATCGAAAACGAAAGAAGCACAAACGAAAATTTTTGCGGCACAAACCAGCACAAACGAAGTACAAACGAATGGCATTAACCTTTTTTCGAAATTCGTTAAATTTCTTGTATGTCAACAAAGCCCGTTTTGGCGCCAAACAAATGAAAGCTTTATAGTTCAAATTTGAAAAGGGTCCGAAGAAAACTTTTTGCTGCACAAACCAGCACAAACGAAGTACAAACGAATGGCATAAACGTTTTTTGGATATAGATGTAAATTCTCTTATGTAAACAACAGCTGATCGTGAAGTTGGCCCCCCCGGCAAAAGAAACGTCTATAAATCGAAAACGAAAAGAGCACAAATGAAAATTTTTTCGGCACAAACCAGCACAAACGAAGTACAAACGAATGGCATTAACGTTTTTTCGAAATTCGGTTAATTTCTTGTATGTCAACAAAGCCTGTTTTCCCGCCAAACAAATGAAAGCTTTATAGTTCAACTTTGAAAAGGGTCCGAAGAAAACTTTTTGCTGCACAAACCAGCACAAACGAAGTACAAACGAATGGCATAAACGTTTTTTGGATATAGATGTAATTTCTCTTATGTAAACAACAGCTGATCGTGAAGTTGGCCCCCCGGGAAAAGAAACGTCTATAAATCGGAAACGAAAAGAGCACAAACGAAAATTTTTTCGGCACAAACCAGCACAAACGAAGTACAAACGAATGGCATTAACGTTTTTTCGAAATTCGTTAAATTTCTTGTATGTCAACAAAGCCCGTTTTCCCGCCAAACAAATGAAAGCTTTATAGTTCAAATTTGAAAAGGGTCCGAAGAAAACTTTTTGCTGCACAAACCAGCACAAACGAAGTACAAACGAATGGCATAAACGTTTTTTCGAAATTGATGTAAATTCTCTTATGTAAACAACAGCTGATCGTGAAGTTGGCCCCCCCGGCAAAAGAAACGTCTATAAATCGAAAACGAAAAGAGCACAAACGAAAATTTTTTCGGCACAAACCAGCACAAACGAAGTACAAACGAATGGCATTAACGTTTTTTCGAAATTCGTTAAATTTCTTGTATGTCAACAAAGCCCGTTTTCCCGCCAAACAAATGAAAGCTTTTTAGTTCAAATTTGAAAAGGGTCCGAAGAAAACTTTTTGTTGCACAAACCAGCACAAACGAAGTACAAACGAATGGCATAAACGTTTTTTGGATATAGATGTAATTTCTCTTATGTAAACAACAGCTGATCGTGAAGTTAGCCCCCCCGGGAAAAGAAACGTCTATAAATCGAAAACGAAAAGAGCACAAACGAAAATTTTTTCGGCACAAACCAGCACAAACGAAGTACAAACGAATGGCATTAACGTTTTTTCGAAATTCGTTAAATTTCTTGTATGTCAACAAAGCCCGTTTTCCCGCCAAACAAATGAAAGCTTTATAGTTCAAATTTGAAAAGGGTCCGAAGAAAACTTTTTGCTGCACAAACCAGCACAAACGAAGTACAAACGAATGGCATAAACGTTTTTTCGAAATTGATGTAATTTCTCTTATGTAAACAACAGCTGATCGTGAAGTTGGCCCCCCCGGCAAAAGAAACGTCTATAAATCGAAAACGAAAAGAGCACAAACGAAAATTTTTTCGGCACAAACCAGCACAAACGAAGTACAAACGAATGGCATTAACCTTTTTTCGAAATTCGTTAAATTTCTTGTATGTCAACAAAGCCCGTTTTGGCGCCAAACAAATGAAAGCTTTATAGTTCAAATTTGAAAAGGGTTCGAAGAAAACTTTTTGCTGCACAAACCAGCACAAACGAAGTACAAACGAATGGCATAAACGTTTTTACGAAATTGATGTAATTTCTCTTATGTAAACAACAGCTGAGCGTGAAGTTAGCCCCCCCGGAAAAGAAAATGCTATAAATCGAAAACGAAAGAAGTACAAACGAAAATTTTTGCTGCACAAACCAGCACAAACGAAGTACAAACGATTCCACTAGTTTTCGTCGTTTGTGCTTTCCACGGGGGGGCCAACTTCACGGAGCCGCAGGAGCGAGATCCCACGCTTTCAGTATGAAAAGTGCAAACTCATACAGAATTAAAACCTTGGAATAAAAATGGCTTCCGAAAGAGCATGTTTTCGGAACGAAATGAAAAATGTCGTGTTTCGCACTCATAATGTCATAAAGCACCATGACACATGCTACGACAATAATTAGTATTATATGTTGTTTCGTTTGTAATTTTAAAAATCTGACGCGGACAACACATGACTTTCCCTGCAGACTCATATTCACGTTTCCTTTATTTCTTCATTAATTCATTAAATTAAGTTTAATAACACACACCGTGGGGAGATGCGATGCTACCCCTTTAACATGGAATCCTCACTGAGGTGCTATCGATGCGGAAAACGAAAGTTCTAATCAAATGAAGAGCTATATTTTAACATGGGAATCCGCATTTTTTGATGAGGAGTCGTGGGGGGGGGGGGAGTTACCCCTTTAACATGGGTGAGAGTTCTAATCCACAGCGGTGCGTCTTATCGACTGTCGGCGCCAGCCCCCTTTTTGTATATTCCCGCAATGTCTGAATTCTAGGACTAGCAGGCGCCATAACTCTAATCGTTGGCGCCGCCGACTGAAGATAACTAGAACCGTCAATAGCGCCAATTGACGATAATTTTAATCGCCAATTAGCGATAACAATTTCTCTACGTCACGACCCGATTACATATTGAACATCCGCAGTTTTGACGTTATTAAGGAAACTAAGACCGCTTAATAGTCTATGATATTTTACTTGCAAAACTTATTTTATGTTTCATCTTTATTTTAAGCGCAATCTTTGACTATCATTTTAATAAAACCATACGTAAAACAAGATCTATAAATAAGCGTTAGGCATATAATATATTTTGGACTTTTAATTTATTTCCACAATCAAAATATTTC
The DNA here is from genome assembly GCA_951213105.1 of Amaurobius ferox. Classification (NCBI taxonomy): domain Eukaryota; kingdom Metazoa; phylum Arthropoda; class Arachnida; order Araneae; family Amaurobiidae; genus Amaurobius; species Amaurobius ferox. The sequence continues at coordinate 53,805,833 of OX578142.1, forward strand.
ACCGGATATTTAGATTTTTACATGCTGGTTAAATGTTATAGCTATTAAAAAACTTACGCTTCTAAATAAACATTTAGGTGTAATTTACTCTTTGAATAACTTGACAACATTTGCAACGATTTAGATTGTGATTACTTAGTGATTTTGCATGGAATAACTGTAGCGTTTCTTGAGTGATATGCAGAGACATCTTCGATAACATAACGATTTATTAACAAACTTAAATACCTATCTTAGGTTACATAATAAATTATAATTCACATCTTGCGACAATACACAGCATATATCCCCTACCATAAAGCTTTGCTCTCTGTCTGTGTCTCAATCAATCTCAGTCGCCCGTAACCATCCATTGCACACTCATTTATACTCACCCTTTCTCCAGTTACGGTCCACAGTTATAGCTTCACCTTAAGGTTAAGTCACAGTTAGTTGAAGGAAAATTATTTCCCAACAAGGCCCCCCGTAATTTTACTTCTGTTAACTTTCCATACAAATAAGCAGTTTCAACATCATAAAAATTAATTTTCCAATTTTTCATTAATGCAAATGCTAAAAGTGTTCTTAAGCTATCAGTTTTAATAACTGGTGAAAAAGTTTCAGTATAATCTACTCCAAACCTCTGAGAACAGCCGATTGCTACTAATCGCGCTTTCTATATCATGTTAGATGCTTCTGGTGTGTTTTTAATGCTGTATACCCATTTACAGTTTATTGGTTTGATTCCTTCTGGAATCTTTTCATAAGTCCAAACATTATGAAATTTTAGCGATTCCATTTCTTTATCCATTGCTTCTATCCAATTTTGCTTTTGATCAGAACATACAGCTTCCTCATAACTTGACGGTATATTTCGTCGATCTCTCGCCTTTAGTATGGTTTGATCTGGAGAATAATCTGGATCTACAGTTTCATTATCACTTTCAAATGATTCGTTGTAATTTATAATTTTAGTTCGAGGTCTTAAATTGAGAGTTGTTGTACAACCATCATCAGGATCTTGATCATTTCTCGGTTGATCGGTTTCAACACTAGTCGATTCTTCATCTGCATCAAAACTGTCTTCTTCAAACAGATTTTTACCAAAATCTAAGATTTTTGCCGGGGAATCTGAATATACTCGATTTTGTTCTAACAGTTCATTTCCCTTAGTTTCTTCAAGGAATCTAACATCTCGAGATTCTACTATGTCTTGATTTTTAGGATTCCACATTCTATATGCTTTTCTTGATTCAGAATATCCCACGAATATTCCAACATCTGTAATTTTATCAAACTTGCTTCTTTTATGTTTTGGTTTCCAATAATGAGCCTGGCATCCAAATACTCGAAAGTATGAAACACTTGGTTTCCTTCCAGTAAAAGTTCCTCTGGTGTGTTCTTATTTCTTGATTTTGAAGGAGTTCTGTTTTTTATTTAAGTAAATGTGTTCATGGCCTCTGCCCAAAATTTGATAGGTAAATTAGCTTCTATTAATAAAGCTCGCGTACCTTCAATTAAAGTTCTATTTGCTCTTTCACTTCGACCATTTTGGCTTGGTGAGAAGTATGTTGTTTTCTGATGATCAATTCCTTCACTTTTACGAAGACGGTCCATTTCTGCATATAAAAATTCCGTTCCATTATCACTCCTGATCCTCTGAACATTTTTTCTAGTACTGTTTTCAAGTTTAAATATCAAATACTTGAATGTTTCGAAAACATCCGCTTTTGACTTTAGAAATTTTGCAAATATTTTCCTTGAAAAATCATCCACTACTGTTAAAACATATTTAGCTCCTCCTAAAGAAGCTTCTTGTATTGGACCGATTAAGTCCATATGAAGAAGTTCCAACGGCATTTTTGATTGCTCACCGATTACTTCCTTAAATGGTTTTCTAGCGTATTTCGCTTGAATGCAAGTAATACAATCACTCGAATTTGACTCTTGTTTAGACTCAAAGTTATATACCATTGAATTTTTTAACATAAGTTTCATATATTTTTCATTAATATGGCCTAATCTCTTATGCCACATTTCCCAAGAAGAGCTTTTACCCGCTTTGTAAATAAAATTCTTATCCTTGATCGCTTTCAAATCAGCAACGTAAAATTCTGATCGTTTTGTGCTTAATATTGTATTGCCTTTCCTATCTAAAATATGCACTCCAGATTCATCAAATAAAACATTCATATTATCATCTGTCAATTTTCGAACAGATATCAGATTACTTTTTAGTTTAGGTACATAAAGTACATCCTTTAGCACTATATCTGAATTAAATTTTCCACTTACTTCTCGCAATGTCACGGATCCTTTTGCTTGAGAAGATATCCTGCTATCGTCAGCTAACAAAATATTTCTTTTATCTTCTTGTACTTCATTTAAGTAGTCAAGATTTTCAGTCATATGACTAGTCGCTCCACTGTCTAAGATCCATCTGGCTTGCAATACACCTTCTGTAGCTTTTAAAGTTCTTTTTGATCCATTTCTGTCGCACATAATTTGTGATTCTGAATATCCTCGCCGGTTTGCTTGTTTAGAACTATCCTTCAAGAAACTTTTTCGTTGATTAGCTGGATTATGCCAACAGTTCACGGCTTTATGACCTGTTTTATTACAAATATAGCATAAAATTTTTCTGCTATAAATTTGTTCAAATCGCTTTGGATCATCGTATGATTTCGGACTTCTATATCTTCTGCTATTCTGTACTTTTAAAACAGACGAGATTGCTTTTTCAGCTACGTTAGATCTTTCGTGCAACTTGAAAATTCGACGAACATCAGAAATGGTAGCTTCCTGAAAGTTGTCAAATTGCACTGCGATTAAATTATACTTTGGTGGGAGTCCCTTTATCAAAGTGCTTATAAATTCTTCATCATCTATATTTGCACCCAGTATGCGTGCATTTTCCAGCAATTTCTCGGCTCTCAACAGATAGTCGTTCCAGTTTTCGTTCATTTCCATCTGTAATCGTGACACATTGGTTCTCGCTTCTATTCTTCTTCTTTTCAGATCACCTTCATACCTGTTGCTTAGGGAAGTCCAAATTTCCTTGGCAGTATTACAGGTAAGAATCAAGCAAACTTGCATATCACTTAAAGCGCATGTAATAATTCCTCTTGCTTGAGAATCGTATTTCTTCCACTCAGTTAGTTCTGATTCCTTTTCTGGCGGATTATCTGTTAGATACAAGCCTAATCCTTTTCCCTCAAGTATACTTCCAATACGATACTTTCAACTATTGAAGATTTTTCCGTCAAATCGAGGAATTGCTTGCTTCGCCATTTTTGCACAGTAGCGCTTAATACGCACTTTTAATTGAGTGTAGAGACTGGTCCCATAACCCTTTGTAGCGTTTCTTGAGTGATATGCAGAGACATCTTCGATAACATAACGATTTATTAACAAACTTAAATACCTATCTTAGGTTACATAATAAATTATAATTCACATCTTGCGACAATGCACAGCATATATCCCCTACCATAAAGCTTTACTCTCTGTCTGTGTCTCAATCAATCTCAGTCGTCCGTAACCATCCATTGCACACTCATTTATACTCACCCGTTCTCCAGTTACGGTCCACATTTACAGCTTCACCTTAAGGTTAAGTCACAGTTAGTTGAAGGAAAATTATTTCCCAACAATAACTTTTAGATTTCAAAACTTTTAGACATGTGTTAATATTAGATGTGTCAACATTTACGATACCATTCCAATCTATCTTATATATGAAGAAAGGCTATAAAGTGTGTTTTTATACAATAAATAATTTAAATTGAAATAACTTAGATTTTAAACGTACTAAAACATACGAAATTTTTCACGATAAAGACATATTTTAAAAAATGAACTATGATTTACTCTTGATGTTGTTACATGCCATACTTGAAAACAAAATGCATTTCACATATGATTTAAACAAATACACCAAAAATTTGATTTTATACATACCAAAAACTTATACGCATGGTGAATATGTGCTTCACAAAATAAGTTATTTTTTTTTTCATTATAGGTTTTTTCAGGTGTTTCATAATATATCTATGTATTTAGGATATTTTGGAATAAATTAGTTTTCGAACATACCAAATCTCACATGCTTTCACACTATGAAGTCATTATTTACGAAAACGGTTTCTAATTTATACTAGATGTTCTCACCTTAAGGTATTAAAATACATTTTTGTTTCCATTTAAAGCAGGATATTTTGGAATGTTATATTTTATGCATTTTGAGAGTTACACGATATTTTTACTTAGCTGAGATTATCTTTATAAAATGGGTTATTATTTATAGTGAATGTTTCATCATATACTATTTGGAAGACTTGTATTGTGTTTCGCATAGTATTCAAGCTAATTCAGAATGGAATAATTTAAATCTCGCACATGCTAAGATACATATACTCCACTTGTGCATGGTAAGGACTACACGCATACACATATGGTAAATATTACACATATACGTCACTTAACATATGGTAAAGACTGCATTTATAGAATGGATTATTTATACTGTTTGTTTCCTCATTTTGACATTAAAATACGTTTTTACATAACAATAATACGGAATAACTTAGATTTTGCACAACCAAAAACATTTTTTTTAAATTTTTCAAACGACGAAGACTTATTTCTTTGAGCGAAGTATTCTTTATACCACATATTTCTACATTTACTACATATTATCAAATGCAATTTGAATAGCTTGATTAATGTAGGTTAACTTAAATGCATCTCTATCCCAGCAATCCAAAAAGACACCACACACCTAATAGTTGGTCGAACAAACTTAGATGCACGCATACTAAGATATTATTTTTACCCCTAAGATTGACTTTATAGGATCTGATGTAATTTATTGCGTGTAATAATGCACTTAAACCTTCTTTTCATCTATGTTTTCCCGATAAATACTCCACTGAAAGACATGAAAGCTCATTTAACTTTTTATTTATGGTGTTTTAGGCTAGACATTTTTTAAAATTAGACTTAAATATCTCAGCACTCTGTGATTATTTTATACACAGAAACTAGTGTAGTCGAAGGTGTAATGTTTACATTTAACACATTTTACAAATTACAAACTGTTTTGTATTGCGAAATAAATGAGATTATGCTATACATGTCCTTTTATCAAACCCTTACACGCCTCGGTTTCTTGAATACTTAGACGAGAGATTTACTTCATGGAATTTAATAAGCGCTTTAAGGAATGGTTCGATGGTTTCTTGAACACATTAGGTTAACTTACTTTGAAAAGCGTTTCAAACATTATTCATTGTTAATAACAATTTGCGATAATTTGATTTTATGAAATATAGATTATAAGACACGTTTTATAGAATTTATTCTTATTTCACCACCTACATGCATTAGGTCTACAGAAGTTATTATTTTTATTTATTTATAAATATTTTCAAAGTTTGCCGAATTGATCTAATCCGCAATGCAGATTTTGTTTACTCATTACCTTATGCTAACAAGTTGGAATACATAAAAATATGATTTCTAAGGAAATACATACCCATGCTTACTTGAAGACCAAAGTCATGTTTAAAAAAGTCAATGTTTGTTTAACAAGATTATACTAAAGCACCACGCAGTCTGTACTTTAGGTTACGAGAACTATATAAGACTTAACGCTTTCATGACCCTGAAACTTGCAAAAGTAATAAACGATTTCACATATAACACATTAGATGCATTTGCCTAAGAGTCTTTGCAATAAAAAAATAAACATATACTAACACGAGAACCCAGACATAAAAATATTAGGAAAATCACAGTGTTATACAATGTACTTTTATAATAGAAATACGATCATGAACTAAAATGTTACATTTTAAGAGCGAATGTGAACATAATCACCAATATATAACGAAATCAAAGATTTATACACTCTAATACATTTACAGAAATATACTGAATTTACATATATTATTAGACATTTACGCATTAAAAAAGATAAGGTATTGTTGAGTGCAATAGCATTTTAGTTTAATTGCACACATTAAGTTCTGAAGCATCACAGAATCATTTTTTTTTCTCTCACAAAATCAAAATCTTCTTATAGTTTTCAAACTTTAAGTAATATAAAACCTAAATTTTAGCAATAAATAGAAAGTTTACAGAATTTTTTTTTGACGATCGCAAAAGAGGAATATTCATCATATACTTAAAAGGACATTGTGTAATTTCTCTACTTTGAAGAAAAAAAATTGAAAGTTTATGTAATTTTATATACTTTATGCACATATGTGCAATACAGTTTAAATAATTAATAACTTATGTTTTTATTAGCGTTATTTAAACATTTTATTGAATTAGATATACAATATTATGTCACGTAAATGAACATCATTGGAAGTTCCTGGGTTCACCTGCACACGTTGAATCATTGTTTCATTTCGAGCAGAATAAGATCTTCCGTCTCCTCGATAAAGATTAACATTCGGCTTGAATACATTAAACTATAAAGGATATTTCGGATTTCACGTTCAGGGATTCATTTCACCCGTGTTTGCGCACAGACCAACAAATACTTACACAAAAAGGACAGTACCAATATGTTGTGACATTTTGTTGCAAAGACATGATATTTGCAAAAAAGAAATAGGGAATCTAACTTTTTATAGTCTCTTACGAAAATTTTTTCAGTTAGAAAATGTTGCACCTCGAATTCATTAGTACAACGAAACCGACGCCACCTTCCTAACTCAAAACGTTATTGGTGTACTATTAGAAAATTTCCAAAATTTTGAATATTTTCAAGATTAGGTTTTACCACCGAACAATTTCTGCCAATTAGTAGTCGATTGCAAATTGATATTTGCATCGACACATCATGATTTTCTACGGTTATGAATTCCCCTTGAAAGACAGACATTTCCGTGCTTGAATTAGTTCTTAGACATTTATCCGATTTACCAACAACCGATTCGGTTAACCGGATGCTGAGATACCTAGTTGATCAAAAAAAATATACAGTGGAACCCCGATTTTTCGCTTCCCGCATGGTGATTTTTTTTCAGTCCCAATAAATGTCCTATATAATATAAATAATTCCCGGATGATAACTGATTCAAATACAAGTCTTCCGCATCGTACGTTTTTATTTAAGACGACAAATGATATTTTTCTCGTATTTTACTTATTTGCTGCTAATTTTCTAGGCGAATAGTGTAACAAAAACATGCGTATCTCGTTTTTTGAAAGGTAGATTTCCAAATTTTCTGACGAATTTTTCGATGATCCAACAGAGGATGAAGATTCATTGAGAAATGACCAATTCGTTCAGATACCAATTGATCTTAGCAAATATACTGTCTGTGATAGAGACTTTATGGCATCAGAAGTTCTAGACATTTCTTTAGTTTAAATTAGTGGTTCTTAGTCGGTATTCTGCGAAACACTAGTCTTCTGTGCATTTGTTAGAAGTGTTCCATAAAATTTTGAAAGTGGCACACTAGCTAAGAAACACTTTAATGAACGTTTTCTTAAATGTGCAGTGCCGTTTACAATGCAGACAAGATGCTACTTGCATTTTCAAATGAACTAGAATAGTTGTCACGAGTACAGGCAAAATGCCTATATGTGTGTGAGACCCAGTAAATATGCAGCCCTGTTGCTTGTGTCAGTGTACAGAGTTACTGTGTTAGGTAGTCTGTTTACTGCTAGCATTTTCTCTGCAAAGTTTGATAAAATCCATTTTTGAAGAGGGGGGGGGGGTATTGTGTATAAACGTTATAATTGATAGCATATTTCACTCGAATGTTGGATAAATTTATTATTAATTGTAAGCATGATTCTGAGCAAATTATTAACGATGGAGCAAGCACAAATGGAAGTAGAAATAATTATATTGCACCCAAAAACTACTTAGGAACTGTGTCACAAGAAAATTGTCCATTCAAGAAATTCATAGCAATATCCATACAGATATCAGGCATCAAATATCTTATGGTATATTTATTTCTTCAACATGCTTCTACGTGGGAAATCCTGGTGAATTAGTGCACCCGCAGGTCAGCCATCTAGAAACAAGAGTAAAGCTGAAGAAAACCATATTCTCCATGCGTACAACCGGAGCTCCAAGATGTTAGACCGATCATGTAGAAAATTGGAACGAGAAAATGATATATGAATATTCCAGCCTTGTTTCACTGCATGTTTGTAGAACACCTTGTTCTCCGCTATTTATTTCATGCCAATGTACTGCGACCAGTGTTACCAGTCTTATAAGACCAATGTCTGCCATCAGTGCTGTAGTCGTAAAAAAAGCAGAGAGTATACCATACGCGTCCGCAGAATTTTTTCCAGGGGGGAGGCGAAACATCTACTTACTACATACACTTTTCAGGGGGGAGGGCAAAAAATATGTACACGCACATACATGTATACAGAGGCTGTTCACACATTTTTTAGACGATGTATATTGTATTCACAAAACTAAATTACATAAAATTCTTGTGTTTTAAATGTTCTATTTGACATCCCTTATTCTGAACTGTCTTTCGACACCGCAATTTCCAGGATAATAATGCCTTTTGAAGTGTCAGAAGAGGTATTCTATCCCATTCCTCCTGAACAGCTTTCCAGAGTCCTGTAAGAGTTTTGGGACGACGTTTGGATAATGCAGATTTTAAAAGTCCGAAAGCACAAAAATCCATAGGTGATACATCGGGAGATTTAGTAGGGATATCAGTGAAGGGTATGGCCTTGATACCAGTTTTTTGTTCCATTTCTTTTAGGAAATTTACAGTGGATTTTGATGTGTGACTGCTAGCTTTGTCCTGATGGAGTCTCACAGATTGATGGCACTGTGGGGAAAGCGATGGTATTTCATTCAGAAAAATTGGCGATAAAATATGTTCCTGATAGTATTTGGAGTTAATCTTGACATTTTTTCCCACTCTCTTTATTTTTAATTTGCCATTATAAGAAAAACCAGCAACAATCATGAATCCCTTAGAAAAACTTTCTTTCGATTCTTTGAACCATGTACTTAAATTTTTTCCTCCCCTTTTATGATAATAAATGGCTCTTTTTTTGTTGCAATCATTTAAATACACCCATGATTCATCTATTGTGACAATTGTTTTCCATTTTTCTTTGGATAAGTGTTTCTCATATAGAATTCTGCAGCGTGTCCTGCGTTCAGCGATATGATTTGGAAGAAGACGATGCACATTGCGTTTTTTCGCTTTCTTAAGATTTAAATCAACGTTTATCATTTTGTTTACAGTGGACACCGAGCATTTTAATGATTTTGCAACTGTCCTTTGACTAGGGGGATTTTCTATTAACATTAAACAACGTACCTTTGCAATAGTCGAAGATGTCCATTTTTTCCTTGGATACTTGTTTGGAATTTTTGTCCCACTTGAGGCTCCAATTTGACGTTTTTTCCTTTCCTGTTGACGATATTACCTATCGACGCTTTAGATATCACAAAACCATGACTCTCACATCGTTTTTGGATAACAGAGTATGCATATTTCTCTTCGGAAAGAGCATAAATGTAGCCTTCGAACCACTGTTTTGTTAAAAACGCCATTTTTGAATAAAAACAAAACTTTCAAGCCGCAGACGATAATTTTGACTTTTAAAAACATAGTACAATTGGAATTATTTCTTTTGCAGCAAACGATTTTTTATTACCGCTTACCAAAACCGTCTAAAAAATGTGCGAACAGCCTCTGTATATATAGGAAATCCATAAACCGGGGGGCGACCGCCCCTTGCCCCCCTCCCGTCCGGGCGCCCATGGGGTATACTCGAAGGACCGGGGAAAGTGTTCGAATTAATCAAGTTCAAATTATTGAGAAAAAAAAGACTATTCATTTTATATTACAGGAATGGAGTTGTGGAACTTTGAAGAAACTTCGACTTAAGCAGAAATTCGTGTTCAGAAATTCGCCCTCACAAAAATTTACTGTGGATTGGTTAGAAACCTATCTTATGTCTTCCAAAACCCCATCAGAAACACTTACCACTGTCAATTCACAAGTCCTCGCCGAGGTCGGAATCTCGACTCAAGATCAGCTTTCTTGTGCTCTAGCACACAGCGGAGTTTTATCCTCCACTACAGAATCTGTTTCGACTGAATCTACTTCTTCAGATTCCGTGCAAGATACACTTCGTCGGTGAAATTTAGGTTCTGGTGTGTATGCATATTTGAAACTTCGCCATGGGAAGCTGAAAGTTTATATATGGAAATATCTCACTACTGAAGAAAATGAACTACTGCCTATCCGTGAAGGTGTTACATTGTCACCTACTACTTGGAGTGAATTTTCTCAAAAATTATGGTCGTTCAATGTTCTATATGCAGATACATCTTTTGTCAGTCGCATTGAGTTATTCTGATTTATTGAGACTTCATTTACAATTTTTTTTCAACTTTATTTACAGAAAGTAATTCAATTATACGATTCTAAATTTTGCCTAACGCAGTGTCATATTGTCTTAGATAAAAATCAAATAACATATTTAAAAAATTGTGTTCACAACATTAGTAATAAACTTCGAGAAAGTATATTCATTGACTGGCTTCCTACTCAAATATTGAAAATAAAGGGCATTATAACCTTTCTACCATCAGCTAGCTATCTGTGACAAAAATTTTGCATTCGATCATCTAATCTTTTGTATTCATGACAGTGTAATAAAATAATCTAATCTTTTGTATTCATGTCATGTAAGAAAACTTTTTAAATATGTTGGTTGTGTTGCCCAAATTGCAGATCAAAGTTATCATGAATGTCTTCACAGTACGCCATTAGAAATGTTCAACAGTGTTCATGAATAAGTACTTCTAAATCTTGACATTAATAACATAGCAAAGAAAGTTTTGCTGTGTGGTGAAAGTGTCTTTTACTGGTATGATCGACATTTTTTAAGTCATTCAAATTGGAGGACGATGAATATTCGATAAGAAAATTATTTTAATTTTTTTTTTCTTTAAATATACAACAAATAATGGTTAATGTGTATTTTATGAAGAATAAATTCATTAAATTTTTTCGATCTTTCAAACTGAGCTCCTTGTTTACATTCATCGACTCATTTTTTAAACTGTGGTATTTAAAATTATATGTCCTTTTGGGATACATATCGATACATTCAGATGTATTGCATTTAATAATCTCTATTTAAAAAATATAAGTAAAAGTAAATTAAAAATAAATTTATTCGAATCATATCAAATGTCTACAGAGTTTTGTATTGAAATATATTTATATCTTGCAAAGTTGAATTCGTAAAATTTATGGTAAATTTTAAAATTCTGAAATTATATACCCTTATTCATTTAAAATAAATGCTAAGTTATGTTCCATTCTCTAAAAAGTGTGAAGATTCATAAAGAACTTGGGGTTTGAAACTCTAAGAATCACGGAAAATTCGACACTAGTTTCCTATAAAATCTACAAAGATGGGGTTCATTCTGTAAAAAGCGTAAAATGTTGTCGTAGATCTCAGTTCCGTTCTGTCACTTTCCACACTTTGTTTAAATAGCCACATTCAAATGTGCTTATCCTTCCCTCTCTATGATAGTTAGTTAGCATTTGCCATACTTAGATTTAAGTACAATGTTAATAATTCTATAACTCTTTCTCCATAAAAAAAAAATCAGGACCATCAGTGGTCTGCTTGTGTTCGTTTTATGAGTTCTGTTTTATGATGTACCTACACCCGCGAAATCACGACATTCCTCGTCTTGTATGCCAACGTTCCTTGTATGTCAACAAAGCCTCGCAATGACGTATTGAACTCATTACACGTTTTCTTTTAAAGTGGTAATTGTGTGTCTTTCATATTTCAATGTTATTAGAATGTATTACATTTTCAGTAGAGGGTCACTCTTTTATTTAAATTCAATGTTAGCAATCACATATCCTTAAAAATAATTGCTAAGTTGCTAAGTGTGTCTTCTAAAATTCGTGAATTTTTTTTTAAATATACCGATTTGAGGGTCATAAACCCCTCTGTAATATTAAAAACGAGTCTCTTATTCACCAATGATCTACTAAGTATTGTTCAATTTGCTAAATTTAATTCAAATATCATAGTTTTAAACAATAAAGGAGTCTTAGGACTCGTATAATATTAAAAAAAACACCCCTAGTTCCCCAAACATTCACTAAAAATCCAATAATTCACCAAAATATTAAAATTTTAAGGTCTTCTGTTGTAATATCGAAAAACGGAACCCTCACCACTTCAGCAAATATTAGCTAAGTTAATAAAGAAATTCATTAAAAATAGTGAAATTTAAACAATTCTCTAAAATAATGAAATTTTAGGGTCTCATACCTCTTGGAATTATCGTGCAATTTTGATAAATTTCATTTAAATAAAGAACAGTTCGCAAAAATTCGTTAAGTATATTGTGCAATTTGATAAATTTCATTCAAATATTATGATTTTATGGTCTTAGTCTACTTGAAAGAAATGCTCTAGTTCCCTAAAAGTAGTCTGAATTCGTAGGCATAAGAAAAAAAAATATTATCGAAGCCTATGAGCCTTAATTATTTTCATGTTTAGCGGTATTCGTGATTTAAATTAAGATTCTCAGAAGATCATTTGGTGTATTTCTATGAATATATGTGGTTTAAATATAGATTCTTACTTCCTCTATTTTACAACAAACTATTTTTTTTCATTAGCATACAATTAAAGCTATCTTGTTAAATAGTGATAATTAAGTAAAAAAACAATGTCTTCTAAGATTCTAACAGTATCCAACGTCTCCTTTTTTCGCAATGTCATTCGTATGATAACGATTTCATGGCGATAAGAGGAAGCATTTGAAAGCGATAAGAAGGTTTTGTGGTTAATATTATCCACGCCAAGGTTTTGGAAAGAGGGAAAAAATGAGTAGGTTAAATAAATATATTTTTCATGCTTATTGCAATTGATTTCAAGACCGTTTTGTGTTTTAAGAAACGTTTTATGTGGAGTACTCATATTTAAAAAAAAATGCTCCGATTCACAGTTAACTTTAAAAAGTATGAGGTTTTCTACAATGTTTAGTAAATTTTTAAAGGGTAAAGGGGAAATTATTTCCTTACATCTATTATTTTTATAATATGTGATGGGATTTTAATGTAGCTTAATGAGTTTTAGCCCTATGAGGATCTATTTAATGTATCGATAACGATTATTAAAAGGATACCATCAATTACAATTATAGGTAATTTGTCTATATTAATAGAATGAGTATGTGTAATTATGATAATTTATACTCAGTTTAACGGTAGCCGTGATATAATCTTTAAAATAACCACCAAGTAATGTGTTCTTTGGTATGAACAGATTTAATGCGTCTGCACAGTGGTTAGCTTATAGGGTTATCGGTACCTCGCATTTTCCCATTCACCATGAAAACATCAAAACTGTTAGGTAAAATAATGAAATTTTAATGTTGTACACCATCGTAACATCAAATGGCTTCTTGTGTTAGGTTTGAAAACACACGGTATTATTTATTTAGTATTTTTTTCTAGTTAAAAAAATTAATTTTTAACTAATTCGTTAAACCACGAACAAAAATAGAGTCTTCTGTTTTTCCACACTCTAAAATACTAGATCACTCTATGTAAATGCATCAATTTTAATGAAAACAACTAAAAAAAATTAACTTTAACTGCTTTATAACATTTATATATTAATACAATTACAAAAAATTAATTAAAACCATTAACATAATGAAGGCGTGTATTCTCCATTTCCCAAATATTTGGAAAGTAGTAGGGAAATCACTACCATAATTTTTGTTAGCTAAAAAGAGTCAAAACGGATTCAGGAGTTTCTAAAACGTTGTGTTAAAATCTCGCATTGTATACAAAACTAACATCACTCTGAAAATAGTTGAAACGTATTCAGTAAGTTCTAAAACATGATGTTAAAATCTCATAAACCCATTAACACAGTAAATTCTTGTATGCCCTGAAAATTCATTAAGATAATTCGCTAACCTCATTTTTGTAAGTAGATTCACTATACAATTAAACATTAATTAAGACCATTATTAAGTTAGTGTAAAAAATTAATTAAGTTCATTAACACGGTCTATTCACCGAAAATTCATTAAGATAATTCGCTAACCTTATTTTTTGCTAGTAGATTCATTATCCAATTAAAAATTAATTAAAACAGTTAACATAAAAAAAAATAATTAAAATCATTAACATGGTCTATTCCCGGAAAATTCATTAAGTTACCAAGAATTTACCTCAGTATCCACTCACACCTATTAAAAATATCATTTTTACAAAGTATGATTCCTTTTAATAACCCTCTTTCAATTCTACATTCGAATTCCCAAGACATTGAATAAATCCCTCCACTCTTTTCTCCATTCAAATTCACACGAAAGATATCTCCCAGTGTTCAAATCTTTCCAACTCACGATGATACAATGGTTAGCACGTCGCGCTAGCAATCTACTGGTTGCGGGTTAGATTCCAGGAAGCTCCAAGCGAATCTTATCCTTTAAAATTCAGAACTCCAAAAATCCCGATAGATGGCGCCACTCCAATGCAGTTTCCAATATTCTTTCAGATGACAACTCAAGGTCCTCTCATCGTCCAAGGTTCAAGGTCACCTCATTACGTCATACGTTCAAAGTTCAACTCACTCGGCCAAATTATCCACAATCAGATTAACTATTCAAATATTTCTCCTCATAACGACATTGTCCAAAGTTCATACAATTAGATTGTCCATTCAAACATCTCCTCATTTCGTCATCGTCCAAAGGCTCATCTCATCATGAGATAACCTCATTCCCTTCTTCCTCATGAGTCATCGGCAGGGGGAATATTCCCCCTACTACCCGTCAACTCTTAATTCTCATGTACAGATTTAGTAGAGCTGTTTTTATTTATTTATATGTATATTTTTTAGAAATTAAAAGTACGTAAACAGTATTAAACAAATTACTTTATAATTTCAAAAACATTTAGATTATTCAAATCTATAAACATATTAGAATTTAAATTTTAAATGTTTAAATTTCTTTTAAAAAATTGGCATTTTCTTATAACTGAGTCTATAATTGTGATTGAAAATTATACCATACTATTTAATGTATAACAGTAGTATTTACAGAACTGGTAGAGTTTTAAATCGATATGAATACTTAATTTGGAATTATTATAAATTGTTAATAATTAAATAAAATATTAAACAATAGTATCGTAATATAATGCTGTAAAACATATCAGAAAGTGCTTTTCGATCTAAAATCTGAAAGAGGAAAATGTGAGGTGACGTTCATTGAGTAAGGAAAGATAATCATCTCAGTAGCTCAATCTGCTGTTCGATTTCCTGCTGCGATATGAGTTCTTTACAACAATTTCGAAAGTACTATTATTAGTTTGCTGATATACTCTGTTAATACGAGATATTTGAAAATGTCAAGTTAGTAATGTGTTCATGAAGACAATGTTGGAGTTTTAGACCGAATTCAAAACAAAACTGGGTTAAAACAGGGATCAAAATCCGGCCTTCTGAATCGCGCGCAATTGTGCTACCAGCTACACTACTCTGGCTGTATAAGAAATTGCTCGAATTATGTTACATAATGCTAAGTAGCAGCATTAAAATATATCTTATTAACGGATAGTTTTGCTGTATGGAGATGCTTTTCAGATATGGATAAACACATTTAAGTGAACACTCCTTCAACATATCCGCGTGTTGGTCTGTGGACTCGATATCTCAAGAACTAAGCTAACGAAGTTGAATAAAATTTGGTACGGTTATCACAATCTATGAATACTTGAGCTCTATAGGGAGGTCGAATACTATAAAGGAGGTCAAATGTTCAGAATACGCCTCCCTCTATTTTCCTAAATAACTTTTCTTTTAAATTATACAAAATCAGAACAGACAATCACTTTTGAAAAACATTCATTTTATACGAGAATACATCATAAAAATGATACTCATTTAAGAGTAATGTTGTAAACCATTCTCAAAATACTACGCATTTTTCGAATAAATATAGCAAAAACTTACATAAATTTAAATAAATATTAAAAATTGTTACATAAATATTAAGAATTTTCAGAACATTCTGCTATTCAAACATTTGTTGCGTTTTTCATTTTAAAAGACGAGTATGCATGCTTTATAAGGGACAACAATAAACCGTTTTCATTTTGAATTGTGAATGAATTAAAAATACTAATTCGTTTACATAATTTCAAAATTACAACACTTCGTTAGTTACAACGTAAGAGGTGATTTAAAGTATCAGTCAGTTTTGTAGGCAAAATAAAGCCCCCTTTCTTCATGACAAAATGACAGCTCAGCCACACCAGCCAGAGGATGAGAGGTTTTTGTTTTCTATTTACTCCTGCATAGGATCTATATCAGAACTTGCTTAATTTAAAGTAAAATGAAATATTTTAATTTGTATCTAATAAATAAAAATGTACGTCGAAAGTAAAAATAAAGTTACTGATTGTTAACAAAGGTTTTATTGTTATCCTTTTATAATGCTTATATTATTTTATTATTTTCGACTATTAATTTTTATAAGTATTATTTTATATAAACTATTCACTTTTAAATTATTATAAATGATTAACCAAAACATTGGTTCTGTAAATACTATAAATGCTCCTTGTCCGTTAATAGAAGTATGAATAATATTAAAATTATAAATGAGAAAGTTAAAAGAAATATCATCATTTTGCCAAGTAAAACGATGCATCGCCTATTAATGTAACCCTGTGCTTCCTGACTAAAAAAGGGAGCTGAAACTGAAGTTCTTATGCCTGCGCTGTTCAGTATAATGGTACAAGCGTGTGTCGTTTGGAAATATACCTTTTGCCTGGCGTGGATCATCCATTTTAATAATTGCGCAGTCCTGTTGAGTTATCCTTTTCCTGCTTAATACAAATTTTGCTTAATACAAATTTTGGTTTTAAAAATAAAGGCTCCGACGTATCTCCTTTTGAAAGAAATGCGGCTCTAAGTGTGGATAACCTTATTTTTTGTTTATCTTATTTCGTGCGTATAATGTGAGCTGTTAAAACTATGGTGATGAAGGAGCCAGTCGTTAAACCACCTTCACGGCATGAGGGAATAATAATAAACAGAATAACATTTGAATTTAAGTTGGAAAATCATTTTTAATTGTTCTGTAATCTGGCAACTAAGCATCTTCCAATGACATCAAATTTTGACAAGTTTCTGATTGGATGACGGGTTTATGGTTCTACCTTATATTAATGCATCTTGAAGTAATTTTATCTGTATGTAGGTCATTGAATTGGATTTGTTGTTGAAAAATTAGTTTCAAAAGTACAACTTGATAATGAATCCCAAATTGAAATTCTTTGTCGAAGAGTTAATATGTTTCATTTTAAAACGAAACGAAGTAAACGTAGCTTTCTATAGAAATTCAGAAACAATTCGTATACGAAATTCCTGGAATCTTGAATTAGAATCGGAATTTTCAAATAGGTTTTTAACGTTTCAGAACGTTCATAAAAGTGATATCAATGCATTTGATATAGCTGTTAAAAATACAGCAGAAAGTGATAATTTGAACGAAGATCAATTGCTGAGTTTTTTGAGAAGTGTTGAAAATGGCATATTTTCCGCAAACGAGATAAACTGCTCAATTCTTCTATATTTATCAGTCGTTGGAAATATCTGTATAGAATTAAGAAGAAACGGAAAAAATTTCATCCAATTCATAATTAATGCAGTTTGCAACTATTTAACAAGACTATGTGAGCAGAGATACCAAAGTTTCGAACTAAAACTGTATCATATAGAAGTATATTTAATGCACATACATTTAAACTACTCTAGAAATGATCTGTAAAACTAAAGTCACTTTAGTACATTCATCCTAATCTATCTATTAACCAAATAGGACGAAATTATATATTTTTACTGAAGACATAATTTTGTATGTTTTAGCTACAATGGATTACGAATGGTTTACATGCAGGTCTTACTGTCTTCAATTTCTATGTAGTGTGATCATACTTTTTTTTATTAGGTAAATTTGTGATTGAATGAATAATTGCAATTTAAAGCTAACTTCTGCTGCTTGAACAATTTTCTTAGAAGCAGATTGTGATTTTTCTTAGACTTTGCTAGTATCGGACAGCACAATTTGATTCGATGTGCAGTTGGCAATTATGAGAAATGCTTTGAGATGCAGTGGATGTTTGAAAACAGAATGAACTTTAGAATTACACCTGCCACTTTTAAACTGCCACTTTTATCCTTACATCCGCCACTTTTAAAGCTAACTTCTGCTGCTTGAACAATTTTCTTCGAAGCAGATTGTGATTTTTCTTAGACTTTGCTAGTATCGGACAGCACAATTTGATTCGATGTGCAGTTGACAATTATGAGAAATGCTTTGAGATGCAGTGGATGTTTGAAAACAGAATGAACTTTAGAATTACACCTGCCACTTTTAAACTGCCACTTTTATCCTTACATCCGCCACTTTTAAAGCTAACTTCTGCTGCTTGAACAATTTTCTTCGAAGCAGATTGTGATTTTTCTTAGACTTTGCTAGTATCGGACAGCACAATTTGATTCGATGTGCAGTTGACAATTATGAGAAATGCTTTGAGATGCAGTGGATGTTTGAAAACAGAA
This sequence comes from Amaurobius ferox, assembly GCA_951213105.1. Classification (NCBI taxonomy): domain Eukaryota; kingdom Metazoa; phylum Arthropoda; class Arachnida; order Araneae; family Amaurobiidae; genus Amaurobius; species Amaurobius ferox. The sequence continues at coordinate 53,824,466 of OX578142.1, forward strand.
TGAACTTTAGAATTACACCTGCCACTTTTAAACTGCCACTTTTATCCTTACATCCGCCACTTTTAAAGCTAACTTCTGCTGCTTGAACAATTTTCTTCGAAGCAGATTGTGATTTTTCTTAGACTTTGCTAGTATCGGACAGCACAATTTGATTCGATGTGCAGTTGACAATTATGAGAAATGCTTTGAGATGCAGTGGATGTTTGAAAACAGAATGAACTTTAGAATTACACCTGCCACTTTTAAACTGCCACTTTTATCCTTACATCCGCCACTTTTAAAGCTAACTTCTGCTGCTTGAACAATTTTCTTCGAAGCAGATTGTGATTTTTCTTAGACTTTGCTAGTATCGGACAGCACAATTTGATTCGATGTGCAGTTGACAATTATGAGAAATGCTTTGAGATGCAGTGGATGTTTGAAAACAGAATGAACTTTAGAATTACACCTGCCACTTTTAACTGCCACTTTTATCCTTACATCCGCCACTTTTAAAGCTAACTTCTGCTGCTTGAACAATTTTCTTCGAAGCAGATTGTGATTTTTCTTAGACTTTGCTAGTATCGGACAGCACAATTTGATTCGATGTGCAGTTGACAATTATGAGAAATGCTTTGAGATGCAGTGGATGTTTGAAAACATAATGAACTTTAGAATTACACCTGCCACTTTTAAACTGCCACTTTTATCCTTACATCCGCCACTTTTAAAGCTAACTTCTGCTGCTTGAACAATTTTCTTCGAAGCAGATTGTGATTTTTCTTAGACTTTGCTAGTATCGGACAGCACAATTTGATTCGATGTGCAGTTGACAATTATGAGAAATGCTTTGAGATGCAGTGGATGTTTGAAAACAGAATGAACTTTAGAATTACACCTGCCACTTTTAAACTGCCACTTTTATCCTTACATCCGCCACTTTTAAAGCTAACTTCTGCTGCTTGAACAATTTTCTTCGAAGCAGATTGTGATTTTTCTTAGACTTTGCTAGTATCGGACAGCACAATTTGATTCGATGTGCAGTTGACAATTATGAGAAATGCTTTGAGATGCAGTGGATGTTTGAAAACAGAATGAACTTTAGAATTACACCTGCCACTTTTAAACTGCCACTTTTATCCTTACATCCGCCACTTTTAAAGCTAACTTCTGCTGCTTGAACAATTTTCTTCGAAGCAGATTGTGATTTTTCTTAGACTTTGCTAGTATCGGACAGCACAATTTGATTCGATGTGCAGTTGACAATTATGAGAAATGCTTTGAGATGCAGTGGATGTTTGAAAACAGAATGAACTTTAGAATTACACCTGCCACTTTTAAACTGCCACTTTTATCCTTACATCCGCCACTTTTAAAGCTAACTTCTGCTGCTTGAACAATTTTCTTCGAAGCAGATTGTGATTTTTCTTAGACTTTGCTAGTATCGGACAGCACAATTTGATTCGATGTGCAGTTGACAATTATGAGAAATGCTTTGAGATGCAGTGGATGTTTGAAAACAGAATGAACTTTAGAATTACACCTGCCACTTTTAAACTGCCACTTTTATCCTTACATCCGCCACTTTTAAAGCTAACTTCTGCTGCTTGAACAATTTTCTTCGAAGCAGATTGTGATTTTTCTTAGACTTTGCTAGTATCGGACAGCACAATTTGATTCTATGTGCAGTTGACAATTATGAGAAATGCTTTGAGATGCAGTGGATGTTTGAAAACAGAATGAACTTTAGAATTACACCTGCCACTTTTAAACTGCCACTTTTATCCTTACATCCGCCACTTTTAAAGCTAACTTCTGCTGCTTGAACAATTTTCTTCGAAGCAGATTGTGATTTTTCTTAGACTTTGCTAGTATCGGACAGCACAATTTGATTCGATGTGCAGTTGACAATTATGAGAAATGCTTTGAGATGCAGTGGATGTTTGAAAACAGAATGAACTTTAGAATTACACCTGCCACTTTTAAACTGCCACTTTTATCCTTACATCCGCCACTTTTAAAGCTAACTTCTGCTGCTTGAACAATTTTCTTCGAAGCAGATTGTGATTTTTCTTAGACTTTGCTAGTATCGGACAGCACAATTTGATTCGATGTGCAGTTGACAATTATGAGAAATGCTTTGAGATGCAGTGGATGTTTGAAAACAGAATGAACTTTAGAATTACACCTGCCACTTTTAAACTGCCACTTTTATCCTTACATCCGCCACTTTTAAAGCTAACTTCTGCTGCTTGAACAATTTTCTTCGAAGCAGATTGTGATTTTTCTTAGACTTTGCTAGTATCGGACAGCACAATTTGATTCGATGTGCAGTTGACAATTATGAGAAATGCTTTGAGATGCAGTGGATGTTTGAAAACAGAATGAACTTTAGAATTACACCTGCCACTTTTAAACTGCCACTTTTATCCTTACATCCGCCACTTTTAAAGCTAACTTCTGCTGCTTGAACAATTTTCTTCGAAGCAGATTGTGATTTTTCTTAGACTTTGCTAGTATCGGACAGCACAATTTGATTCGATGTGCAGTTGACAATTATGAGAAATGCTTTGAGATGCAGTGGATGTTTGAAAACAGAATGAACTTTAGAATTACACCTGCCACTTTTAAACTGCCACTTTTATCCTTACATCCGCCACTTTTAAAGCTAACTTCTGCTGCTTGAACAATTTTCTTCGAAGCAGATTGTGATTTTTCTTAGACTTTGCTAGTATCGGACAGCACAATTTGATTCGATGTGCAGTTGACAATTATGAGAAATGCTTTGAGATGCATTGGATGTTTGAAAACAGAATGAACTTTAGAATTACACCTGCCACTTTTAAACTGCCACTTTTATCCTTACATCCGCCACTTTTAAAGCTAACTTCTGCTGCTTGAACAATTTTCTTCGAAGCAGATTGTGATTTTTCTTAGACTTTGCTAGTATCGGACAGCACAATTTGATTCGATGTGCAGTTGACAATTATGAGAAATGCTTTGAGATGCAGTGGATGTTTGAAAACAGAATGAACTTTAGAATTACACCTGCCACTTTTAAACTGCCACTTTTATCCTTACATCCGCCACTTTTAAAGCTAACTTCTGCTGCTTGAACAATTTTCTTCGAAGCAGATTGTGATTTTTCTTAGACTTTGCTAGTATCGGACAGCACAATTTGATTCGATGTGCAGTTGACAATTATGAGAAATGCTTTGAGATGCAGTGGATGTTTGAAAACAGAATGAACTTTAGAATTACACCTGCCACTTTTAAACTGCCACTTTTATCCTTACATCCGCCACTTTTAAAGCTAACTTCTGCTGCTTGAACAATTTTCTTCGAAGCAGATTGTGATTTTTCTTAGACTTTGCTAGTATCGGACAGCACAATTTGATTCGATGTGCAGTTGACAATTATGAGAAATGCTTTGAGATGCAGTGGATGTTTGAAAACAGAATGAACTTTAGAATTACACCTGCCACTTTTAAACTGCCACTTTTATCCTTACATCCGCCACTTTTAAAGCTAACTTCTGCTGCTTGAACAATTTTCTTCGAAGCAGATTGTGATTTTTCTTAGACTTTGCTAGTATCGGACAGCACAATTTGATTCGATGTGCAGTTGACAATTATGAGAAATGCTTTGAGATGCAGTGGATGTTTGAAAACAGAATGAACTTTAGAATTACACCTGCCACTTTTAAACTGCCACTTTTATCCTTACATCCGCCACTTTTAAAGCTAACTTCTGCTGCTTGAACAATTTTCTTCGAAGCAGATTGTGATTTTTCTTAGACTTTGCTAGTATCGGACAGCACAATTTGATTCGATGTGCAGTTGACAATTATGAGAAATGCTTTGAGATGCAGTGGATGTTTGAAAACAGAATGAACTTTAGAATTACACCTGCCACTTTTAAACTGCCACTTTTATCCTTACATCCGCCACTTTTAAAGCTAACTTCTGCTGCTTGAACAATTTTCTTCGAAGCAGATTGTGATTTTTCTTAGACTTTGCTAGTATCGGACAGCACAATTTGATTCGATGTGCAGTTGACAATTATGAGAAATGCTTTGAGATGCAGTGGATGTTTGAAAACAGAATGAACTTTAGAATTACACCTGCCACTTTTAAACTGCCACTTTTATCCTTACATCCGCCACTTTTAAAGCTAACTTCTGCTGCTTGAACAATTTTCTTCGAAGCAGATTGTGATTTTTCTTAGACTTTGCTAGTATCGGACAGCACAATTTGATTCGATGTGCAGTTGACAATTATGAGAAATGCTTTGAGATGCAGTGGATGTTTGAAAACAGAATGAACTTTAGAATTACACCTGCCACTTTTAAACTGCCACTTTTATCCTTACATCCGCCACTTTTAAAGCTAACTTCTGCTGCTTGAACAATTTTCTTCGAAGCAGATTGTGATTTTTCTTAGACTTTGCTAGTATCGGACAGCACAATTTGATTCGATGTGCAGTTGACAATTATGAGAAATGCTTTGAGATGCAGTGGATGTTTGAAAACAGAATGAACTTTAGAATTACACCTGCCACTTTTAAACTGCCACTTTTATCCTTACATCCGCCACTTTTAAAGCTAACTTCTGCTGCTTGAACAATTTTCTTCGAAGCAGTTTGTGATTTTTCTTAGACTTTGCTAGTATCGGACAGCACAATTTGATTCGATGTGCAGTTGACAATTATGAGAAATGCTTTGAGATGCAGTGGATGTTTGAAAACAGAATGAACTTTAGAATTACACCTGCCACTTTTAAACTGCCACTTTTATCCTTACATCCGCCACTTTTAAAGCTAACTTCTGCTGCTTGAACAATTTTCTTCGAAGCAGATTGTGATTTTTCTTAGACTTTGCTAGTATCGGACAGCACAATTTGATTCGATGTGCAGTTGACAATTATGAGAAATGCTTTGAGATGCAGTGGATGTTTGAAAACAGAATGAACTTTAGAATTACACCTGACACTTTTAAACTGCCACTTTTATCCTTACATCCGCCACTTTTAAAGCTAACTTCTGCTGCTTGAACAATTTTCTTCGAAGCAGATTGTGATTTTTCTTAGACTTTGCTAGTATCGGACAGCACAATTTGATTCGATGTGCAGTTGACAATTATGAGAAATGCTTTGAGATGCAGTGGATGTTTGAAAACAGAATGAACTTTAGAATTACACCTGCCACTTTTAAACTGCCACTTTTATCCTTACATCCGCCACTTTTAAAGCTAACTTCTGCTGCTTGAACAATTTTCTTCGAAGCAGTTTGTGATTTTTCTTAGACTTTGCTAGTATCGGACAGCACAATTTGATTCGATGTGCAGTTGACAATTATGAGAAATGCTTTGAGATGCAGTGGATGTTTGAAAACAGAATGAACTTTAGAATTACACCTGCCACTTTTAAACTGCCACTTTTATCCTTACATCCGCCACTTTTAAAGCTAACTTCTGCTGCTTGAACAATTTTCTTCGAAGCAGATTGTGATTTTTCTTAGACTTTGCTAGTATCGGACAGCACAATTTGATTCGATGTGCAGTTGACAATTATGAGAAATGCTTTGAGATGCAGTGGATGTTTGAAAACAGAATGAACTTTAGAATTACACCTGCCACTTTTAAACTGCCACTTTTATCCTTACATCCGCCACTTTTAAAGCTAACTTCTGCTGCTTGAACAATTTTCTTCGAAGCAGATTGTGATTTTTCTTAGACTTTGCTAGTATCGGACAGCACAATTTGATTCGATGTGCAGTTGACAATTATGAGAAATGCTTTGAGATGCAGTGGATGTTTGAAAACAGAATGAACTTTAGAATTACACCTGCCACTTTTAAACTGCCACTTTTATCCTTACATCCGCCACTTTTAAAGCTAACTTCTGCTGCTTGAACAATTTTCTTCGAAGCAGATTGTGATTTTTCTTAGACTTTGCTAGTATCGGACAGCACAATTTGATTCGATGTGCAGTTGACAATTATGAGAAATGCTTTGAGATGCAGTGGATGTTTGAAAACAGAATGAACTTTAGAATTACACCTGCCACTTTTAAACTGCCACTTTTATCCTTACATCCGCCACTTTTAAAGCTAACTTCTGCTGCTTGAACAATTTTCTTCGAAGCAGATTGTGATTTTTCTTAGACTTTGCTAGTATCGGACAGCACAATTTGATTCGATGTGCAGTTGACAATTATGAGAAATGCTTTGAGATGCAGTGGATGTTTGAAAACAGAATGAACTTTAGAATTACACCTGCCACTTTTAAACTGCCACTTTTATCCTTACATCCGCCACTTTTAAAGCTAACTTCTGCTGCTTGAACAATTTTCTTCGAAGCAGATTGTGATTTTTCTTAGACTTTGCTAGTATCGGACAGCACAATTTGATTCGATGTGCAGTTGACAATTATGAGAAATGCTTTGAGATGCAGTGGATGTTTGAAAACAGAATGAACTTTAGAATTACACCTGCCACTTTTAAACTGCCACTTTTATCCTTACATCCGCCACTTTTAAAGCTAACTTCTGCTGCTTGAACAATTTTCTTCGAAGCAGATTGTGATTTTTCTTAGACTTTGCTAGTATCGGACAGCACAATTTGATTCGATGTGCAGTTGACAATTATGAGAAATGCTTTGAGATGCATTGGATGTTTGAAAACAGAATGAACTTTAGAATTACACCTGCCACTTTTAAACTGCCACTTTTATCCTTACATCCGCCACTTTTAAAGCTAACTTCTGCTGCTTGAACAATTTTCTTCGAAGCAGATTGTGATTTTTCTTAGACTTTGCTAGTATCGGACAGCACAATTTGATTCGATGTGCAGTTGACAATTATGAGAAATGCTTTGAGATGCAGTGGATGTTTGAAAACAGAATGAACTTTAGAATTACACCTGCCACTTTTAAACTGCCACTTTTATCCTTACATCCGCCACTTTTAAAGCTAACTTCTGCTGCTTGAACAATTTTCTTCGAAGCAGATTGTGATTTTTCTTAGACTTTGCTAGTATCGGACAGCACAATTTGATTCGATGTGCAGTTGACAATTATGAGAAATGCTTTGAGATGCAGTGGATGTTTGAAAACAGAATGAACTTTAGAATTACACCTGCCACTTTTAAACTGCCACTTTTATCCTTACATCCGCCACTTTTAAAGCTAACTTCTGCTGCTTGAACAATTTTCTTCGAAGCAGATTGTGATTTTTCTTAGACTTTGCTAGTATCGGACAGCACAATTTGATTCGATGTGCAGTTGACAATTATGAGAAATGCTTTGAGATGCATTGGATGTTTGAAAACAGAATGAACTTTAGAATTACACCTGCCACTTTTAAACTGCCACTTTTATCCTTACATCCGCCACTTTTAAAGCTAACTTCTGCTGCTTGAACAATTTTCTTCGAAGCAGATTGTGATTTTTCTTAGACTTTGCTGGTATCGGACAGCACAATTTGATTCGATGTGCAGTTGACAATTATGAGAAATGCTTTGAGATGCAGTGGATGTTTGAAAACAGAATGAACTTTAGAATTACACCTGCCACTTTTAAACTGCCACTTTTATCCTTACATCCGCCACTTTTAAAGCTAACTTCTGCTGCTTGAACAATTTTCTTCGAAGCAGATTGTGATTTTTCTTAGACTTTGCTAGTATCGGACAGCACAATTTGATTCGATGTGCAGTTGACAATTATGAGAAATGCTTTGAGATGCAGTGGATGTTTGAAAACAGAATGAACTTTAGAATTACACCTGCCACTTTTAAACTGCCACTTTTATCCTTACATCCGCCACTTTTAAAGCTAACTTCTGCTGCTTGAACAATTTTCTTCGAAGCAGATTGTGATTTTTCTTAGACTTTGCTAGTATCGGACAGCACAATTTGATTCGATGTGCAGTTGACAATTATGAGAAATGCTTTGAGATGCAGTGGATGTTTGAAAACAGAATGAACTTTAGAATTACACCTGCCACTTTTAAACTGCCACTTTTATCCTTACATCCGCCACTTTTAAAGCTAACTTCTGCTGCTTGAACAATTTTCTTCGAAGCAGATTGTGATTTTTCTTAGACTTTGCTAGTATCGGACAGCACAATTTGATTCGATGTGCAGTTGACAATTATGAGAAATGCTTTGAGATGCATTGGATGTTTGAAAACAGAATGAACTTTAGAATTACACCTGCCACTTTTAAACTGCCACTTTTATCCTTACATCCGCCACTTTTAAAGCTAACTTCTGCTGCTTGAACAATTTTCTTCGAAGCAGATTGTGATTTTTCTTAGACTTTGCTAGTATCGGACAGCACAATTTGATTCGATGTGCAGTTGACAATTATGAGAAATGCTTTGAGATGCAGTGGATGTTTGAAAACAGAATGAACTTTAGAATTACACCTGCCACTTTTAAACTGCCACTTTTATCCTTACATCCGCCACTTTTAAAGCTAACTTCTGCTGCTTGAACAATTTTCTTCGAAGCAGATTGTGATTTTTCTTAGACTTTGCTAGTATCGGACAGCACAATTTGATTCGATGTGCAGTTGACAATTATGAGAAATGCTTTGAGATGCAGTGGATGTTTGAAAACAGAATGAACTTTAGAATTACACCTGCCACTTTTAAACTGCCACTTTTATCCTTACATCCGCCACTTTTAAAGCTAACTTCTGCTGCTTGAACAATTTTCTTCGAAGCAGATTGTGATTTTTCTTAGACTTTGCTAGTATCGGACAGCACAATTTGATTCGATGTGCAGTTGACAATTATGAGAAATGCTTTGAGATGCATTGGATGTTTGAAAACAGAATGAACTTTAGAATTACACCTGCCACTTTTAAACTGCCACTTTTATCCTTACATCCGCCACTTTTAAAGCTAACTTCTGCTGCTTGAACAATTTTCTTCGAAGCAGATTGTGATTTTTCTTAGACTTTGCTGGTATCGGACAGCACAATTTGATTCGATGTGCAGTTGACAATTATGAGAAATGCTTTGAGATGCAGTGGATGTTTGAAAACAGAATGAACTTTAGAATTACACCTGCCACTTTTAAACTGCCACTTTTATCCTTACATCCGCCACTTTTAAAGCTAACTTCTGCTGCTTGAACAATTTTCTTCGAAGCAGATTGTGATTTTTCTTAGACTTTGCTAGTATCGGACAGCACAATTTGATTCGATGTGCAGTTGACAATTATGAGAAATGCTTTGAGATGCAGTGGATGTTTGAAAACAGAATGAACTTTAGAATTACACCTGCCACTTTTAAACTGCCACTTTTATCCTTACATCCGCCACTTTTAAAGCTAACTTCTGCTGCTTGAACAATTTTCTTAGAAGCAGATTGTGATTTTTCTTAGACTTTGCTTTAAAATATCCAAAATTTAATGTTGCCAATTCACACAATTTACAATCTTGACTTTTGTGAATATATTATGAAATATATATTTTATAAAGTGGTTAAATATATAGTTAAATAAAGTTTTTCAATTTTAAGGACAATTTGCTTTTTGATGCAACTTTAGTGCAAATTTTAGTGTTTTAGCCAATAATTATAAATACCTCCTATGAAGTTTTTTAAAAGTATAGGTTTCAATAATATTTAAAATAATTTAATTCTATATTCTAATTATGGTTGTAAAAAGGTCTGTTGTAAAAAGGTAAGTCTCTTCTGGATTACTCAGGTGCTAATTAGATTTTGTTTAATACGGAAAAAATAACCTGCCTCCGCCCCCCCCCCCTTTTTTTTCGAAACTACCCTCAAAATTCATTAAAATCTGAAATAAAAATTGCATATGTTCAAATGTATCAATTAGATGCCTTTGAATACGCAATTTCTGACAAAGAAAAAAATCTAATAAACTCCATTACACTAAAACTAATCCTTCTCGAGATATTCAAGTTTTTAGTAATTTTGCACCGCCGCATTTAAAAATACACCCAGCTATGAAATGACAGCAAATTCAGGGTAATTTTAAATTATCCGTGTCCAATTTTGTTCAGTTAAATTCAATTTAATGAATTATGAAAGAAAAATCTGTAGAGAAAGTCATATGCAACATCAAACTTTTTATTATGCTTTTATATATAACATGTTCGAGTAGTTTAGATTTAATTAGTATATCTTCAGGGTTTTGTCACTATAGTTAAGTGATTTTGCATGAAAGAAAATGACCGGTTATTCCTGACTACCCACGGGCCATAGTTTCACCGCTATTACTTCAAAACCATAGACCAATGGTAATCCTTAGACCATGGTAATCCTTAGAATTCTACGAACAGTTAGTGGGTCTACAACAAGGCATGGCATAGATCGCTCCTGGTTTCGAAGTAATATGTCTACCATATAATGTATAAAATCCTTATTTTAAGGAGTCCACGACGCGATAAGACAGAAGATATCCCGATTCAGGACTTTCAGAAGTAATCTATCGTGCCACACGCCAAACGGTCGTTTTATCGCCAGCTCTGGTTTATTCTGGCTACATTTATTTACAGTGGTTTATGTACAGTGATTTATGTACAGTGGTTTTCGAGATATAACAGTTCTTAATTGAGCGCTTATTTCTGGTCACCCTGTATATATAATATATATATATATATATATTGACAAGTCAGAAAGTCTTCATAATCGCAAACTATAAATTGTTATTTTTTCCTTGAAGGAGATGCAAGTTCCAAATAAAGGTTTAAACTATGTTAGTTTAGTTGCTTGAAACGTGCCCTCCCGACAAAAACTGGAATTCAAATTTTCGCCTATATATATGAAAGTAAAAATCAATCCATCGCCTTAGAGCTATAACTAACCTTAGAGCTATAACTAACCATATTATTCAGTTATGACTTGAACGTAAATGCGAAGTCCACCCTCCTCCACGTTATAGAAGAGGAGAAATGTCTTGCTCCGAAATAACCTTGAGAAGGAAAGTCTCTCCGCGCGTCACGTGATACATTTGGCGATCGCTTCGAAAGCCAGCCAATATCCGCGTGTAATGTGAGCGGAGGGACCTGGTTTGGTATACACAATGGCCGCTCGCATCCACGACTGGTGATATTCCTTTCGCCAACTCCGTGCTGATGACCGGATAGTAAAAGACTACAGTTGACCTTTTTCTTACGTTTCTGACTATTTCCCCTACTTGCCGTGTCGTACATAATTGTACAGCACATGAATATCCTAAATTTAAGCTTACAATTATAATACGTAGTGCTTGAAAAAAAATCAAATAAAAAATGAACTGGATAGGCTAAGCACAATAAGTTAGTGCTTTAATACCTTATATCGGTGGTTAGTGGAGTCCGTAATTGTGATCATGTGTATGAACGTTTATTTTTTAAAAGAAAAATTCGTTAAATAAAATGGTATGAGAAAGTCGAGTGGAGTCACACTCCAGTTATTTTTGATACCCTAAGATCCTTGAGTTTTAAAGTTTGGAAATCACTTTTACATTTCATCTATAGGCCAGAGAGTAATTTAATTAGGCTCTTTTGCAGCTATAAAAGATTAATTTAGCTTTTACAAACAGGTCTGTACGTCGCATTGTTTTGTACCTTTGCCCAATTGTAACACTTGTCTTTCCTTGTGTCCGAAATATGGTTTTTAGGAATTCCACAAAATCTGAAATCCAATTGAAAATATCTCGTTTACCGTTAAAATTTGGAAGTTAATTTTTTCATATGCACAAGGTGATGCAAAAACCATGTTTCAGTTTGAATAGTTTATACAATACATTTTATATTTTTCTTTGAGAAAGTTAATTTATGATCAGAAAAATTCTCCACAAATTAACGTACCGCAATTTATTTTCAAAAATAACAGATTGATTATTGCAACTCAAAGAAACTACCATTGTTATATCGGCATCAGAATTGACAATATACAGTGTATTTCATGAAATCATGTTCAGGGAATTCTGGATGGTTGTGCGCAGTCTCATACTTTCAATTAGAAAAATCCTCAAAAAGGACAGTAGCAATATGTAGTGTATTTTGCTGTAAGGGGGTGGTATTGACAAAAAAAGATAGGAAATCTAAATTTTATGATACCCTAGCAAAAATACCGGCAGTGGTTCCAGTTCACTAAAGCCGAAATGGTTTTGCGTGAATAACAATTTGTAATATAAAACTCAATTTTTGTAATAAAGAAAGAAAAAACTTTCCAAAATCTGATTATAATCCTATAGGGCATTCAAAGGTTATAAATTCTTGCTAATTGTTAATAGCTATTACTTTCAGTTTTAACCTCTTTCTTGACGGCGGAACTAGCTATCATTACGCCATCAATGAATGGGTCGTCCGTGCCATTAGGGCACGCATACACACCGTACACAGTAATTACTTTACTTTTAACTATGATACTCCACAAAAAGGTAGAAATCAAAGACTTGACTCGTGGGAAGATCTTTTCTTTATGCGCTAGTTACGTGCGTGATGTATAATTCGCGTATCGTTACTGCAAATGTCACTAGCCAATGCGACGCATTTAGTGAATGCCGGATGTAACCGGACGAGTCATGAAATGGTTAAAATGTAAGTATTACAAACTAAAACGTAAAATTTTCATACTTCTTTAACTTGAAAACACGATTACTCGAAAGCTATAGGAGCTTTTCTGAGAAATACATATAGATTTAGAAAATAAATTTCCTCATACGCATTTTTGTGGCTTACTATTCATATTTATCTTTTATAATTTCGTAAATATTTCGAGTGAAAGTAAACAAAACACTTGTTCGGACAGGAAGTTGAAAAACTGAAAATTTTCAATCTTCTTCAACTTCGCAAGACGATGATTTCGAAGACATTTCGAGTAAAAATTAGAAAAATGTAAAGAAACACTCGCTCAAAGTGCTGCTTTTTAAAGTTTTCGTGAAAAAGTTCAAAATATTGATAAATTGAAATTATTTTTATATATGCATGATCTAGACCTTATTTCTGACAAAACAAGAAACATATTTGTATATCTGTTATGTTCTAGGCTACAAGCATCCAATTTCTGACAGAACAAGAAAATTATTTTTATTTCTGTCTATTATGTTCGAGGGTACAAGCATCCAAACATTTTTCGTAACATTACGTTTTTCTGCCAGAGGAACCCCAACTATAGATGTTAATAACATCAAAAGGTTCGATTCGAAAATATTGAGCCTCAAACTCATTAGTATAATATAATATCCACCTCAAATTCCTCCACCTCCCACCAGCATATTAGGCGGGTAATGTCCGAAATTTTGAGTCATTTAGACTTACGGAAGAGTCATTTTATCACTGAGCAGCTTCTGTCAATTAGAGATCCACTGTAAATTGATATTTGCATTGACACATCTTGATTTTCTACGATTATAAATTTCCTTAGAAGACCGACATTTTGGTGCATGAGTTTGTTTATTCGTTAACTAAAGTTAAGTCTATTCGGTTAATCGTTTGTAAAATATAAACTCGATTAACCGAAAAAATTAAGTAAATATTAAATATTTCACATACAGTGAAAGCTCAAATTTATATTTTTCATCAGCCAAAAGGAAGAAAACGTAAAATAGAGGTTAAAGGAAAATCAATATTTTAAGCATTTCAATAAAATATTTCAACATATATAAATAAATATCATTAAAAATGCCAAAAAGAAGAAAAGAATTATTTCGTATTACATCTGTATTTAATGACGAAAATTAGCACTTATTAAAGACAATGAAAACAGGAAAGCTCAATCATGCATAAATAATTGATTATGAAACACTTTCCAATTGCAATGCAATTTTATCTTTTCCTAATTGCAATGAACAATTGTTTTAAAATTCGAACTCTTAAAGGTGCAGAAATACCTCGTTATGAAAGGGTGGCGCAAAAGTCACACTTCAGTTTAAATACCTAATAAGTTATGTTTTCAGTAGGGTTACTTAAAAATTTTATTGAATTAGATATGAAATATTATGTCGCGTAAATGAACATAAGTGGAAGCTCCTAAGTTCACATGCACACTTGCTGATCCGGTGGTCGAGCGGTCAGGGACATGCGTTTCCGTCCGATTGCCGGGTTGCGGGTTCTAATCCCGCCAGCGGGCATGGATGTTGTCATGTCGAAGCCAAGTCAGACTTCCACCCTTCGGGTCGGCTTCTATAAAAGTGAACCTGCAAATCTCCTCTCCTGCGCCATGGGACACCATGGGGGGGTCTTGTGGACGTGGTGCGTAGGCGCCCCTTCACCACGGGGGAATTAGTGACGAACGAACATACCCACGTTGAATCATTCTTTATTTCAGGCAGAATAAGATCCTCCGTCTTCTCAAGAAAGCTTAACATTGGGCTTGAAAACGTACATTAAATTATACAGTATATTTCGGAATTCATGTTCAGGGATTCATTTCATCAGTGTTTGAGCGCAGACTAACAAATACCTCCATAAGAAGGACAGTACCAATATGTCTTGACATTTTGCTGCAAGGGCGTGGTACTTGCAAAAAAATAGGGAATCTTAAGTTTTTATACAGTTCCTAGCGGGAAAATGTTCAATTAGAAAATGTTGCGCCTCGAACTCATTATTGCAGCAAAACCGACTTCACCTTCATAACACAAAACGTTACTGATATATTAGGAAATTTACAAAATTGTGAACATTTTCAACTTACGAAAAGATCGTTCTACCACTGAGCAATTTTTGCTAATGAGTGATCGACTGAAACTCGATATTTGCATCGACACATGATTTTCTACGATTATAAATTCCATTGAAAGACACATTTCCGTGCATGAATTAGTTCTTATACAGTTATCTGATTAATCAACAGTTATTTCTATTAACCGGATGCTAAAGCTTATACCTAGTTAACCTAAAAAATATACAGTGGAACCTCGATTTTTCGTTTCCCGTATGGTAATTTTTCTTCGAACCCGATAATGTCCTATATAATGTTAATAATTCCCGGATAATACGTAATTTAAATCCAATTCTCCCGCATTGTATGTTTTTATTTAAGGTGGCAAATGAAATTTTTCTCGTATTTTACTTTTTTGCTGCTAATTTTCTAGGCGTCTAGTGTAACAGAAACATGCATATCTCGCTGCTTTGTGAAAGGTGGATTTCCAAATTTTCTGACAAAGTATGCGATGATTCAGCAGAGGATGAATATTGAGACTATGATAGAGACTTTGGCAACAGAAGATCTAGATATTTCTCAAACGATAGTGATGACGTTGGCGTGAACAACGACTATACTGAGCTTTTAGAGAGGGTACGGTTCTCGATCAAAGCTATAAATGAACTAAAAACTGAATTTTTCTTTCCCTGCAAACGAAAATCAAAAATTGCATTTACAAACCCAGTCAATTATTGAAAACGACGCTTATAAAATGACACTCAAAACCAGACACAAAAATCACTATTTTTTTTTCAATGTCTTTAATAAATGACAATTTTCGTCATCAAATACAGATGTAATACGAAATATTTCATTTACTCTTTTTGGCATTTTTGGCGATATTTATTTATATATGTTGAAATATTTTATTGATATGCTTCAAATATTGGTTTTCTTTTGACCTCGATTTTACGTTTTCTTCTGCTAGTTCGATGAAAATTGTAAATTCGGACTTCCACTGAATATGAAATATTTAATATTTACTTTAACTTTTTCGGTTAATCGAGTTTATATTTTACAAACGATTAACGGAATATACTTTCAGTTAACCGGATAACAATTGTATGAAAACAAATTCATGCACCAAAATGCCGGCGTTCTAAGGAAATTCAAAAATTATGATGTAACGAAGCAAAAATCAATTTACAGTGGATCCCTAATTAACAGAAACTGCTTAGTGATAAAATGATCCTTCTCTAGGTCTAAATTATTCAAAATTTCGGACAATACCATCCTAATATTTTCCCGACTTTTTAAGTTAGCGCTGTGGGGGTGGATTTTATATCATACTAATGAGTTTGATGCTCAACATTTTCGAATTAAACCTTTAGATGTTGTTGAGACCCTGACCGTCCGACCTACCATAAAGATGTAAGGTAACCGTTTGGACGGCCGGGAAGAAACCTTTAGATGTTGTTGTTGAAACCCAGACCGTCCGACCTACCAGAAAGGTGTAAGGTAACTGTTTGGACGGTCGGGAAGTGCCACCCAATTTAGACCGGAACCCAGTGGGGGAGGCATCCACAGGGACCGTACCCTCCTTCCCCTACCACCAACCTCTCGGAAGGACTTACGGACCCACATGTTTAACGTGATCGTACTCCGCATGAACACGGCGGTAGTTTTGGCAGTGGCTGGAATCGAACCCGGGCCTACCGAGTGCAACTCCAGCGAGCTAACCAATGGGCTACCGCGCCCAAAAAACCTTTAGATGTGAATAACATCCAAGGTTGTGGTTCCTCTGGCAGAAAAACGGAATGTTACGAAAAGTGAAAGCACTTTGGACGCTTATATCCCCGAGTAGATAGAAATATAAATATTTTTCTTGTTTTGTAGGAAATAAGGTTCAGATCATGCATATATAAAAATAATTTCAATTTTTCAATATTTTGAACAGTTTTTTTTTTCAAAAAACTTTAAAAAGCAACTCTTGCACGAGTGGTTTTGTTTTTCATTTTTTTAACTTTTGAATATAAAATGAAAAATTGAAAAAACTGCTTGAAATATCTTCGAAACTATCTATCGTTTTGTGAAGTTGAAGATTGAAAATTTTCCGTTTTTCAAGTTCCTTTCCGAACAAGATATATTATTTTCTATTTTTCATACTTTCACTCGAAATATCTTCGAAACTATAAAAGATAGATATAAATAGTGAGCGATGAAAATACGTATAAGGAAATTTATTTCCTAAATCTATATTTATTTTTCAGAAAAGCTCTTATAGATTTCGAGTAATCGTCTTTTCAAGTTAAAGTATGGAAATTTTACGTTTTAGTTTGTAGTACTTCTATCTTAACCCTTTCACGACTAGCGCCGGTTATAACCGGTATGCACTAAATACGTAGCATTGGCTAGCACCGGCTATATCCGGCATCCACTAAATGTTTCACCTTGGCTAGCTGATGGCTTGTTCCGCCATCCTAAAGGGTTCAAAACTGAAAGTAATAGGTATTAACAATTAGCAAGAATTTATGACTCTTTGAAACCTTATAAGAGTATATAATCTGATTTTGCATAGAGTCCTTTTTCCCCCGTTATTAAAAAAAAAGAGTGTTATTTTACAAAATTGTTATTCACGCAAAACCATTTCGACTACATCGAACTAGAGCCACAGCTGATATGTTTGCTAGGGTATCATAAAATTTAGATTTCCTTTTTTTTTTCCTCAATACCACCCCCTTACAGCAAAATTCCACTACATATTGCTACTGTTATTTCTGAGGATTTTTCTAATTGGAAGTATGAGACGGCGCGCAACCATCAACGAGAATTCCCTGAAAAATACCCTGTTATTCTCAATTCTGATGCCGAAATAACAACGGTAGATTTGTTGAGGAACATTAATCAATCTGTTATTTTCGAAAATAAATTGCACAATTGCGGTACGTTAATTTGTGGAGAATTTTTCTGATCATAAATTAACTTTCTCTGTGAAAAATATAAAATGTATTGTATAAACTATTCAAACTGAAACATGGTTTTTGCACCACCTTGTGCATATGAAATATTTAACTTCCAAATATTTAACGGTAAACGAGATACTTTCAATTGGATTTCAGATTTCGTAGAATTCCTAGAAACCAGATTTTGGACACAAAGAAAAAGAAATTTTACAATTGCGCAGAGGTACAAAACAATGCGACGTACGCGCTTGTTTGTAAAAGCAAAATTAATTTTTTAAGCTGCAAAAGAGCTTTCTAAAAGGGGAATTACTATCAGGCCTATAGATGAACTGTAAGACGTGATTCCCAAACTGTTAAAATCTCAAGGAACCTTAGATATCAAATATTAGCAGGGGTATGGCTCCACGCGACTTTCTCATACCATTTTTAAGTAGCTTGCTTTTTATCTTTTAATAATTGTTGATAAGTATAATCACAATTCTAGCCTGTAACCTTCATTTTAAAGGTCTTAAAAAATCTTTCGATTGATACCAAGTTTGACAATGCAACCCATCGGGGGTAACCTGCACCACGAGGGGGGGGGGAAATCATGTCACAAAGACAAATCGCGTAATTGTATCGCAGCTAATTTTCATTACAATGATTGAATTGTTAAATTTTATAGTTATTAAGCCATAAATAACCCTTTTAAACATAATCATGTCAATTTTGTCCTATGCTGGCATGTTAAGAAAATATAATATTTCAAATACATTTTGTAGAACTTAAAAAAAATTATAGTTCTAGATCTTTCGATAATAAAGCCGGATATACAGGTTTGAGAAAAATCCATTAATATTTGCGGCAACTATGGTGTACAAAAGAAATAAACCACTGATAGACAGATCGACATCACTGAAATAGTTAAAACTTATTCAAAAGGTACTAAAATTTATTGGAAACAAACTCTTAAAATCGAAAATTTCCGTGAAAACAATACGTTATATTATATAGTGTGAGAAATTAAAAATTGCGGAAACTGTCATCATGACCTGAAATAGGCCATATATTATAATCTTAAAAATACCAGATATAAAAAAAGTTTAGATGTCATAAAATAAATAGTTTGTAGTACGAAACGACATGTATTCAGATCATAAATTAAGAATAATCAGTTCAAAAAATTTGCAGGCGATGCATCTAAATATGAACATTGAAAAATGTTTAATTTGTAGGATCACCAATAGCAATCAACACAATTTAAAGTTTACTTTGACGCTGTTTTTACAATATTAGAGTAGTGTTATAGTGCTTTATGACATTATGAGTGCGAAACACGACATTTTTCTGTTCTTCCCAAAAACATGCTCCTTCGGAAGCCATTTTTATTCCGAGCTTTTAATTTTGATTGCATTCGCACTTTTCATGCAGAAAGCGTGGGATCTCGCTCCTGCAAATGTTTCCGAAGTAATTTCTTATTTCTTTAATTATTGCCCAGGGCAGTGGTTTCGATTCTGCGAGCGATGGCGCGAGGTTCCGCACAAAAGCCGTTGAATGCTACATTTATTTCGTGCATGAAGTTGAAGGTCGAGGCATCCTGGATTCCATTTTTCACAGTAGAGGGGCTCTCTTGGCCCTGAGTTTTCGTTGGAGAAGGAGCTTTTATTTCTCGCTCCGAAAAATTCGGACACAAAAGAATTCGATCCAACGGTCATTTTTGTGTCTGCGGATTATATCTTGGATTCGGAAGGAATCTTATAATCCGTGTGGGCCAAGACAATTTCTTTTATTTCAAAATTATTAATTATTTCTTTATTTATTTCAGATTTAATTTCGGAAAATTCTGAAGATTTGGTTAAGGAAACGAGCGCGATGTCGTACAGTATGACTAGATTGGGGATACATACCGAAGACTCGTTTCATTGCTTCATATAAGTTTCGGCATTACTTTGGATGTTCTACAATAATGACGAGTGAATTCAGTCCTGGTGTTTGGATTATTTCCTCCAAGATCGTTGAGTGAGATTCTTGACTTGAATCCAACCAGTGCGTGATTGTGATCATCTGTAGTGATATTGAATTCAGATCTTCAGTCGCGCCGCTCTAAATGAGAGCATTGTTGGTCTTGAAAATGGAATGAACCGATATCTGGTTCTGTTATTTTGAAGGATTACATGAAGAATAATCCTATTCAATATTTAAATTCCTCGAGATATATGGTTTTCAAATTAATTTCTATGAAAAATGTCGTGTGACCATCTGTGAGAAAATATTATTACATCTAGAGATCTATCAGATCAATATATTTAAGTGCAAAGGCCAAATTATATCTAAACATATTTAATTCCTGAAATTGGCCAGAATATAATCCAATGTTTCTATATTTTCATAACAAATATATATATATATATATATATTTAAAATAAAAAGAGTTTTTATGATTAATTTTGACTCATGTTTTCCCAACTTGATGTTTTCTTCCTGTGTGCTTGTGCGTCCAGTTTACATTTTGTAAGCCTGGGGCGGCCGTTCCTGGGGTTATTGATCAAAGCTTAATCACAACGCAAAGCTAATCTGTTGCAAGTAAGTCGCACTTAATATCTAATTTATATCTGGGGGTTATGTGATCATTTTATTTTCCGTTACACACATTGTATTTCCGTCACACACTTTTAAGTTTGTAGTGTTGTGTGTACGGCGCACCACCTAATTTTCCTCTGTGACAGTAGTAATGTTTGAGCTCCGGTAATGATAATTGCATTCTCAACTTCCAACCCATTTTATAATATAGCTTTCAAATAAGTGAGTTTGGAAAAGCCTTTTCACACAAATTGGGGGGAACGCAAAAAATGAAGTTAAGCACTTAAATTACAACCATATTTAAAAAACAAAAACTTTAACAGATTGATTTCGTATTAAGTTGAAGGACTTTTCAATAACTTTTGATTGAAAACGGTATTTAACAATACTTCAATTAATTATAAATATATTTTTTGTGTTATTCTCGAGACCAAATTACGGGTTTGGAAACCACTGATATAAGGTATTAGAGTACTAACCTCTTATGTTTAGCCTAGCCAGTTCATTTTTTATTTGATTTGATTTTCAAGCACTACATATTATATTTGTAAACTCAAAGTTAGGATATTTTTATGTTGTACAATTATATACGACACTATAAGTAGTGGAAATAGTCAAAAGCAAAAGAAAATACTGAACTGGAAATCCTTTACAATCTGCCCATTAGCACGGAGCAGGCGAACGGAATATCGCCGACCGCAGATTCTTTAAAGTAAGGATTTTATAAATTATATGGCAGACATATCACTTCGAAACCAGGAACGATGAATGTCATGCCTTATTGTACACCCACTCGTTTTGTAATAAAGAAGTAGATGAAGATTGGGCAGTCTTGTGAGCATTGATGTGAAACACTACAGTGGTGACCCGGAAGTGCTGTATTTGTTTGTGTAGATGTTTTTCATTTTAAAATGTTTCGTATCACATCAACTGATAGACTTTAAAATATTACTTTGTGTCGAAGTTTGATAAATTTCACTTTACCAAAACTCTGGTACCTTCGAGTGGAAAATCTCTTATGTATAAATTCGAAGTGAAGACAGCCGAATAATTTTAAGATTCTCATCAAATTGTCATGGCGTTTTCAAATGCGATTAAAATTCCACCGTACAATTTCAGTGATCCTGCATTGTGGTTCATAATGTGTGAAAGCACTTTTGAATTGGGTACACCAAAAGCTGCGACAGAAAGTAAAACTAAATTTAATTATGTCGTGTCACATTTGCCTCCAGAAGCTGCTACAATTATTAGAGATATCATTATTAATCCTAACATGGATGACCCATACCTTCGTGTAAAAACAGAACTCATTAAACGCAGCAGTGAATCCTCCCATCAAAAGATTAGAAAACTACTTATAGGAGAACAACTTGGTGATCGTAAACCTTCGAAACTACTACGCAGCATGAAATCTTAGGCTGAAAACTATAAAGTACCCGATAAACTAATGTTGGAACTTTTTCTTCAGCATTTACCCTCTCAAGTCCAAATTATTTTAGCAGCTATTACGCCTCTGGAATTGAACGCTGCAGCAGAAACAGCGGATCGTGCAATTGAAGTGACACCGATTTCAGTGAGTGCTTGTTCTTCTGTTTCAACCTTAAATTCTATTGAAAATAGATTACTTGCTGAAATAGAAAAATTACATTTAAGGATAGATGATCTTTCTCGGGGCAAAAGCCCCAGTATCAACCGAAACAGGGCTTCGCAACAAAGAAGCACATCTGAAACTAAAAATAACGAAAATTGTTATTATCATAAAAAATTTGGCCAAAAAGCTTTAAGATGTATTTCTCCCTGTAAATACCAAAAATACGAGAAGAGGCAGGTGTAAAGGTGAATAGCGCCTTGCCTAAGAATTCTCGTCGTCTTTTTTGTATGTGACAAACTCACTAACGTAAAATTTTTGATCGATGCGGAATCAGACGTATCTGTTATTCCAGCTTCAAAATTACAAAGAAGAAACACTTCCCAAATGACTCTTTCGGCAGCTAACACTTCACCTATTCATGTGTATACATCTCAATGTATTTCCTTAGATTATGGCCTGAGACGTATTTTTAAATGGTCATTTTTAGTTGGCAATGGTTCTACTCCCCTCATAGGTGCAGATTTTTTATACAATTTTAATTTGATATCGGATCTGTCTAAACAAAAATTGATTGATTCAGAAACTAAAATAAGTTCTCGTTGTACATTTAGTGTAAGTGACATCCATTCAATTAAAACTGTATCAGTTGACAGCATTTATCATAACCTTTTAAAAAAATTTCCGGATATAACCAGACCACCTCGTCCGGATCAAACAGTAAAACACTCAGTAGTTCACTACATTGAAACTATTGGACCTCCCGTAATTTTTAAAGCACGGTGTCTTGTACCTGATCGTTTGTGCATTGTAAAGGAGGAATTTCAAAGTATGATTGAACTTGGTCACATGCGTCCTTCCAAAAGCAATTATTCATCCCCATTACATATGGTACCTAAAAAGGACAGTACTGAATGGAAACCTGTAGGTGACTATCGACCACTAAGTGATCGAACGGTAAAAGATAATTATGGAGTACCCAACATTCTAGATTTCACTTAGAACCTCCATGGAAACACAATTTATTCACACATAGATCTTATCAAAGCCTATCATCAAATTCCTATCAATCCAGAAGATGTGCATAAAACTGCAATCACAACGCCCTTCTGATTATTTGAAAGCACTCGTATGCAGTTTGGACTCTGTAATGCAGCTGCTACTTTTCAACGATTTATTGATGAAGTAACACGTAATCTTCCGTTTGTATACGCTTTTGTCGATGATATTTTAATACAGCTTTGAAATCGCCAGAACACATTGCCAACCTGAAAACTTTATTTGAACGATTAAAACAATACGGTCTGAATGTAAAACCATCAAAATGTAAGTTTGGACTTTCATCAATTGAGTTCTTGGGATTTAAAGTTTCAGCATCTGGTATAGTGCCACTCACAGAACGTGTAGATTGTATAAAAAAATTTCCTAAGCCAACAACTATCACACAACTGAGACGATTCCTTGGATTGTTTAATTTCTATCGACGGTTTGTGCCAAAAGCTACTCACATACTAGGTCCATTAAACAAATTTTTAGAAAGTATCAAAAATAAAAAAAAGTCTAAAAATACTACACAAACCAAAGCTCAAGATTTACTTCAATGGACTAATTCTGCTGAAAAATCATTTTTAAACACTAAGAATGCTTTAGCTACCGCAACTCTTCTTCATCATCCTATTCCTAGCGCAAAATTAAGTGTGTGGGTTGACGCTAGTGATATAGTTGTTGGAGGATCTCTCATGCAACTCAACGGGAACAAATGGGAACCTATTTCATTTCTATCAGTCAAACTTTCAAAAAGTCAAAAAAATTGGTCCACATATGATCGTGAACTATTGGCAATATACACATCAGTCAAACGATTTAGACACATGCTAGAAGGTCGGGATTTTTTTCTTTACACTGACCAAAAACCCCTAATTTATGCCTTCAAACAGAAACCAGATAAATGTTCGCCTCGACAACTGCGTCATCTAGACTATATTTCTCAATTCTCTACAAACATTTGTCACATAAAAGGTACTGAAAACATAGTAGCAGATGCACTGTCAAGTATTGAAATTGACAACATTTCATCATCGATTTTAAATTTCGAAGATTTTGCCTCAGCTCAAGCAACTGAACCTGAGTTAGAAATTCTACTTAACAACAATTCTTCACCCCGAATAGAAAAAAGTTTTTTCCAATTGCAAATTCTGAGTTGTTCTGCGATATATCAACGGGACAACCTCGACCTTTTGTTCCCGAGTCTTATCGAAAAATCATTTTTAATCAACTTCACGGACTTTCTCATCCCGGAATTTCTGCAACTACTAAGTTGATTGCTGCTAGATATGTTTGGCCTGATATGAACAAATGTATTAAGAATCAAGTTAAATGTTGCATTCCTTGCCAACGATCAAAGGTGCATAAACACACCAAAACTCCGATTGGCACATTTGCTCTCCAAGACGCTCGGTTCGCACACATACATCTCGACATAATTGGTCCACTTCCACCATCTAATGGTAACAATTATTGTTTAACAATAATCGACCGCTTCACAAGATTATTTTCTGCCTGGATTTCGCGTTTTGGAGTACCAGCAACCTTGACAACAGATCAGGGAAGACAACTGGAATCCTCTTTTTTCCTACAACTTAATAAAATGATGGGTACAAATCGCATTCGTTCTGCAGCATACCATCCTATTTCAAATGGAATAATTGAACGTTTCCACAGACATCTAAAATGTGCATTAAAAGCACATAAAAATGCCAATTGGACAGACACACTTCCTATCACACTTGTGGCGATTGAGCGTCGCCCGTCCCGAGCCAGGACCGAACTCGGGACCTCGTGCTTACAAGACCGACATTATAATCGCTGAGCCAAAGCTAGCTTCTGCTCCGTTCTTATAAATCGGGTACATGTTCCAAGCATTTTTGATCAGATGTCTTTGCTGCCGCACACTCCCTCACCTGATAAGAAGGCCCGGTCTAATTTCGGCGAGGAGGGGGCCGTTGAGAAAATCTCCGCGTGTCCCCCCGAAATGCAGTTGAGGTGCTGATGGCCAGGAGGCGTGTTGCCTCGGGCGTGACGTCAGTCGTGGTCAACCAGAAAGGGAGTGGCAAGACCTCTGACTTCGTGTGGTGCTGTCATCTCGTGTTGAGATCGTTGCGAGAGAGGGATTGTGTGTTTCAAACGTCCACTCATCATTGTTGCGATTGAGCGTCGCCTGTCCCCGAACCAGGGACCTAGGCAGCAAAGACATCTGATCAAAGATGCTTGGAACCTGTACCCGAATTATAAGAACGGAGGAGAAGCTAGCTTTTGCTCAGTGATTATAATGTCGGTCTTGTAAGCACGAGGTCCCAAGTTCTATCCTGGCTCAGGACAGGCGACGCACAAACGCCACACACTCTTAGGAATACGAACAGCTCTCAAAAATGACATCCAAGCCTCTTGGATTGAATTGGTATATGGTAAGACATTAACTTTACCTTCATACATGTTTTATGCTTCCATACTTAAACAATCGTTCGATTCAACGTGGGTGACAAATTTACGAAAAAAATTAGAACACTCAATCCCGTAGCAACATCAAGACATGGAAAAAATTCTATTTTCATCCACCCATCTCTGGAAAGCTGCACCCATGTTTTTCTTCGCACAGATTGTACGAAACCACCTTTAAGTCAATTGTATACGGGACCTCACAGAGTGATTGAAAGAAATAAAAAAAACTATAAAAATTGAACTTAAAAATAAAAAAAAACTGTATCTTTAGATCGAGTGAAGCCCGCATTTCTCCTATGTGAAGAGGCAGAAAAACATAAACCTCTTATGAGCTTTAATACATCGAACGAAAATTCGACATCTGCCATCAGAACCAGGAGTGGTAGGATGGTACGATTTACTGAACGTCTAGTACAGTACATGTAAGATCAATGTAGATTCGATTTTAATTTGTATATTTTAATCATGTATAATTGTATATATTGTATATATTATATAATTGTATATATTGTATATTTGATATCGTTTCTCGGAACCCCTCGTTCACTGGGGGATACTCATGTGGCATTCGACGCGTATTCAATTCTTGGCCATCTGCCAATAATCAAGTACAGCGCGGCAGATACGCATTCTTGTTTTGGTTGATAAAAGAACATCAGTTCTTTGCTGTGGCAGTCGCTGATAAGTTGAAGGTTGTAACTAGAACGTGTTTTGTAATAAAGAAGTAGATGACGATTGGGCAGTCTTGTGATCATTGATGCGAAACACTACAAAATCCCGAATATACAGTAATTAAATCTAAACTACCCTAACATACTATACATAAAACAATAATAAAAATTTTGATATAGGCAGCATATGATTTTCTCTACAGACTTATTTATATCTTTCTTTCATAATTAATTAAATTGTATTTAACTGAACAAAATTAGACACGGATAATTTAAAATTACCCTGAATTTGCGGTCATTTGGCAGTTGGTCGTATTTTTAAATGTGTAACTTGTAAAACTGCGGTGTAAAATTGCTAAAAACTTAAATATCTCGAGAAGGGTTAATATTAGTGTAATGGAGTTGATCGCATTCTTTTCATTGTCAAAAATTGCATATTTAAAGGTATCTAATTGATACATTAGAGCAGGGGTCGCCAACCTATCCGCGAACTTGAGCTATTTCCCGGTTTCCAAAATATGTGGCAAGCTATGAAAAAAACTATGAAATATAACTATGAAAAAAAATTCAATTAAAATGTAGAAAAGGATGCTGTTCTTCAGCGGTGTGGGGAATTTTATATATGTGAATCATTTATTTAATATTTTTGATACATTTTTCAAATAAAAAAAATAACTGAACACAGAATTAACTTTTCTTAGTGAGATGGCTGACACTGATGTTCGTCAATAATTTTTTTTTTATTGGGTGAATATCCTGTTGCAGCCATTCTAATGCAATTGTCCAAATGTTCATCAGTGAGTTTATTCCTGATTTTGTTTTTAATCAGTTTCATGTTTGAGAAGGAAGACTCACAAAAATACGTAGAACTAAACAACGCCTTCACTCGTAGAGCAACTCGAACCAAAACATGATACTTAATATTGGACACTAGAGGCCAAATATGGTTTGAACTTGAGATGACACTTTTCAATGACAAATCACTTTGCAATGCCATGAGTTCCATTTCCACAGCGACGCTATTTTCTTCAAAATGTTGCGTAACGTAACTCGAAAATTTTTCAATATCAATCTCAATGAAGGGAGAACTGATGAATTGAGCCAAAAGTGAAATTTTCTTGAAATCTTGAAAGCGTTCATCAAATTGGTTTCTCAAACTTGAAATAATTTCAACGTGGTTTTTATAGCTATAGGACTGTAACGTTCCCTGTTTCTCCAACTCGTCCTTCAAACAGTTGAAGTGCTTGACATCTCCTCGGCAAAGATTCTGCTGCCACAACTGAAGCTTCTTTGAACAAGCATTAACGTCGGATACCATTTCTTGCAATTCTCTCTCCTTGCCTTGAAGAAGGAAATTGAGGTCATTAAGTTTTTCTGTTACGTCTACAAGAAATGCAAATTCCTGCAGCCAAGATAAATCTTCAAATTCAGGAATGGGTTCACCTTATTGTTTAAAAAATTTCACAGTGCAGGCAGCAATTCATTGAAACGTTGTAGAACTTTTCCTCTACTCAGCCACCGGACCTCGGTGTGTAATAGTAAGTCCCCATACTGGCACTCCAGTTCATCAGTGAGTACTCGAAATAAACGCCTCTGTAGAGGAAGTGCCCTTACTTTGTTTACTATTTTCACCACAAACTTCATAATATCATTCTTTCTCAAAAACTTTCCACATAAAGCCTGTTGGTAAATAATGTTAGAAATGAATGATCTCTACTCACTGCGAAAGACAAATCCAAAAAATACCGCTCTCTCCTTTCCGCAAGAAAAGGAATTTCTTTATATCGTGTGATCTGCGCGCGCATCATAAGACAATACCGGTATACTTGCGTGAACTGTAAGTTCTGTCTGTGTTGTTGTTGTTTTGTATTATAACGGAGCAAAATGCTTGTTTCTCTTCAATGTAATTTTAAATGTAGAATTTAATTAAATAATCTTTTCTTTCAATCAAGTGCAATTATTCCGTGTCACAAAGATGCCTGACATCAAGAGGAAACCAAACATAATAAAACGATATTTCTTTTAAGACTTGGATCGAAATATCCCTACGCCCTTCGCACAGAAAGTTAAGCTTCTTCACCCTATTATTATTATTATGCTGTTGAAAAAGAAAAAGTAAATAATGACATATTTCTTATTGGTGAGGCAGTGCGCAATTACCTCTGCACAACCTATGTTCTAATTTTTCTCTTAGATTATGAGACTGAAGTCTAAGCCTGTCTCGCTAGAGAAATTTGTATTTATAAAATAAAATAGCAGCATTTCCACGAACAATATAATTATTATTTAAAGAAGGGCATAAGAATAATCAACCGAAAAGAAAGTAGATATGCAAATATATCACTTTTTTTCATTCCCCATTGACTTTGTAAACACTTCTAAACCGAAAGTGATTTTTACGGGATAAAACAAGATGAAATCCCATACTGCAAATAAACACAAAAAACTTTTTCTCAAGGAAACTAAAATAAAATAAATTATAATGGCATCTATAAAGAAAAACCAGTTGATTGAAAAGTTAAACCAGAGTAACTACTCCAATTGGAAATTCAAGATGGAAATGATGTTAATGAATAAAGAATTATCAGAAACGATAACCGAAGTAGCTCCTGACCCAATTACCGACGAATGGCAGAAAAGGGATAGAAAAGCCAGAGCGCTCATAAATTTATTTATAGAGGATTCCCAAATCGTTCACGTCAAAAATTTCACCACGGCGCGCGATACGTGGAATGCGCTTCGCGCAATACACGAAAGAACAAATTTATCCAGCAAGCTATACCTTTTACGAAAGCTGTACAGTACAAAGTTAGAGGAAAGAGGAAACATGCAGCAACATATAACTATAATTCTGGAGACAGTGGATAAACTTAAAGCAATCGGGGAGGAGATTAATAATTCGCAAGTATCAGCACTATTTCTGTGCTCGCTACCCGCCAGTTACGAAACGCTGATAACGGCGTTGGAAGCGCGACCGGAGGATAAATTAACGCCAGAATTCATTAGCAGCAAACTGATTGATGAATATAATAGACGTAGGGACCACCAAGAAATGCCGCAAAGCATGGCAAAGGCTTTTCACGCGAATAAAAAATTCTCTAACACCTACGGCTACAAAATGGAAAACAAATACTGCTCACATTGCAAAATAAAGAAGCACAACAAATCCGAATGTTGGCGTCTAAAGAATAAGACCAACGACCCCGGCAGATATAAAGATTATAAAAATAAATTCAGACACAACTCATCACAGTTAGTGTATGAGGGAAACGACAGACCTGCCGCGAAATCACGAACACAAGAAAGATATTCGGACACTATAGATAAAGTAGGATCGAAATTTAGAGACTTAGCGCTCATAACGAATCAAGCCGAAGAAGACAGCTGGATCGTTGATAGTGGTTTCTCATCCCACATAACAAATAATGAGAATTTATTCACTAAAATAAATATTGCAAACAAATCTGAAGTTATTGTTGCCAACGGTAAAGTCTTAACTGCCTATGGGTCAGGCGAAGTAAAAATAAAAAATCGAGCCTCGGATGGAGAGATAAGACAAGTAACACTACAAGAAGTACTATTTGTGCCAGAACTTAAAACTAATTTATTTTCCGTACGAAAAGCAACGCAACGTGGATGCAAAGTAACCTTTACTAAAGATAACTGTCAGTTAACTTACAATGATGAAGTATTCTTAGAAGGAAAAATAAGAAATAACCTATATGAGCTAGACTTGCTCACACCACAAAACAAACATGTTACATATATGGTAAATAACTGCAACAACCCCAATTGTGTTACATTATGGCACAGAAGAATGGGCCACAAAAACTTCGACTCTATAAAGGAAATTAAATCGAAACAGTTAGCCGAAGGCATAAACATCAACGAATGTAAACATGAAATAAATTGCGAAACTTGCATAAAATCAAAACTCACCGACATGCCATACCCCAAATCTACTCAAAACAGGGGAACTCATATTCTGCAACTTGTGCACATCGACGTATGCGGACCGATGCAAGCTCCCACCATAGGAGGAAAATCATACGTCCTAACATTTATTGATGATTTCTCCAGGTACACAATGATCTACCTCTTATCCAAAAAGAGTGAAGTTATGACTAAATTGAAGGAATACGTCGCGTTTACGACAAACAAATTCGGAAAAAAACCAGAAATACTGAGAAGCGATAACGGCGGCGAGTACGTCAGTAAAGAATACGAGGAATATCTAAGTGACAATGGCATAGATCACCAGTTGACCGTGCCACACTGCCCATCCCAAAATGGCGTAGCGGAAAGAAGAAAGAAGGTCACTAATCGAGATGACACGCGCTATGTTGTCAGAAGCAAATCTAGGCAAAAAATTCTGGGGAGAGGCTATTAACACTGCCAATTACCTACAGAATAGACATCCCACAAAAGCCAATACAAAAACACCCTACGAAATGTGGACTGGTAAGAAACCAAACCTTCGTCATTTAAGGGTCTTTGGCTGTAAGGCCTATTCCTACATCCATAAAAGCAAACGAGGAAAATTAGATGAAAAAGCCCAAGAAGGAATTTTTGTCGGATACGACGACAGGTCAAAGGCTTACAGAATATATACGGAAGGAAAAAACATAACACTTGCTAGAACAGTTAAATTCCTCGAAAAATCAATGCAAATTTCAGAATTAAGCTCAAAAAAATTATTCGACAGAACAGATAGTGAAGTCGAAAAAGCTAATCCTCAAACAGAAGAAAAAACTGAAGAGGGTGAGATTGAGTTTGACGCACCGTCAGATGATGAACAAATAAATTCTGATAGCATAACCGCCAATCAACCTCGCAGATCCGAGAGACCAAATAAGGGAATATCTCCCGATCGACTCATCTACTTAGCGCAACAAGCTAACACCGTCGAACCAAGAGACTATAATGAGGTACTAAAAATTAACAGCCCACAAGAGAAACAAAATTGGCTAGACGCCATGGAAGAAGAAATGCAATCTTTACAGGATAATAACACATTCACATTGATGGACCCCCCCACAGGGAAGAAAAATAGTAGGTTCAAAATGGACATATAAAATTAAACACGACTCTCAGGGAAAAATAGCTAAATACAAAGCGAGACTGGTAGCAAAAGGATTTTCACAAAAATACGGTGAAGATTATTACGAAAGTTTCGCACCAGTGGTCTCACACAGCACAATTAGAGCATTCCTGGCAGGAGCAGCATTTAGAAAACATAACGTAAACCACATTGATATCAAAACCGCTTTCCTTCACGGGGATCTAGACGAAACAGTTTACATACAACAGCCAGATGGCCACATCTCACCTGGTAAGGAAAACAAAGTATGGAAATTAAATAAAGCTATATATGGGCTGAAACAGGCCGCAAGAGCCTGGCATCTAAAAGTAGGTGACTCTCTAAAACAATTAAAATTCGTACAGAGTACTGCTGATCCATGTCTGTTAAAAAAGGGCGAAGGAAGAGAAACTGTCTACGTAATCGTATATGTGGATGATATTCTAATATCAGGATCAGAAGAACAAATTAACAAAACAACGAAAGAATTGGGCAGTCAATATGAATCAAAAAATTTGGGTGAAATTAATTATTACCTTGGAATTAACATAAGAAAAAACCATAATGGAGATTATCTATTAAATAAAAAAATAAGATTGAAGAAATTGTAAATACATTTAATTTGCAAGATTCAAAGCCCTATAGTACACCAATGGAAACAGGATATTTGAGAAACGAAATAGAAGAAAACCTGCTTCCTAATAACACCAAATATCGCCAAGCTATTGGAGCTCTTCTATATATTTCCACGGTCACGAGACCAGACATCACAGCCGCAACAAACATCTTAAGTCGGAGAAAAGAGAAACCACGTCAAATGGATTGGAAAGCAATAAAGCGTCTAATAAGTTATCTAAATCGTACAAAGGATCTAAATTTGGTAATAAAATCAACAACAAAACCAATTCTCACAACATACGCTGATGCCGACTGGGCAAGCGATAAAACTGATCGGAAATCCACGAGTGGTAATCTTTTCTTTATAGGTGATTCTCCTATGTACTGGTTAAGCAAAAAACAATTATGTGTTGCGCTTTCCTCAGCAGAAGCGGAATATATATCCGCTGCTAACGCAGTTCAAGAAATACTGTGGTTAATCAACCTGCTCAAAGATCTCGATATGCTCCAACAGCTCCTGGTTACTATTTTCGAAGATAACCAGTCATGTATAAAAATGATTGAATCACCGAAGTACATGTCAAGAACGAAACATATTGACATCAGATTCCACGCCATAAGAGATTTTCAGGAATCGGGTGTAATCCAGTTGAGTCCAAATCCAAATCACTCCCTCACAAGGAGAGAGGAAAGCATGAGGCTTAGCAGTAAGCCTTTTGCCTCGAGGGAACACCCAGTTGAGTTATCTTCCAACTAAGCTAATGACAGCGGACATGATGACAAAACCGCTGCCAAAGACTGAATTTTTGAAGCACAGATCCAATCTGCTACAGCCGTGATATGCAGCTCCAGAGATCAAGGGGGACTGTTAGAAATGAATGATCTCTACTCACTGCGAAAGACAAATCCAAAAAATACCGCTCTCTCCTTTCCGCAAGAAAAGGAATTTGTTTATATCGTGTGATCTGTGCGCGCATCATAAGACACTACCGGTACACTTGCGTGAACTGTAAGTTCTGTCTGTGTTGTTGTTGTTTTGTATTATGACGGAGCAAAATGCTTGTTTCTTTTCAATGTAATTTTAAATGTAGAATTTAATTAAATAAGCTTTTCTTTCAATCAAGTGCAATTATTCCGTGTCACAAAGATGCCTGACATCAAGAGAAAACCAAACATAATAAAACGATATTTCTTTTAAGACTTTAGGGGAATTGGATCGGAATATCCCTACGCCCTTCGCACAGAAAGGTAAGCTTCTTTACCTTATTATTATTATTATGCTGTTGAAAAAGAAAAAGGAAATAATGACATATTTCTTATTGGTGAGGCAGTGCGCAATTACCTCTGCACAACCTATGTTGTTCTAATTTTTCTATTAAATAATACAGTGGTAAAAGACAAGTCGCGGAAAGCTATTGTCTTTGCGGCACAATCCTGTAAATCCTTTATCATCTCCAACCATAACTTTAGCTTCATCTGTTGTTAAACCTGCCATTTTATGTACAGGAATGTTCTCGGAGGAAATAAGTTTCTTGGAAAACGTTTCTTGACCCCCCAGTATGTCCCTTAGGGGGAATAATCTTTACAAGTCCTTCTTTTATTGTAAAATCATTGAAGATCATTCAAACAAAAACAGCCAATTGAGCTGTATCAATAATATCCGTGTATTCATCCAACTGAAGTGAAAAATAACAACAGGTGTCAAAATCTTTCATCAGTTGTGAATAAACATCGTTATTCATTACCTCGACTCGTCTCATTACCGTGTTAGCGGAAAGTTGCATAAATTTTATGGCACATAATATATCGTCCTTATTTTTAAAATTCTGGAATAAGGCATCAGCAGCTTCCAAAAATGCCTCTTAATAATTTCCCTGTCTTCATGGGGTTTCTTTTTTTATTACAATAATCCGCGAAACACGGTATGATGCATCAGTTGCAGCTTTGTTTGTGTCTGTCTTTTTGAAAAAATTAATTGCTGTCCAATTAACAGCGATTTCAGCTGTTTCAATATTTCTTTGCGTACCGCAGAATGAAGTGGGAAAGAATTTTCGAAACCCGGATGAACAGATTTGTAGGACCGTTCAATGTTTCCTTTCTTTCCACTGACATTCTTCTTTCTTTCCCTTCTTCACACTGACATTCCACAAAAAGCACACACTTTTACCTCGGTAAAAAAATATTCCACTTCCCACTCCAGGTGAAAGTTATATGACTTTGGTTTTTTACTAGCCATTACTAGAAGTTTAGGCCAGACACAAAACTTATTGAAATGACAAACACTTTAGAAAACTACTTACAAATGTACTTACAACCGATGCTGCAAAATGGTCCTTCAAAATCTGTAGTGTCAATAGTAGAAGCTACCAAACAAGCGATGCGTTCTGGCAGAGTTTATTTTCTTACAAAACGAACTTAAAGACAAAGAAGGGTGGCCACGAAAAAGAACCGTCCAATCAGGTAAGAGCTGAGAGCATATGGCCAATCAGGAACTTCGGAGCGGATGATGTAGCGCGCAAAAAGCGAAACATAAGCAGAAGCACCACTTTCGATGGTCATAATTTCTCAAATATTGTTAGAATGTACACAATAAAAAAAGAGAGAGAGAGAAAGAAACACCTACAAATCTACATCTACGTTTTAATAAATATACTAGAACAGCCTGTGCCGCCTATCCACCTCAGAGGTCTCGCAGGGTAGCCAACCTTTCGCAAGCTATCATAAATGTTCCCGCGAGCTACCAGTAGCTCGCGATCGACGGGTTGGCGACCCTGCATTAGAGCATATGCAACTTTTTATTTCAGATTTCAATGATTTTTAAGGGTAGTAACCCATTCTAGCTAAAATATACAAAATCATGTCTTCAGCAAAAAACATAATTTTCGTCCAAATTAGGATAATCGATAAGATATAAGACGGACATTGTAAATGGAGTTAGGTGAGGTATCAATATACACGAAGGACGAACATGATTGTTTTGTCTTTGCCGATCCACAGTTTAAAAACAAAATTGGAATGATGCCACGTTCAGTTTTCCTTAATATATGGTTCCTCCGGGAACCCGGCATCAATTAAAAAATGCTCAGTTTTGACGTCGATAGCGAGTGATTCGTTTCCAAATTAAAGAATGACGATTTCGAATTAAAAATTAAATTACAAAATATTTCTTTTTATTGTTAAAACACTTATACAAGGTGTATATAATTAAAGTTCCCCTATTCAGTGCTGCATGCAGCTGTAATTATTCATCAGAACATTATGAAACTTTGGGTATTTCTAAATAATGGAATGGGAAAGACATTTAGCGAAAAATTGTAGTTACAAATATCGTCACTAGAGGGCGTATTACTATAAAACTTCCACACATGCAATTTTTGCAACAACGTCATTTATCAACTGTGCACTAGAAAATGATAAACATTCGCGGAACAACTGTTTTCAGTGTCTTCGCCACTCAAAATGACTTTGAATTTACAAGATAGTGCTTTATTAGTAAAACTCTTTTATCAAAACGATTATTCCATACCAGAAGCTTTGCGGGAATTTTGGAGAATACATCGAACAGAGAATTAAAGGGAAGCAAATAGCAAAAGCTCCGCGATCGGGAAGACCTACTCGTAGTGGGCCTACAAGTCGAGACGTCAAAAGCTAGTGCTCCTGCCTCTGCTCTCGGAGGTGACGGGTGGAATGGGACATACCTTCAAACTTTATGGCCAGCACTAGTGTTCGCCGTGTCGCAAAAGTGTTGGATAGGCCATCTTCTACTGACCATAATATCTTCCGGAATGTCCTACTGTATTATCTGTACAAACTTTCAGTTGCTTCTACATGATTTTGACGCACGACTAACGTTCTCACTACAGTATCTTGCTAGCAGTGAGGTCGATTCTGAATGGCCTTGGATCATCTTATGGTCAGACGAAGCGCATTTTCACTTGGACGGCTCAGAGAATACGCAGAACTGCCGAATTAGGTCTGCAGAAAATCCCCGCTCGATCCTACACTGTAAAAAAAAGCACTGTAAATTTTATAGCAAAAAGTCTTGGCAATTTGGACTCCAGGGCTTTTGCTATAAATTTTACAAAACTAAATTTTTTGTTATAATTTTTAGTGTTTAATACTGTAAATTTTACAAAAATTGTAATTTTCACGGCAGTTTTTGCTGTATTTTTTACAATGCTTTTAACTGTTTATTTTACGGTACTTCTGTAGAATTCTACTGCACTTTCTGCTGTATTATTTACAGCGTTTTATACCGTATATTTTACAAATAATTGTAAATTTTTACAATACAGCTGTAAAATTTTACTGCACTTTTTATTGTACTTTATTTATTTTATTGTATCACATTGCATTATGCTGTGTATTTTACAGTATTCTTCTACTGCACATTTTACTGTATTTTTATAGTGCTTTACACTGTAAATTTTATTGTATTTTTGTAAAATTCTACTACACATTTTGCTGCATTTTATACTTTAAATGTTAAAAAAAAGTCCAATTTTGACAGGATATTTTTAAATAGCTGATAGCATGTTAACAAAGTTTGTTTTTTTTGCATTATTTTAATATAATTTTTTACTGCAAATTTTACCAGTGCTGCAAACATTTTACAGTATTAACAACTTTTTAAATAGCGAATATTACAAAAATACTTTGGAATACGATTATTTATGACAAATTCTGCAAAAAATTTTTGAACCTAATATAACATTTTACATACGATGTTATATTTTAATGAACTTCTCTTTTTTTAATCAATATATTTCCATATTGCATTTATTGTCCTCTGTAAAATTTGTAGAATAAATGTGACTGTAAACATCCAGGGGTTTGGTGGGTGCAAGTTCCCCCTTTTGCCCTCCCCTATGTGTACACGTGTATAAATGGTGCAAGCCTAGTTTCGAAAATAGTACACCAGGACCGGTCAATGTTGAGAAGTGACCCATTGAAATGCATTCGACACTTTAATCCTATTTGTAAAACTTGCCATCAAACATATTTCCTTCTTGCTTATACACATGGGCATCAAGTTTTCAAAGTTATTTGAAATTATACATTTTGCTTAGGAAACAAAATTTTTCAACGTATCCAAACTCCTAGTTATAGAAGTTCTGAGTTATCATGGTCTCATACTTTTCTGATATAATAGTTGACACACTACACATCTGATTGATATGCTGGTGTCCTATTCCCATCTACCTATATTGAGATGTCTATAACTCAAAACTCGATAAGTTAAATTTTCAAATCTAAACAACTTTTATAACTATTATGCAGTAATTAATAGTGCAAAAATCTACCAATTCATTTCGGAAACAAGAAGTATATATGTAACCTGTTAAATTGTCAATTGTCTTTGTCTAACCAATTCATACATCTGTAATCTCTTCAAACTGAAAATTAAATACAGAACAATGAAGTGTTTGACAAAATCAAAGGTGAAAATAATAAATGCAAAACTTTTATGATATATTTTTAATAAAAATAAATTTATAAAATATCAAGGACCATAGTGAATTATCCGAAAATTTTAGGCAAGAAATTGAGAAATTAAAAAAAATTAGAAAATTTTAGAATATTTAAAATAATTTTAGAAAATGGGGAAGTTTTAAACTTTAAAACAGAATGGGATCCCTACAATATAAATTGCGAATTGAAAGGTACATTGTGGGTGTTTTACAAATTATTACATAAATTATGCAACAATTGTTGTTTCATCAATATTTTATGTTAGTTATTTGTACCAAAATAACTGAAATGCTTGAGAAATATAACAAGACCTCCCCCCTCCCCAGTTTAAAAGAAATTAAGATATTTAGTACTATATACTATGTCATTAGAAAATTATTTACCTACAGTATAATATTCCCCGAAAATATATAATTTAAGAAGTAAAATACTATTGAGGTATTGTCTTTTACAACACAAAATTATGTGGTATAAAAGATGTCTCAATATCAACAGATTTTGAAAGCAAAATAGCAAATCAGGATATAAAATAACTCGTATTGCATAGCTGTTGATACAAAATCTGCTTGGTAAAAGTGTGATACATAATTATAAAATAATATTGTTGGCTGCAAACTTGGTTTATGTATTACATATTATTCACATATCAATAGAAATGCTGGACCTAAACGTACCTTCTCGTGATAATAAGACAGACAGATTTTCAATTTTATTAACATTTTACAACAAAGTTGAAAAGTGTTTATGACTTTGTTCATTCTGTCTGTCTATCTGTCCGTTAGCACGATAACTGCCGTAAAAATGACTTTATCAAAATGAAATTTTAGTATGTTGTTCAGACAGTCTGTGGGACCTCTGGAATATAAATGAATAATATCACCCAATTAGTTTTGGATTGAACCCAGGTTGAAAAAATGAAATACATTGAACTCTATGGGACCTAATTCTTAAAACATTTTTTAAGCGGATTAAAAATTCACAAATTGCTTCGAAACTTTTAGGAAATATTCAAATTATCCCATAAAATATATAAAAAAAAATTCAGCAAAATATATTCAGTAATTTTTTAAATAAAAATTAAAATAATAATTACACCTTTTTATATGAAGCGATCACTTGACCATTATATGAAGAGATCACGTGACCCACTTCAAAATAAAGTATGGCATCCATCTTGTGCCAAAATAGTGAATTTTAAAGTTCTTTTTAATTCATATTTAGTGCTGTATCCGTCCTAAAACCGCTTTATTTTTGCTTAAATTCTGCGCATCTACTCACTGAAAAAACGCACTTACAATATTTAAATGATCATCCAACTTTGATTATTTCTACAACGAAGCCTAATGTTATATTTCGATGACATCATTTGAATAAATTTCATAGGTTTTCGATGAAGATTTCAAATATAATAAATTGAACGAAATTTTATGATAATTTTAAAAATATTACCGAGAATGTATCGCATTTTAGAGATGTTTAAACCAGGCAATTTAGATTTCAATGCCGTCATTGGAATGACGTTCATTTTTTTCGATGAAGTTTTAAGTTTTAAAATATAAAAAATTTATGTAATATTGTGATAATTTTAAAAATATTACTGAGGAATGTATCGCATTTTAGAGATGTTTAAATAAAATTGCATTGAAGTTGGAAAGGTTTCTTAATCAATACTTTATTAATGATTGATCTTTCTTGTCAAATTTGCTTCCAATCTAGTGTAGCGAAAAGTTGGAATACATGGAAAATGTTATGGATTTCACTTTTAAATAGCAAATTATTATTATTATTATTATCATTATGCATTTTACTTATTAAATTTTTATTTGCTTTTTAAACATAAAATTTATACTGTTAATTCAAAAAAACTTGTTGCAATATTTATTTTGTAAAATATTATAACTTTTTATGAAAGATATTCTTGGTAGAATGAATTTTCTATGTAATGAAGAAATTTTCTCTTTTTTCTTTTTTAACACTTTACAACATAGTTTAAAAGTGTTTATAACTTTGTTCAATTTTTCTGTCTGCCTGTCTGCCCATTAGCACGATAACTGCCGTAAAAATGACTTTATCAAATTGAAATTTTAGTATGTTGTTCAGACGGTCTGTGGAACCTATGGGAATATATATGAATATTATTACCCAATTAGTTTTGGATTAAATCCGGGTTGAAAAATTGAAATACACTGAACCCTACGGGACCTAATTTTTCAAACATTTTTTAAGCGACTTTAAAATACACAAATTGCTTTAAAAGTTTTAGGAAAAATTCAAATTGTTCCATAAAATGTATAAAAAAAATTCAGCAAAATATATTCAGTAGTTTTTTAAATAAAAATTAAAATAATAATTACACACTTTATATGAAGATATCACGTGCCCATTATATGGAGATATCACGTGACTCACTTCAAAATAAGATATGGCATCCATCTTATGTCAAAATCGTGATTTTTGAAGTTCTTTTTAATTCATATTTAGTGTTGCATCCGTCCTAAAACCGCTTTATTTTTGCTTAAATTCTGTGCTTCTACATACTGAAACAACGCAAATACAATATATTTGAATTTAAATGATTATTTAAATTTTGATTATTTCTACAACGAAGCCTAATTTTCACTTATGGAGTATGTAACCACCAAAAGATGTAGAATGAGTTGTATAAGAAATACTGAATTTTCCTAACGCAAAATTATTTAGCTCATGGAGTCTGCAACATAGCTAATATGAATGAAACATTCATTGATTTTACACAGAGTAAAAGACGATTTTTTCGATGAAGTTTTAAGCATAGAGTTAAATTACTTGTACTTCCATGGTTTTAAGATTTTAAATGAATTAAATTATTATAGTATTGTGATGAATGAAAGGATTGCAAAAAAGTTTGTGAATGAAATGCTGCTTTCATAGAGAGAGCCAGGCGATTTATACTTTGATGACGTCATTTGAATAAAGTTCATTTGTTTTTGATGAAGTTTCAAATATAATAAATTATTGTAGTACTATGATAATTTAAAAAATATTACCGATGAATGTATCGCATTTGAGAGATGTTTAAACCAGGCAGTGTATATTTCAATGCCGTCATTTGAATGAAGTTCATATTTTTCGATGAAGTTTTAAGTTTTTAAATATAATAAATTAATGTAGTATTGTGATAATTTCAAAAATAGTACCGAGGAATGTATCGCATTTTAGAGATGTTTAAATAAAATTGCGTTGAAGTTGAAAAGTGTTTCATAATCAATGCTTTATGCATGATTAATCTTTCTTGTTTATATAGATAAGTATAAGATTAAGAGACATTTTCACTTTCAAACGATTTTCAAGCTTTTTGTTTGGATAAACTACGGAGTTAGAGAGTAGAACTTCTAGGAAAAAATTTTGGTTTTTATTAATATCTCGACAACCCCTGGTCTTAGATATTCGAAACTTGGGCTAAATTTATGGGGGGCTATTTCAAGGATATCCACAAAATTTCATCAAATTCGGTTCAGCCGGTCTCTCGTGATGATGTGAATTTTACTAATATCTCGAGAACTACTGATCGTAGAAATTCCAGACATAGACTAAATTTTAAGTGGTACTATTTCCAGGCTACCCACAAAATTTTATCAAATTCGGTTCAGCCATTCCCCCGTGATGACGGGACAAACAGACAGACAGATTTTTAATTTGTTTATATAGACTAGCAGCATACCCGTTCTTCGTACGGAGTATATAATATAAAGAAACTTATAATTCGCTATCATGTGCAAATTCTGTTAAAATATTAAATTTATTGCTCCTAAAGAGAAGTTTAAGAACATATATTCTCACTATGCAAAATTATCTTCACGGGGGAATCCTGGCCCCTTTTGTAAGCAAATTTACAAAAAAGATAAAGGAATTGAATCAATATATGCAACCCCGTACTACTTATATTGTCGCAGATTAGAAAATATGCCAATGTGTTAGTAGAAGATTACCCGTATTACAATATAAATCTCAAAAATATTTGTCAAAATAAAAGAGATGATGTAATAAATTGAAAATATCAATAATCTCCTAAGGTCTAAAGCGTACGCTTTATACCAGAAGGTACTTGATTCCA
This sequence comes from Amaurobius ferox, assembly GCA_951213105.1. NCBI lineage: Eukaryota > Metazoa > Arthropoda > Arachnida > Araneae > Amaurobiidae > Amaurobius > Amaurobius ferox. The sequence continues at coordinate 53,865,587 of OX578142.1, forward strand.
ATATATGCCAATTTATATCAAAACATATGCCAATATACCTGTACTACTTATATTCTCGTAGATTAAAACATATACCCTTGTATTTGTAGAAGATTACTCGTACAACGTACAATATGTGAGTTTAAACAATTTTGTCATAATAAAACAATTGCATAATAACTTGAAAATATCAATAATCCCTGAATCAATAATCCCCTAAAATATGAATAATAATAATGTTTAAACCTGAAGACCGTAATTGATATTATCCAGTCAAAAATGCTATAAGAAAAATCAAATCGTTCTTTTCTAAAATATATTTTTATATCCATGTATTTATTATTCAAATCGAAAAAATAATTATTAAAATTAACAGACAGATTTAATTTAATTGCTTTTCTCAGTAACATGATATAAGATAGAATCGTCCTCATAAACTAATAAATAACCATTTTGATTTCTTTATACTTTTCATTGTTCAGTAAAAGCTTGTTTAAAATAAACCATGGAGATAGGTTTCCCCTTTAAATCATGTTTCAAACAATTCATATTTTCAGAAAGTGACTAATTAGGGCACAAAAATGCATCTTTTTAGTAAATATATTTAGTGTTATTAATAACAGATCACTTTTCCTTATTTAGAAAAAAAATAATTGAATAAGGGTATTTGCCTGATTTTTGGAAGTGCCCCCTACGGGTGGGTTCTGTGACAATGAACTTGGTCATTGCAACCTGAGCTGAAAACGCTGGCTAAGTGGTAGATCTGAATGTGTCACTTTCTATAGAGGTTTACAAAATTATGGCATATAGAAAGTTTTCTTGCTACCGTTGCAGATATTGTCTATCACATGCTTGCACAGGAGGTGCAAAATTGTGCCTATCTGCAATGCAATGAGTGTTTTCCAAATTGAAGCTTGCATTTTCATTTATTGCACATTAATGCAGAGTTCAAAAGAAATTAATGCAACTAATATCATCTCGACTCGAACTCTTAGAAATTAATGAGATCTGAAAGCAAAATACAAGGATCCTCATCAAAAGTTAGTTTTGTAAGATAACTATGTGCAATTTTTAAACATATCAACATTTAACACCATGTAAATAACTACATATTCAATAAATGGGCAACAGTATTTTTAGATAATATAGTACAATTTTGTAGATAAGTAAATTAATTTTATATTTTTTCTATCGCAAACAAAATTACTATACACAAGTTATTACACCTATAAGGAAAAACTTAGACTAGTACAAATTAGTAAACAATTATTATGTGCTTTAGTAAAAATATACTACATCTTAATAAATATGTGTAGATATTTATAGATTTGAATAAATTAATTTATTTATTCTTCGTTGATAGTAAACATATCAATTATGGTATCTGAAACGTGTAGAGTTTAATGTAAAAAAATTTCGAACATTGCACTTTGTATCAATTTAAACAAGGATGTAGTGGCAGGTCAAATTGTGAGAATTTCTAAAAAAAGTACTGTGCAGCTTTGAATTTGTTAAATGAACGCTTGTTCCTTCATTTTTAATAAATTAATTGCGGCATATAAAACGAACAAGGTTCCGTTTTAAAATATTTCAAAGGTATTACTTTGTAGCAATGAAAACGCGGCGAAAATAGTTTGTTAAAATGCAGAGATATGCTTTTTCTTATTCAAATATACACTATCTAGCAGACGACACGACTCTGAAAAATACTAGTCACGTGGTTTACTGAGTAGTGATCTTGTGGACAGTAGAACTGGATACGCTATCGTGTGACGTCATGCTCTTCATGCCTTCTTGAAGGAACCTCTCTAAAAATACGTTAGAGGGCGCAGAAAATTTCTAGTGGTGTTTAGAGCCATCTAGCGGATTTCTTTTCAAATTCCATTGAATATTTTTAGAGTCGGTGTGGCAACAGTCAGCTCATAACCTCTGTTGCCGTTCAACTTGTCTTTTCGCTTTCGTTTGAATTCTGTTTGCTTTACCGTGTGAATAATATCAGATCGGATGACAAAAGTATGAACAGAAGAAAAGTCATCTCTTGTCAGAGAGCATCTGCTTAAGAGTAAGTAATTTCATGTGCTCTGTTTAAATATTTGATATTTGCTGAATAATTGTATATGTGGCTAATTTTTCGATTTCTTCTTCAACACATCCAGCAAATCAGCCTGAACAGACAGAAAATTAAAAATAATTCTATCTCAAACATGCTAATCAACTGACTTATGTCAAGCTTTTCAATTGGCCTAAGATTAGTAAAATCAAAAGTTCTAAGTATACAAATGAGTAAATATAATCATGATAAGAATCCTAAACGACAAGATCATTTATTTCTAAAGGTGTTTATTGCGATTACGTATGCATACTTAATAAAACAATACATTAAATACTTTTAGGATCGAAATAATTCACGTACCTTTTGTGCAAACGGGGGAAGGTTGGCTAACAGTTAACTATCGCCATCTGCCTACTATCGACGAGATGTTAAAGGGAGAAATAACCGTACAGGGGTATTCCCTTCGAGTAAAATCCCTTCTCGATTTGCGCTGGTGTAATTTCGCGCAATGCATCTTGGGTGATGGAAAGAGATTCTTTGTCAAGGAGGGAAAGAAAATGGGTTATTTCTGTCGCAAGTCAATGTGTTTGTGTGTTGTAATTCCACGTGGGTCGACTTTATTACAATTTCAAGTTGTTAATTTAATATTTTTGTCACTTCATTTACATGGTTGACATGTATTTAATCGTGTATTATAATTCTGCGCTGTGTACATTTGATTTTCCGATTGCGATTGTCTTACAATGACCGATTTGCATGAGTTTTTTGCAAACACAAAAGGTACGTGAATTATTTCGATCCTAAAAGTATTTAATGTATTGTTTAATTTAGTATGCATACGTAATCGCAATAAACACCTTTAGAAATAAATGATCTTGTCGTTTAGGATTCTTATCATGATTATATTTACTCATTTGTATACTTAGAACTTTTGATTTTACTAATCTTAGGCCAATTGAAACGCTTGACATAAGCCAGTTGATTAGCTTGTTTGAGATAGAATTATTTTTAATTTTCTGTCTGTTCAGGCTGATTTGCTGGATATGTTGAAGCAGATAACATTAGAAATAACATACTTTTAGATTATTTATACTGTGATTTGTAAATGTGTTTATATAATAAATATGTGTAATAAAAATTGTTTGATTAAATTTTGCTTAGCTTTACTCATGTTCCATTATTTTCTTTCTCTTAATTTATTTTTATAGGACATTTTTTTCTTGGTAGGAACCATTATTGATTTTACAATTATTACAGGATTTTTTTTCTTCTTAATTTCTGTAGTTTAAGTTACACTTTTGCTGAAAGAGTTTATCTGAAAGAAATATGTAAAATACAGAAGAGTTTCCTTCTTAAAAATATTTCATCTGCAACTTATATATTGCAGTTGTATTATTAAAATTTACAAAAAGAACGCTTCTATGAAGAGTATAAAATATGTCTGTGAAATAAAATCTGAGAATAAAACATATCTGTAGATCGAAAATAGTATTTAGTGTGAAAAAAATTGCGGAACTTCTTACTCTTTATTTGTTTTATCTTATCATGTCAAAGGTAAGTGCATTTATAATTTCAATTTTATTAATATTACATATAAGAGTGCACTTGAATTTGATTATAAAAGTTTTATGTAAGATCATGCATGCAAAATAAAATTCTTATTTTAAGTATAATTAGATATGAAATAAAATATATATTTATTTTACCGTAATATATTTTAATGATAACGAAATAATATCTTAAATTGAAAAAAAATTATATACAAGGACAAAGCATGCAAATTTAAATTCTTATTTTGAATGTAATTGGAGGGAAAAAAAAGCATCAAAATTTTTTATTTTGCTTTAAAAAATCTTTATGTAAATGAAAATATGTTTTCCATTTAAATTGCATCACGTATCATACGATTATCAAATCAAAGTACTTAAAAAAAAACCGAGAAGAAACAACAAAGAATCCTTCATCCCGGATTCTCGTCCTGTAACGTTGCTTTTCCTGCATGACAGACTATCAGCAGTCGCGATAAGGCTGTTTACATTGGGTCTACGGAAGCTTCCTTTCTTTACGGTTAGAAATTCTTTGGTAGAAATGGATACGCTCTCGTCACATAGTAGTGTCGTACAAGACAGAGCACCAGGCGCGAAGCGCCTTTAATCTCCAGTTTCAATATGTGGTTCTTATCGTCAAACTGTGACATTAATTCAGTGACCCTAATTGGAGGTTCGAGGTTTTTATTTACTACTTTTTATTATTTGTCCTAGCTCCTAGTGTGGCAGTTTGTTGCACATTTAGAGTTTAAGCAGTTTGGGGGGTTGATGCAGATCTAAGGGTTACCTAGCGTTTTGGCAGTTTGGAGTTTAGAATATTTTTTTTTTATAAAATAAAAGTCGCGAGTTTTATTTAAAAATCAGATGTTTGAGGTGGGATCTTTTAATTCCGATTATCGATGTTTAGAACAGCGCGGGGTCTCTTACGAGATTTGGCCTTGCGATGATCATAGTCATGCAGATTGAATAACAGTTCGTTTGGGACGGATGGCAAATTTCTGTAAAATTTAAGCGCTAACTTTTTAATTTGGGCTCTAACAGTTTTTATTTTGAAGTCATTCCTAATTACCGAGTTTCTTAAGTACCTGGGAGCTTTCCTGATAATCCGTAGGATTTTGTTTTGTTTTGTCTCTAGGAGGTCTATTGTAGTTTTACAGGCATATCCCCATACGGGTGCTGCATACAGCATTCCCGGGCGGATGACCGATTTATAAATTAGAAGTTTATTTTGATAACTTAGATTTCCGTTTCCTATCATTGGGTATAAGGCTCCTGTGGCCATGTACGCTTTTTTGATTAAGTTCGTTACGTGCTGTTTCCAGGTTAGGTGGGAATCTATCGTTACACCTAGGTATTTAGTAGATTTTTCCGCTTTTAGGGCATGGTTGTTTATGTACAGAGGCGGCGGAGGTTTACGTTTTCTAGAGAAATAAATCCAATGACATTTATTGGGGTTTAATTTTATTCGCCATTTTTCCAGCCAAGTTTGGAGTATGTCTAAGTGTTGTTGTAGCTGTCTGTGCATTACTGAGACATAGGGGTGTTTTGCAAGTATCGCACTGTCGTCTGCATAGAGTGCCAGCTCTGTGTTTGGAGTCCTAGGGATGTCGTTCAGGTATATGTTAAAGAGTGTCGGGCCCAGGATAGAACCTTGCGGTACACTACTTTTAATGAGCTTGGGTGTAGATAAGTTACCTCCTACTCTGACTTGAAAGTGTCTGTTATTTAAGTATGAGATTAAAAGTTTGACAAGAGCGTCAGGGACTTTTAAAGTGATCAATTTGTACGCTAATCCACAGTGCCATACTTTATCAAAGGCTTTTTGTATGTCCAGAAAAATCGCAGCTGTGGGTGTCTTGTTATTGAGACCAGAAGATATGTACTCTACCACTCTCAGCAATTGATGAGTGGTGGAGTGCTTTGGCCGAAATCCAAACTGCTCCGGAATGATAATGTCATTCTCACTAAGGTGCGTGTTCAGTCTCTTAAGAATAATTTTCTCAGTAATTTTACTAAGTGTCGGTAGCAAGCTAATTGGTCTGTAGTTGGCTGGAATTGTGGCATCCTCACCAGGCTTATGGATTGTTATAATTATCGCTTCCTTCCATTCTTTGGGGAAATAGTTTAGTTTTAATATTTTATTTATTAAGATAGTCAAGTAACATATTACGTTTAAGGGTAGGTTTTTAACCGCAATATTTCTGATTTTGTCGTGCCCTGGGCTTATACGGTTTTTGAGATTTTTAATAATTTCTACTATCTCCTGCGGGGTAGCTGGGTCAATCTCAGCCGTTACTGGGGAATTCCTGAAGTTATTTAAAGTTTGACTAACCATTCTTAGGGTGTCCTGACACATTAGATCGTGGTTTGGTTGGAATTGTTTTTCATAATGGCTTGCGAGCGCCTCGGCTTTTTCCTCGTCTGAGTACGCGATTTTAGCACCATCTATTAGTGGCGGGAGCTTAATTTGAGGTTTCCTGAGTCTTTTTGCGAATTGCCAGAGCGATACGTCTTCTGGGCTAAGGGATTCGATTAGTTCTTTATACTGTTGCTGCTTTTCTGCGACAATTTTTTCCCTGACTTTGCACGTGAGTCTGTTAAGCTCCCTTTTAAGGGCGGGGTCTCTGTTAGCCTGCCATGTCTTACGTATTCTATTCCTTTGCCTGACTAATTGTTTGACATGGTGGGAAAGTGTGGGCATTTTTGGAGACTCACGATGTGTTGTAGCAGAGGCAATTGCTCTCTTGATTTCTGTTGTGAGTGTGTGCGTGGCAGAGTCAATATCCGCCGTGCTCATTATGTTAGGTACTGCTAAGTGCGGCTCGAAGAGTGCTCTTTTGAATACTTCCCAGTTGACCCTCTCTTGTCCCAAAGAGGCTGGAAGAGGCGTGTTCAGGTCGAATGTCACCAGTACCGGTAGATGATCCGAGTCAAATTCATCCAGGGTACTAATAGTGTGAGCGTAATCTATGTTTCGCGTTAGGACAAAGTCTATGAATGAGCCGTTGGCGCCTGAGAAGCAGGTTGGTGTCGACGGTACAATAATGTTAGTGTTTGTAGTGTTCAGCAGTCTGTGTATCTGTGTACCGCGTGAATTGGCTCTCCTACAGCCCCACGCTCGATGGTGTGCGTTGAAGTCGCCTGCGAGTATCGTGTTTGGATATTGCGCGAAAAGCAGCTCCAGTTGCGCAGCTACATCTACCCTACTCATATTTTTGACATATGTTGAGGTTAGGATAAACGGGCTAGTATTATTAATTTTAATTTTTATACTAGTATTTTCTATACTTTGAAGATTTATGCTTTTTAGTTCCTCGTGGGGAATATTTCTTTTAATGTATATTGCTGTTCCTCCATGGGGCGTTCTAGCATTAGTATTTGAGCTAAGATTATGATAACCAGAGTAGTTGGCTATGTTTAGTTTTTTACTTTCTCTAACTTTAGTTTCCTGAATTAATAAGGCGTCTACTTCATTTTCGTTCACATAGTTCCTAAGTTCATTTATTCTTGGAGATATGCCGTTCGCATTCCAAAATATTATTTTAAAGGATTCTTTTTGGAACCTAGCCATGACGGGTTTGATTCTCACTGTTACTTTTAAAATCCGCGATTATTTTAAGGGCCTCAAAGACCATTACCATTGGATCGCTCTTTCTTTGCACTAGTTCTGCGAACTGCATCAACAGACGTTTTATGTCGTCTAGATTAAACATGCTGATAAATCCTCTGATGAGGTTGAGGATACCCTCCATCTTTTCAGCATCAGATATATCAGCATGTTCAGTCTCGGCTTCCATTTCCTCAGCCTCAACCGCGGTTTGCACTTTTTTGTGAGTGTCCTTTTGGAACTCGATAGTTTTTTGTTTTTTTCCATCCGTTTTAGCTAACAGCTGGGTTTGCGCGAGCTCTTCTTCCTCCCTGACTCGTTTAGTATCTTTCCATTCCTTAACTTTCCCATCCAGTCTATCCTTTGCCTGTCTGGCTTTTTCTAACTCCGATCTCTTTTTAATTGCAGCTGTAGCTGCTCTAACTTCCTCCAGAGTCAATTCTCTGGAGGTCGAAGGTTTGGGGGCCTGCTCTTGCACCGATCTGGTAGGTGCTGTAGGTTGGTGCCTGTTTAACTGTGTCACTATGTGCGAGGAGCCCTGAGGGGGTGCCTGGGGGTTTGGTCCGAGGGCCTTTTGCCTCCAAGGGGGTATCTGATTTTTTGGGGGAGGGGGGGCATACCCCGGTGCCTTTCCCTTGTTCCAGGGGTTCTTCGGGCATTGCCTGAAGTTCGCCGGGTGGTCTCCATTGCAGTTTGCACACGTCGCCTTCTCTGTCCTAGGTCTCTGGCAGTCTCGTGTGAAGTGTCCTTCACCACACTTCAGGCACTTTGGCGGCATACTGCAGTTCTCAGATGAGTGGTTGAATTGCTGGCACCGGTAGCAAATTTTAAAGCCCCTAGCTCTGAAGGCCTCTACCTTCACAGCCAAGTACCCTAATCTTGTGAGTCTGTAGACCCTCTGCCAGTCATCGGTAGGCCTAAGGCTGACTAAAAAGATCGGCAGGGGTAATCTGGTTTTGGTGTTTCTCAGTTGAGAAACCCGGACTACATCTAATCCATTGGATGTTAGAGTCAATTTTATCTCCTCAATGTCATAGCTGGTTGGTAGCCCCTTCAAAACTACCTTTTTCGGCCTTTCAGTTTTGAGGTTTAAACTATGGAAGGGGATTTTCTCGCTAGACAAATGGCGCTGAACAACCCTATAGGAGTCAGCGTCATTGGGTATCAGTTTGAGCATATCTCCTGTCAATTTTCCAGATACTTTATTTTCTGTAATTTCATTTAGCTTTTTAAGGAGAGCCTGGTAGTTGTCTCTAAACTTTATGAAGAAACACTCTGCTTTTGGTTCTTTTTTTTCTACATTCATAACATTACTATTTTCAACCGCTTTAGGTTTAGGTGCACTTTTAAACTGCACAGGTTGTGCAGCAATTTCAGCATAAGTCCTAGTTCTAACATTTTCATTTTCAGTTACAACACTATCACTAACCTTTTCATTTACAACACTATCACTAGATTTTAAGTTTCCATCCTGGTTTTTAGTAGGCGTTCCCTTAGTGGGAGACTCCTCTATCCTAGGCCTTTTACATGGATTTACAACCGTTTCAGTTTTGTCAGAAAGTTTAATTTCATTAATTAACCCTATTTCTAGCAGTTTAGCTTTAACTACAACATTACTAACACATACATTACTATCCTCAAGTGATTTAAAGATTACGTACATTTCACTATCCATAAATTTAGTCATGTCACGGTAAGACAGAAAAGAATACACAAAATTGAACGAACCTATAATCCGGGAGACTTGGTCCTGTTCCAGTTCGATGAGTCCATTCTTGAGCATATCCCTGATATGCAGAGTCAGCGTGTAGATAACCAGTCCTAAGAAGTTGACGACTTGCATCACATCAGTTGGCCACGTGAAACACGATCCATCCTGCGGCAGAGAGTCGCTGTATAAGTTCATGGCATCCTTGAGAGGCCGAGCACAATCTCCATCAAGCTCACTTGCAGTAATCCTCGTAAGCTCCAGATGATCCTTGTCCAAATCCATAACGTCAGTTGAGAGCAATCCAAAAAGTCACTACCACGTGTAAGGCACACGTGGTAAATCCAAAGTTGAGATAGCACGAAAAGCACAAAATGGCGGAAATCCGCACACAATAAAGATGATAATTACTTAGCCCGACGTGTTCTATCGTAACTTGATATAACACGCCCAAGCGTAAGCAAGAAAGTCACCACAAGGTAAAAGCAGCAGCTTCGCAAAATCACAACCTCACACTTCGAAGTCTGAGCTCCGAAAGGGGATACGCTCTCGGGTGGGACGTCATACTCTTCATGCCTTCTTGATGGAACCTCTCTAAAAATACGTTAGAGGGCGCAGAAAATTTCTAGTGGTGTTTAGAGCCATCTAGCGGATTTCTTTTCAAATTCCATTGAATATTTTTAGAGTCGGTCTGGCAACAGTCACAGAATACTATATTCAGAAGGTTCACTCTCATAGGAACCTATGGCAACATCTTTAACATAGGATTTCGCATAGACACTAGCGTTCGAGGAGCCAACCATCTCAGCTATGACGTATAAAAAGCTCGACGGCTAGATTTGGCGACTATCGCTCAATTGGCGATTTTATGTTAATGCGGCCAAAAAAAAAATACGGAACTGTACTTTTATAATTTTTTAAACTGTAAACATGATCAGCATTTAAAAATACTTTTATCTGTAACATGTTTAACTTTAAATAAATAAACAGAGATATATATTTAATTCATGCAATCATAAACTAAATAAAAAAATTGACGCATTGCATCACTGTAAATCATTATACACCAAAAATTACAAGCTAACATACCCAAAAGACTAAAATATTATATAATATTTTCAGCCTGAACAGTATACTAGCGTGTTGATAGTTAAATTGCTTAGTTCTTAATTTATTCTGGTGTTATTATATATATTTTTTTTAAATACACTAATAAAAAGCATGTAAAATATATACACATCCAATAATATATTCAACTTTCTCTAGAAAAAGCTACTCAAATATCAATTTTTATACATTTTATATAAATGCGGAAAAGGTTTTTTAACTAATAATGCTACTGCTTCTTAGAATTAATCTAGGCGTCAGTGATAATACTGCACCAATTTCTTATGATGAACACGTGCATAGGATGGAATAGATAACAAATATTTTTTTTATTTAAATAAAAATAAATTACATACCCTTTAAACGTAATTCCTTTTCTGTTAGTAATCCATAAAATAGCAACGAAAGTATGCTTACCACGTGTAAACAACATGCGATGTACATGCGATGATAGAACAAAGCAACAAAGTTCTTCCAAGTTCCAAGTGTTTCGTTCAGTGCCAAATAGGATTATATTAGCAGAACGTCTTGGCGAAAACCGTCACAGACCATCGCCAAGCGCGCCAACCTTGATATTTTGACTGGCGGTTGGGGGCGCTGAAAGTCGAGTGAAATAACTGTATTTATTAACATGTGGCAACAGTCAGCTCATAACCTCTGTTGCCGTTCAACTTGTTTTTCGCTTTCGTTTGAGTTCTATTTGCTTTACCGCGTGAATAATATTAGATCGGATGACAAAAGTATGAACAGAAGAAAAGTCATCTCTTGTTCGAGAGCATCTGCTTAAATGTAAGTAATTTTATGTGCTCTGTTTAAATATTTGATATTTGCTGAATAATTGTATATGTGGCTAATTTTTCGATTATACCAGTGATTTATGAATTTTAGTGACCTTGCTGCTATAGTTATGTTTTCAACATTTTTAATTCAGAATTTTGGTCTATATCTACCGCGAAATATATCAATGTTAGGCATAAATTTCTTGATATACTCAAAAATTGCTGATCGGTAAATTATACTGGCTAAACTAAGCTACACGTGCTGATCATGTGTTATACAGAAATCACCCAGTAAAATTTTTAAACTGAATTACTTCTACAGTGATAAAATATTTCTAAATAAGTCTTTCGCGATACAGTCGACCAAATTAAAATTTTTCTTGCGAAATGTGCATTATTGGAAACGTAAATAATTGGGAGCTTTTTATTGTATTACGAATTTGTATATGCCGACGATCTTGAATATTACCAATCCATTATTTTGTGATCTAAAATGCATCTGTATGCGATCTTAGCATCCTTTTCCATCAACCTTTATATTCAATTACATAAATAAAAAGATGCATAACATTCATTTATCAGAATTATGGTTTTATTATTATGTCACATTTTTATAAAATATTAATTAATTTTTTATGTATGATATCGTGGGTATAGTTTTACATTCCCGCGTATTGTTGTACACACAAAAGCATCCATTTTCACCCATGTTTACTTTCAAATTACATTACCTAAATTATGCACAAAATTCATTTCTCCGTATTGTGTTTCATTATTACGTCACATTTTCGTAAAATATTAATGTTTATGTGCGATATCACAGGTATAAATGGCGTTCCAGTCTATTATTGAAATATCCCAAAACATCCATTTCTATCCATGTTTAGTTTCAATTGAAAGACGTACAACGTTCATTTCTTTGTATTATATCCAATTAATAGGTCACGTTTTCATAAAATATTATATTTTATGTGAGATATCATGGGTATAGATTGCATTACAGGTATGTAGTGTGGCAGTATCATATATCAATCAATCAATCTCTTCATAAAATCTTTAACAGAATATACATATTTTTACAATTTGTATAAAAATGAATGATTATTTTATTGAAATATTTACTCAGAATGTTCAATCTCACTTTCAAATTTTATTCTCTTATTTTCTCTGCCATAAAGTGTTCGAACAGTGTTAATTTTTTCATTTCATCTTTATATATTTATTATAAATTAGAAGATAATGGCATCTTACTTTATTGCTCGGTTTCTTTATTAAATATTTAGTGTCTGGAAGAGCTTAAATCAGGATCGTTATATATGTTAACGTAATTAAACAATTTAAAATATGTTATAATTCTTTTGACAACTTCAAATTCTAAACCCAAAGAACACGCTGTACTTTATTAATGTCTTTTCTGTGTATTACTAGCTAAAATCAACTATATTATATTTTATTTATAAATTACTATGTTAAATAAAACGTCTGCTTAAATTGGAATCCTTTTCGCTACACAAAAAAATCATAATGCTTGGATGTGCAAAAACATTCCTTTAAAGCCGAAATTTATTGCTATCTCAAGAAGTTTTCATAAAAATTTCAGTCAAATTTTGGAACAATACTCATAATGATAATATAATACCAAACTAAAAATATTAGGAACGCATTTTTTAAATTCGTAAAATTAGAAAACACAAAAGTAATCGCAGTTGGGTCTATAACTAGAGATACCAAGCTCTCAGCTATAGTTTCAGTAATCTAGACAGGAAATTTTTAGTAATTAAGAAGTTGTCTGATTTGCGATAAATAATTTTCGCAATGATAATCAGAAAAGTATTTGATTAAACATTTCCAAATATTTATATATATTTTTATATAAAATGTTCAAATTTAATTAACATTATAATTAACAAACATAGTATGAATACATTGGATTTCATTACTGAACAAAAAGTAAAAACCAATAATAAGAAAATAATTACCAATATAAAATAAATTACCAAATATTTACCGTATTAGCCTTAATAATTTACCAAAATGTGAAAATACGCTTGCTTCTAATGACTAATATTTAGTCAATGGCAATGGATGAAAAAGGATCCTTGCGGAAGACCAGGATATACTATGAGAATTCCCTGAATTCCGCAATCGTACTAAGTACATAATTAAGGGAAATTCTTATTTAAGGCATAATTTGAGATTTAAACACGAGTTTAATTGTGTCGTATCTTCATAAAAACGAAAATATGTCTTACATTACAATAGCATCAACATCATCCAATTAGCTGTGTATTAAAAAAGAAAAGGTTGAAAATAAAATATATTTTAGATAATCTTAAGGATTATATGCGTTCATATTCTAAGTATTATAGACGCATATATTTAAAAATTAATGGACAAGTGCATAAATCTTATCTTAGAAATGAAAAAAAACCCTTTTTTTTACAGAGCTTGCACTTATATTTTTAAATTTACTTTCAATATACAGTTGAAACCCATTAATTGAAAGATTTTGTTTTAATACAACCATTTATTTTGCAATAGTATTTGACACTTGAAAAAATAAATAAAGGGTCATCTGTTTAGACAACATAAGTAATAGTTTCCTGGATTAGATTGCGTTACTGTTTATTCCTATATGCATAAAATCCATTAGAGACTAAATGTAGATTCATAAAATTTATATGTACCTCTCTAAAAATACGTTAGATATCGCAGAAAATTTCTGGTGGTGTTTAGAGCCATCTAGCGGATTTCTTTTCCAATTCCATTGAATATTTTTAGAGCCGATGTGGCCACAGAATACTATATTCAGAAGGTTCACTCCCATAGGAACCTATGGCATCATCGTTAACATAGGATTTCGCATAGGCACTAGCGTTCGAGGAGCAAACCATCGCAGCTAAGGCTCCTCTATATACGAGCTGACTCATCCAGCATATTGAAGCCCACCATAGTTGTAAGCGGAATCCATTAGCATTAGCTCTACTCGTATTTTCACTTTAGAAAGTATAGTTGAAATAATTATGGGTGGTTGTTCTGCACCGAACTGCTCTACTCATTCTAGAAAGGGTTTTGGCTATTTCGCTTTCCTAAAAACGAAGAAAGAAGAAAACAATGGCTAATAAATAATTGGATACCCGGTACTGGAGCATACTTGTGCGAGCTAAGTTCTACAATATTCTAATTGAAACTTCTTTTTTTATATAAAATATTTATTTTGAACACTTATTTTATAATTTCTGTAACGGTAGTATGGAACCCTATGGGCTATGCTTGATAAGTCAGCCTGTAGTAGAGGATCTCTAATTGCAGCTATGACGTAAAAAAAGCTCGACTGCTAGATTTAGCGACTATCGCTCAATTGTCGATTTTATGTTAATGCTGCAAATAAAAACTACGGAACTGTACTTTTAAAAATTTTTAAACTATAAATATGATCACAGCATTTCAAAATACTTTTATCTGTAATATGTGTAAATTTAAATAAATAAGCATAGATATAATATTTAATTCATATAATCATAAACTAAATAAAAAAATTGGCGCATTGCATCACTGTAAATCATTATACACCAAAAATTACAAGCTAACATACACAAAAGACTGAAAAATTATATAATATTTTCAGCCTAAAAAGTATAACTAGCCTGTTGATTGGTGAATTGCTTAGTTCATAATTCATTCTGGGATGCTGTTAATATAATTTTTTTTAAATACACTAATATTCTTATAATAAATAATAAATTTACATAAATGCATTATCGAAGGTGTCGAACTCAATCTTTAATTACAAAAGGGGGGGGGGATTATTTTCCACATTAAGTCAGTTAGTAAAAAGCATGTAAAATATATACAAATTCAATATCATATTCAACTTACTCTAGAAAAAGTTATCCAAATATCAATTTTTATACATTTTATATAAATGTGGAAAAGGTTTTTTAATTAATAATGCGACTGATTCTTAGAATTTAGTCTAGTCGGCAGTAATAATACTGCACCAATTTCTTATGATGAACACGTGCATAGGATGAAATGTGGGATGGATAGCAAATAACCTTTTCATTTAAATAAAAATAAATTACATACCTTGTAAACGTAATCCCATTTCTTTTGGTAATCCATAAAAAATAAAATAATTGATTATAAAATCCAAAATAGCTGCGAAAGTATGTTCTCCACGTGTAAACATACGATGATAGAACAAAGTTGTTCCAAGTGTTTCGTTCAGTGCCAAATAGCGTTATATTAGAAGAACGTCTTGACGAAAACCGTCACAGCAAGGTTATTATATCTATAATGTTGCGCCACTTCAGCTCTAGCCAATGAAAGCACGTAAAGACGCAACGTCACTTGGAGTTAAATATCAGGAACGGCCCAGTAGACTCCAATGTTAAAGGATGCTAACAAAATTAATTTAATCATTTTTTTAAATTTAAAATATGAAATAAATACTCAAATAATATTAATTTTACTTGAACACAACTTAAATATGCAGTACAGGATTTTTTTGGAAGGGTACATACATAATACAACTGTATTTCCCTTTCTGAAAAATATAAATCATCTGAAAGTTTCGTTTCGCTTTTTGAAACCAGTCAATGTTAGTACAGGAGGCGATGTTATTTTTAATGAATTTTGTTTTAAATACACGAATTTACAGAAATATGTTCGGAAAGTTTTCTAAACAAGCAATCATTCTAAAATTTTCATTATACACAAATAAACATCGCGTAATTTATTTCTAAATGCATATAAATAAAGTTATTTTCGATTATGTTATCTCTAATAATTGAAAATCGAAACAATAATTAAAACGCTAACACTAAGAATTTTATGTCTTTTTTAGGGGGGGGGGGAGGGCTGTACTTATGCCTAACTAGTAAATGATTTAAGTGATGCTTTTATAGTGAAGAACTTATATTATTGCTAAACACTTGATTTTATTATTTTTTTTTAGATCAAAAAGAGAATTTATATGAAATCGAAATTCAATGTAAACATATAAAAATACAGAAACTAATCGTTTGACACACACACTATGATATACTTTCAGAATAATAAATTAAATGTATTATAGTATATTGATTCATGATGAAAAATATACGAGCAAGCTGTTTATTTTCTTAAATCGTACCCCCCCCCCTCTTTTTTAAATGTAATAACATTTAATTAATAAAATGTAATGTCATAAAATTTAATTAATATAAAATGTGCGAGATTAAATCAAAACAATAATTAAAACGTTAACACTAAGAGTTTTATGTCTTTTTTTTGGGGGGGGGAGGGGAGAGGGATGTACTTATGCCTAACTAGTAAACGATTTAAATTTAAGGGATACTTTTACAGTTAAGAACTTATATTATTGCTAAACACTTGATTTTATTAGTGTTTTTTTGATCAAAAAGAGAATTTATATCAAATCGAAATTCAATGTAAACATATAAAAATATAGAAACTAATCGTTTAATACACACACTATGATATACTTTCAGAATAATAAATTAAATGTATTATAGTATATTGATTCATGATGAAAAATATACGAGCAAGCGCCTGTTTATTTTCTTAAATCATACCCCCCCCCCCCCCCTCATTTTTTGAATGTAATAAAATTTAATTAATAAAATGTAATGTAATAAAATTTAATTAATATAAAATGTGCGAGATTAAATCAAAACAATAATTAAAACGCTAACACTAAGAGTTTTATGTCTTTTTAGGGGGGGGAGGGGAGAGGGATGTACTTATGCCTAACTAGTAAACGATTTAAATTTAAGTGATACTTTTATAGTTAAGAACTTATATTATTGCTAAACACTTGATTTTATTAGTGTTTTTTAGATCAAAAAGAGAATTTATTAGAGAATCGAAATTCAATGTAAACATATAAAAATATAGAAACTAATCGTTTAATACACACACTATGATATACTTTCAGAATAATAAATTAAATGTATTATAGTATATTGATTCATGATGAAAAATATACGAGCAAGCGCCTGTTTATTTTCTTAAATCGCACCCCCCCCCCCTCATTTTTTTAATCTAATAAAATTTAACTAACAAAATGTAATGTAATAAAATTTAATTAATATAAAATGCGTGAGATTAAATCCTGTTAGACTTTTCAAAAATTACAAGAACATCATTAGAAAATATATAAAGGTACAAATAACTTGCTGTAAAATGATAAGAATAAATAGTATACTGTACTTTCGTTTTTTAAGATTTAAAAATCCTACATAATGGAACTTCATGAACTAAACTAATGTTTCAAGAAAGTTTAAACCAAAGTTTACGTAAAAAGATACGTAAGAAGCAACAAAAGATCAACAAGGACCACGTTGTATCAGATTGAAATAAAAATAATAAAATATTTCGCCGGCACTCTCAGGCGGCGTCTGCCGCGCCACCTTGTGGCGCGTTCTGCCTCCTAGTTCTCTGCCTAAGTTCCCTCCATCTGACGTCACAGATTGTGTTCGTGGCAGAGGAGTGGCACCCCCCTGCGTCACAGACCATCGCCAAGCGTGCCAACCTTGATATTGGATTTAATTTTGGTTGGCGGTTGAGGGCGCTGCGGTCGAATAAAACGTCTGTTTATATTAGTCTGTGGATGTGGCAACAGTCAGCTCATAACCTCTGTTGCCATTCAACTTGTTTTTTCTCCTTCTTTTGAGTTCTGTTTGCTTTACCGCGTGAATAATATTAGATCGAATGACAAAAGTATGAACAGAAGAAAATACATCTCTTGTCCGAGAGTATCTCCTTAAAAGTAAGTAATTTCATGTGCTCTGTTTAAATATTTAACGTTTGCTGAATAATTGTATATGTGTCTAATTTTTCGGTTATACCAGTGATTTTTGAATTTTAGCAACCTTGCTGCTATAGTTATGTTTTCAACATTTTATATAGTCTATATCTACCGCAAAATATATCAATGTTAGGCATAAATTTCTTGATGAACTAAAAAATTGTTGATCGGTAAATTATACTTGCTAAACTAAGCTACATATGCTGACCATGTGTTAAGTAAACTTTTTAACCGGAATTACTTCCACAGTGGTAAAATGTTTTCAAATAAGTCTTTTGCGATACAGTCGCCAATATTAAAACGTTTTGTTGTTATTTTTGCGAAATTTGCATTTGTAAATGTAAATAATTGGGAGCTTTTTTCTGTATTACGAATTTGTATTCGCCGACGATCTTGAATATTACCAATCCATTATCTTGTAACCATCTGCATGGGACCTTAGCATCCTTTTCCATCCACTTTTATTTTCAATTACTTAAATTAAAAGATGCACAACATTCATTTCGCAGTACTATGGTTTTATTATTATGTCACATTTTTATAAAATATTAATTAATTTTTTATGTATGATATCGTGGGTATAGTTTTACATTCCCATGTATTGTTGTACACACAAAAGCATCCATTTTCGCCCATGTTTTGTTTTAAATTACTTTGTAAAAATTATGCACAAAATTCATTTCTCCGTATTGTGTTTCATTATTACGCCACATTTTCGTAAAATATTAATGTTTATGTACGATATCACGGGTATAGATGGCGTTCCAGTCTATTGTTGAAATATCCAAAAACATCCATTTCTATCCACGTTTAGTTTCAAATGAAAGATGCACAACGTTCATTTCTCTGTATTATATCCAATTAATAGGTCACGTTTTCATAAAATATTATATTTTATGTGCGATATCATGGGTTTAGATTGCATTACAGGTACGTAGTGTGGAAGTATCATATATCAATCAATCAATCTCTTCATAAAATCTTAATAACAGAATATACATATTTTTACAATTTGTATAAAAATGAATGATTATTTATATGAAATATTTACTCAGAATGTTCAATCTCGCTTTCAAATTTTATTCTCTTATTTTCTCTGCAGTAATGTTTTCGAATAGTGTTAATTTATTCATTTCATCTTTATATATTTATTATAAAGATGAATGGGAAGGTAGTGGCATCTTATTTTATTGCTCGGTTTCTTTATTACATATTTAGTGTCTGGGAGAGCTTAAATCAGGATCGTTATATATATTAACATAATTAAACAATTTAAAATATGTTATATTTCTTTTGACAACTTTAAATTCTAAACCCAAAGAACACGCTGTACTTTATTAATGTCTTTTCTGTGTATTACTAGCTAAAATCAACTGTATTATATTTTATTTATAAATTAAGATGTTAAATAAAACGTCTGCTTGAACTGAAATCCTTCTAGCTCATAAATAAAGCATAATGTTTGAATGTGCAAAATCATTCCTTTAAACACGAAATTTATTGCTATCTCAACGACTTTTCATGAATATTTCAGTCAAATTTTAGAGCAATACTCATAATGATAATATAATACCAAATTAAAAATATTAAGAACGCATTTTTAAAATTCGTAAAGTTAGAAAACACAAAAAGTAATCGCAGTTGGGTCTATAACCAGAAATGGCAACCTCTCAGTTATAGTTTCAATACTTTAGACAGGAAATTTTTAGTAATAAACGAGTTATCCGATTTGCTATAAAAATGGTTCCCAATGATAATCAGAAAAGTATTTGATCAAACATTTCCAAATATTTATATTATTTTTATATATAAATTGTTCAAATTTAATTAACATTATAATTAACAAACATAATATGAATACATTGGATTTCATTACTGAACAAAAAGGAAATTTCAATATCCTTAAGTAAACAAAATATATTTAGCTTAAACTAAATTTAATTGTTTAGTGTTTTTTTTTTTGCCTCCTCTAGCTCGGATCATTTCTCTCTACATTTCTTAAAAGGATTATTGTGGACACACAGTACTACACGAGAATTCCCAAAATTTCGCAATCGTACTGAATATGTCAAAATAATTAAAAATTTAACATGGATAATAAACCAACATATAAAAATAAACTAGTGTTCTCAATTTAATGTGCAATAAATTTAGGATAAAAAAATATGTTATTTAACGCTCAGTAATATACGAAATATTACCTGAATAACGCAATCCCACTATTTATAAGAAAATAATTACCAATATAAAATAAATTACCAAATATGTACCTTATTAGCCTTAATAATTTACTGTAATGTGTAAATACGCTTGCTTCTAATGACTAATATTTAGTCAATGGCAGTGGATGGAAAAGGATCCTTGCGGAAGACCAGGATATAATATGAGAATTTCTTGGATTGCGCAATCGTACTGAATGTGTCAAAAGAATGTATAATTTAAAAAATTACATGAATAATAAACTAAAATGTAGAAATAAGCAAGTTTTCTCTATTTAATGTGCAGATTGATTGAAAAGGAGAGAAAGATGGAAACGAAATAGGCATTTTCCGTGATTTTTCCAGTCTTTTCCGTATTACATAAATTTGTTCGTTCAGAAATCCGTAATGGCTGGCATCTCTTCTATGACCTGTTTTTCCTGGAGTTAAAAAGGCTGAAAAACACATAATATATAATGTGTTTGCTAACAGAATGTGATAGCAGAGAGAATAAAACGGGTCCGCAAATCACGATACTAAAATTATAAAATGTGAAGACATGACTTAAAAATTTATAAAAGAAATCAATGGATTGTTTGAGGAAAATATTTTTTATACAGGAGTAGTCTGATACGTTTAGGATATGCTGCTAGTTTATAAAAGTTGGATGCCATGTTAATATTTTTATATCGTAGTATAAAGAAATGGGGAGGTATTCAAATGCTTGAAAAGTATTTATTTTTTTAAAAATTTTGAAATTTCGTCTAGTAATTGTATGAATTCTGCTGAACAAGTCTTTTTCAGAGAGACTTTTCTCTCAAAGACTTTTTCGGTCTCTGAATTTGTCAAGGTAGAAACTCTGTAATAATATTTACAATATTTTAGATTGCTAAGGCATCCGTTTATGTGAATATTGTGTAAATACGTTTTAAATCGTGCTAAAACATAAAATAACTAAAAAATAATTCGAAATAAGAGAATAACATCGAAGTGCACATATTCATATTCTGAAACGCCTATGTACCAAATTTCATGGTCACAAGGGTCACAGACAGAAAGAAAGATAGCCACACACAGATAGAGAGCCAGGAACAGTAGCAGCTATCAATGTTCAGATTCTACAGAAAAACTCAAAATACTTTCAAAGTAAAGAATATAACCAACGTTTTAAAATAAAAAAACAATTTCTGGAAAATAATAAAAACGTCACTTCGATAAAGATTTTGAGAAAATTGCTAAAGAAATAATTTATACTCTGATTTTGTTTTAGATTCGTGAATTAGCAACTCTTTAAGCCTTAATCTTTTATTTTTTCATTTACCTTACAACCGTTTTTCCTTCATAAGCCTAATTCTGCATTTACACCAGCTTTTTAATTTTCAATCACATTGTTCTTGTTTGATGTGGTAATCAGATGTCATTTTTCATCTACCTACAATCGTGAAATTTCTTCATTTTTCTTGGAATTTCTTTTCTGATTTGAAAATTGTTGCTATGAGTTTTTAAGCCCGTTCATTTTGTTCGTTAGGGAGATATTTCTATATATGCACTTTCATCTTTCCATGACGAAATTTCAAATATACATACACACCAGAACCTAACTACCACCGACGAAGTGTATCTTGCACAGAATCTGAAGAAGTAGATTCGGTCAAAATATATTCAGTAGTGAGGGACAAAACTCCGCTATGTGCTTTGGTGCAAGAAACCAGATCTTTAGTTCTTGGGTTCCGACCTCGGTGAGGACGTGTGAAGTGGCAGTAACATGTGTTTCATTTGGGAGTATAGGAAACATAAGTTAGGTGTCTAACTAATCCACCGCAAACTTTGGTGAGGACGAATTTAACACATCTGCAGCTATCCCCTTGGATTTTATCTCATCTAGGACAGAAACAGACAAACTTACAGTATTTTCAGTGGAAATTAACTGTTCGAGTGTAGGCATTCTTTGAAATTTAGACATTATTTGAGGATTGTAACACCGAAGTGTCACGGCCACTCATCCTGTTGCTCATACCATAGGGTGAGTCGGGTGGCCTGGATCTTCGACACCTAAGTATCACGTTTCCAGCATAATATTTATTTCTGGAACACTAAAGATCTTAAATCACTATAAATTTGTCACATCTATGAATTAACCAAACCCATCCACACAATAGGCACGATCGAAATGTCTTATAGTTTCATGTCATAAGTATAATCATGTGTTCTAAATTGAGTGTCGTGTGGCAACAAATTACATAAGATAAGTTACGGAGTGATTAGATCTGGCTATTTTCAGTGCATTTTACAACATCGGATTGTACAAAACGCAATTTTTACCCATACGTGAGAAACGCTGCGTTATTTTATCTATCTTTGAAATCATAAAGTGAAAATATTTAGCAAACTTAGTTAAAGTTCATAATTTTTAATCACAGTGAAATTAAACACTTTGGGAAATTTTGCATATTTTTATAAGTTTAGAGGAAAATTTAACACATCGCGCAGAATATACAAATGACATAGATAGCAAAAACATGAAAATAAATTACAGAATGTGGTCTTCGACAACTGCCATTCAAACTAGAGAGGATCACACACACACACAAATTACCTAGAGTACTGAAATAATATCTCATCAGTTCTTATCTAATCTTACATTGTCAACAAGTTTAATTTGTAAAAATATATTAATATGAACTATATTGCTAATTGAGGATGCTATCAATATTAATAATTTAGAGTTACGTGAAATATGATTACTTCGAAATCGTTTTACAAGTTGTCATCCGATAATGCGGCAAATGTACAATCCAACGTTATAAACACAGTACTGTGGATTTTATACATCATTTTTTTACTGTAAAATAATTGCATTATATCGGGCAGGTGCTGCCCACATCACATTTTTTTCATTGAGAAAATTAAATATGTAAACTCAATAAATTCTCAAGTGTTTCTCTCTTTCAGAGTGTTCGTGGCTGGTTCCCTTCTGCTTCTATCTGCCGGTCTCAATCATTGTAGGTCCATCAAAACTTATAACATCGTTTCAACGACATTGACAAGATCACCTCAGGTCTTGTTACATCTAGGCTCAACACACTCCTATGAACTGATTCATTTTGGAAAAGATCAGAAAAAATGGAAATTAATCACAATTATCTTTCCAAAAAGTTTATAGAAGGTTATGTGACAACTCCTCCAACTCTCAAAGAGCAGGCATTTACGAGGTTAGCCATTCACCTGTGCCAAAGTTTTCGGCAAAAGGAAGACTTTGGTCATGAGTTCGAATTTTTGAATCCTTTTAAAAAATGGCGGAAACGAAAAGAACAATATTTTGCCTTGTGTGAAACGTTTCCATATGCGTTAAAGGAACCAATATTTCGTCGTGTTTGGCTAATAGCCATACGTTATTTCAGTTGGAACGCAGAACATAGATTGAGAATTCACACACATCCTCATGTTGTTGATGAATTTTTATTGCCCTCTGATTGGACAGTAGAAGGAAGAATAAAAGAAAGAAAAGTAGCAGAACGCTTAGTGCAAGATCAGAGGATTCCAGTTTCTGACCGTTATAAATTAGCATGCTTGTACTGTTTGGAGCCCTATATTCATCTCCTGTGGCCTCAAATCCCTTTGGGGCATCGAGAACATTTCATTAAAAATAGGCAGCAAGGATTAATTTCGCTGTGGTCCTACCAAGTATCGGAAAGGGGAATATTAATAGAACATAACAACTTTTTCTGCTTAGACGGATTAAAAAATGCAATTGATAGTGGGCAGAGAACAGCTGTCGTCTTTTGCTGGAATAACCTGTCTGAAGAAGTAAAACAGATTGGCGTTGTTACATTTGCTGTGGTCGCTTTGGTTTGGTATGCAAGGGCAAGACAAAATCGTTGGTGCAACAAGCTAGCCCATTATAGTGATATTTTTTATTTTCTTTTTTCAAAAATGTCTGAGGAACAAATATTTAATTTTTTTGAAGATGCATTTCAATTTCCCGATCTCTCTAAATCAGATCTATTCTATTGTTTTCTAGAATCTCCTTATTATGTCTATTTTATACCCATTATTACAAAGTTATGGACCCAGTTATCTGAAGAAAACTATATTATTTTGTTGAAAAAGATAGCTTTACTATATAGTAACAGGGAAAATGACAAAGTACAGCAAGATTACGATTACGGGCACATATTGGTAGACCTGTTGGAGCGAACCCCAGAGAATTACCATCGCTATGCATTTGATGGCTTTTCTTCTGTAGGCGGTTTGTTTTCTGTTCTCTTACACAACAAGCCTATTCATCTTAGAAATATAAAAATAATTCAGAAAGTTTTACATCATGCAACAACGGAAGAAAGACTGTCATTTATATATTCCTTTCTTGGAAAAGAACTCTGTAAATCTTTAATCGAGAGTAGACATTATGAAATGCTGTACTTGATATTAGAAAATTGTTTGCCAGAAATGGGAACTGAAGACTTAAGAAAGAAGTTTTTACTATCAACAAATGGAAGAGAAGTCTGTTTTTGGATTCTGGCCCGTAAAAATGGGAAATCATTGACGTCGTTGTTGAACTGGGGGAGATTTTCCGAAGAAGACATTTCTAACTTTAAACCTATACTAATCCCGCTAGCCAATGTGGAGTCAATAAATTCCTTGAAGACGAGGTATTCGTTGGAACTAATTGGTGCGTGGGATCCCAGAGAAGCTATTACTAAATTACTAGATGACTTTGATATTGTTGGTGTGGATAGAGTTTTACAATGGTGTTTACCATTTGAAGGTGTTCGAAAGAAGTACAAAGAGCAATTCTTGAACACTTTCAAAATGTATGATTGGGTCAGAAATATTTTTCTCTTGCATAATTGGGATTTAAAGACTTTAATATCTAAACTATCTCAATGTCTTTCTTGGGCATTTTCTTCTGAAGCAGACATGAAACGTTTTAAACTGGAACTTTTTGCTAAAGGCTTTCATAGACATAAGCTTAGATTAATGCTTCGACGTAAACAATGGCGGGATGCTGAATATTTTTTCGAGTGGTTCGAGTTATCTCCGAAAGAAATCAAACAGCTGAAAAAAGACATGTTATGGGAATCTTTTACTAGACGCATTATTTTTGCTTTGGTGAAGGATTCTGACTTAGAAACTGCTTCGCATTATTTGCAGTGGGGTCTATTAGATGCAGAAACCACGAGAGCTTACAAAAAGGAAGTTGAAGAGAAGGAATTTTACAATGATGAACGTCTTACTCAGGAAGGTATTGATCTATTGCATCGTAGGTGGGATCAGTTAATAGATCAGTTCAGTAATCTAACAAGCGAACGACTCAATGACAATTCGGGAGTTGCTAAAGAGATGCATGAGAAAGAAAGCAACCCTTGCAATATTTCAAAAGACAATAATTAAAGGATTCTGCAGAAACCTTTTATAATGTTAACAATTATTATCTTCTAGCTTTCTTTACTATGTAATCTATACTTCTTAAGAAATGTTTCACGACTAAATATATTTTGGCAGATTAGTCGCAGACCCATAATTCCAATGTAAGAAATGCTTCTAATAAGATATACATTTAAGACTACAGCAGTTAGGAGGCACGTTTTAGTAAATACGTATAAAATTTGACATTATATACGCCCCCGCCCCCATAAAATAAGTTATGTTTCTCAAGTGTTTAAAACTCTTTTGAGAAAAAAAACTGGTTCTTTAATACGAAAAATTGACTGTGAAAATATTGTCAACATTAAAGGACTGCAACCACTTTTGACCAATTAAGAGAAACTGCTAAAATACCCTGAGTCGTACAAAAATTGAATTTCGTTAGACAAATTATGAATTTGAAAACTTATGTGCGTACCTATCATTAGGGAACATTTTATGGAGTCGCAAATGACCAGTCGAATTTTCATTTAATGATATGTAGGGCAGTTATTGATCGCATGACAATGGACACTTTTTCGTTTGACTAACTGGGCTATGGAAATTTTATAAATGAAATTTTTTTTAGAAGGCCCGTATAAAAAGTTATATTTTGTAGATTTTTACAAAAAGTGTAACATTACCAAAACTTGCGCATGATGTTAGTATAATTTAATTAAAACGTTTCCTTAAAATTGGAACCATAGGTCTACGAACAATCAGTCAAGAGATATTTTGTCATGCAACATTTTATGAAACACCCTGTATGAATGTTTATTGTGTATGCCGTTAAGAAAAATAAAATGTCTGCATTTTTTGTAAGTTACTTAGTTTTGGAATTGTGTTTCTGAAAATATTATATTGCTTTTCCAAATAATCCGAAGGCTAAATCCCTGGTTACTGAAAAGTCGTTATATTTTTTGTAACAGCAAGAAACTTCGAAGGTTTATTTATTATATCCTTTAAAATTACCCATAATAATGTATAACAATTACCGATTTGTCATTTTTACTAAGTTGAAATAAGCGCTTACGAGAAAATCATGGCGAACTTCTTACTTAAGGCATAATTTGAGATTAAAACACGAGTTTAATTGTATCGTATCTTGATGAAAACGAAAATATGTCTTACATTACAATCGCATCAACATCATCATATTATCTGTGATAAAAATAGGGATACAAAATATACGAGTATTATGGATAATATTAAGGATTCTGTGCGTTCATATTCTAAACATTTTAGATGTCTATATTTAAAAGGTAACGGAAAATTGAATAAATCTTAGAAATAAAAAAAAACCTTTTTTTTTTTTTACAGTTTGCACCTTTTTTTAATTTACTTTTAATATCCAGTTAAAACCCATTAATTGAATGAGATATTTTTAAAACTGAAATATTTATTTTATGATAGCAATTTTCAGTTGGAAAAATAATGTTTCATGTGTTTAAATTTCATCCGCATTTTTTTAATACATAAACTTTTTTAATAGTTTTATTAATGGTTTCCTGGATGAGATGGCGATATTGTTCCTATAGGCATAAAAACCGCCATGAGGCTGAATGCAGCTTTGTAATATTTATATGTACCACTCTAAAAATACGCTAGAGAGCGATGAAAATGTTCTGGTGTTTACAGCCCTCTAGCGGATTTTTTTTTCAAATTCTATTGAATATTTTTGGACCCGGTTTGTCAGCAGTCAACTTTTGACAGAATACTATATTCAGAAGGTTCACTTCCATAGGCAACATCTTTAACATGGGATTTAGCATAAACACAAGCACTCAAGGGACTAATTATCGGAACTACGATGTAAACAAAACGCGGATGCTAGATTTGGCGAGTATCGCTCTTTTGGTGGCTTTATTTTAATGATGCCGGGTAAAAAACGTACGGGACTGTACATTTGTGAATAATTTTTGAAACTAAAAGCGATCAGCATTTAAAACACACAAAAACTCAAAATAGTTTAATTTTTCAAAATAAAGGCATAAATCAAACGTTTTAAAATAAGAAAAGAAAAATAACAAGAAAGATCAATCACGCATAAAGCATTGAATATGAAACACTTTCCAACTGCAATGCAATTTTATTTAAACATCTCTAAAATGTGATACATTCAGCGGTAATATTTTTAAAATTATCACAATAATTTATTACATTTGAAAGCTCAAAAGTTCGTTGAAAAAAATGAACTTTATTCAAATGACGTCTTTGAAATATAAATCGCCTGGCTCTCTATGTTAAAGCTACAAATATTTCATTCATTCACTTTTATTCCATTCCTTTCATTCATCACAATACTACAATAATTTATTTTATTTAAAAACTTAAAACCATGGAGGTAAATGTAATTTAACTCTATGCATAAACTTTATCGAAAATGTCTGCTATAAAATCTTCTGTTCTCTATGTAAAATCAATGAATGTTTCATTCATATCAGCTATATTTCAGACTCAAAGAGCTAAAAAATTTTGTGTTACAAAATTCAGCCATTTTTATACAACTTATCCTACATCTTTATGTTTTTACATTCTCCATAAGTGAAAATTAGGCTTCATTGCAGAAATTATCAAAGTTTGATGATCATTTAAACTCTTATATATTGAAATTGCGGTATTTCGGATTGTATATGCACAGAAATTAAGTAAAAATAAAGCGGTTTTAGGACGTATACAAAACTAAATATAAATTAAAAAGAACTTTAATATCACAATTCTGACACAAGATGGATGGCATTGCTTATTTAAACTCAAATATATTGTAATTGCGTTGTTTCTAAATATAGATGCACAGAAATGAAGCAAAATAAAACGGTTTTAGGACGGATACAACACTAAATAGAAATTAAAAAGAACTTTAAAAATCACGATTTTGACACAAGATGGATGCCATATTTTATTTTGAAGTGGATCACGGGATCTCCTCATATAATATGGGTGCAATTAATATTTTAATTTTTATTTAAGAAACTACCGAACATATTTTGCTGAAATTTTTTTATATATATTTTATGGGATAATTTAAATATTTCTTAAAATTTTCGAAGCAATTTGTGAATTTTAAATTCACTTAAAGAATGTTTGAAAAATTAGGTCCGATAAGGTTCAATGTATTTCATTTTTTCGACCCGGGTTCAATCCAAAACTAATTGGGTGATATTATTCTTTTACATTCCCATATGTCCTACAGATCGTCTGAACAACATACTAAAATTTCATTTTGATAATGTCATTTTCACGGCAGTTATCGTGCGAACGGACAGAATGAACAAAGGCATAAACAATTTTCAATTATGTTGTAAAGAGTTAAAAACTTTATTTTGTGTTTAATTATGACTCGAATATTTTTTTGTTTGAATTGTTATTGAGTGCACTTGTTTAGATGTTTTGTGATATTTCAATATTTTATTAAAAAAATTAATAATTTTACCAATATATACAAAATAGCGTTTCTAACACTTTCCAACACAGTGGCTTAGTATTTATGACATAAATTTTAGAATGTTTTTCAGACGGTTGGATTATTTGGGCTGGTCGACATATGGGAATGTAAAAGAAAAACATCCCCCAATTAGTTTTGGATTGAATCCGGGTTGAAAAATTGAAATACATTGAACCCTATAGGATCTGATTTTTCAAACACTTTTTAAGCAAATTTAAAACTCACAAATTGTTTCGAAAATTTTAGGAAATATTCAAATTATCCTACAAAGTAAATAAAAACAAATTTCCGCCAAATATGTTTGGTATTTTTTAAATAAAATTTAAAATACCAATTTCACCCATATTATAAAAGACATCACGTGACCAGCTTCAAGGTAAAATATAACATCCATCTTGTGTGACAATCGTATTTTTTAAAGTTCATCTTAATTTATATTTAGAATTCATTCAGAATTTAAAATGATAGAGTGTTTTCGGAAAATGCCAAGGCTGGAACCCGCAACTGTAGATTATGAGGAACCAACTGAGACATGGTGACTCGTTTTGATTGTATCAATGAAGGATATCTTTCTTGACTGTTTTAATTTAAGGAGTTATCGGTATGATGAATGGAAAATATGATCATTAAAAAGTGTTATTAAAAATACAAACATTTTGTAAAAATGATATCTAATTTTTTTAATAGTTTTATTTTAGCCAATGTTCGGCGAACTAGGGATGGGTATTCCAAGGAATCTTAAGACCCTAAAATATCCTTATTTTACTGAATTGCTTGGTACTTAACGATTTTTGGGGGGATACAGAATATAAGACTTAATTTTGTTAATTGTTTAATAAAACAGTGAAAGTTAATTTTTTTAATTAAACTTTAATAAAACAATTACATTTAGTGAAATGTTTGGTATTTAACGAATGTTTGGAGCGTAGAGAATTCAAGACTTCCTTTTGTTGTTTGGTTAATGAAACCGTTAAATTTGTTAATTAAAATTTATTTAAATGATCATACTAATAAAAAATATTAAATAATCAAGAACGAGTCTTTTCAAACTTACAACAGCATGCCATTCGATATTCCAAGGGGGTCTGAGACCCTAACAATTCATTAGTTAAGTGAATTGATTGGTACTCTTAACGAATGTTTGGGAACAATTCAATATCTAAATGCAGTTAGCAAATTGCACGACACT
Organism: Amaurobius ferox; assembly: GCA_951213105.1. NCBI lineage: Eukaryota > Metazoa > Arthropoda > Arachnida > Araneae > Amaurobiidae > Amaurobius > Amaurobius ferox. The sequence continues at coordinate 53,895,419 of OX578142.1, forward strand.
TACTGAATGATTGGGAAAAATTAAGGTACGTTTTTGTTACAGAGAGTGTAAAATTTAATTATTTTAGTGAATTGTTTGATAATAAATGACTTTTAGGAAATTATTCAATATTTAAATGGAATTTAGCAAATGACACGGTACTTGGTGAATGTTTGGAGAATTATTTAACGGAGAGGTTTCCATTAGGCATTGTATGAGTATGTTACATTATTTTAGTGAATTGTTTGTTACTTAACGAATTTTCTGGCCGAAGAGAATACTAGACTCCCTTTTGTTATTTGATTAATGAAACACAGTTAAAGTTAATTTTTTTAATTGTTATCTAAATGATCCTACTAACAAAAAATATTAAATAAATAAGAACATGTCTTTTGTGTTTTCGGTATTCCATGCGGTCTGTGACAATAAAATTTCATTATTTTAGTGAATTGTTTGGTACTTGGCCAATGTTTTGGGGAACTAGGGGCATGTTCTTTTAGTGTTTCAGGGAGTCTAAGACACTAAAATTTCATTATTTTAGTGAATTGTATGGTACTTAATGAATTTCCGGGACTTAGAGAATACAAGACTCACTTTCGTTAATTGTTTAATGAAACAGTTAAAGTTGATCTTTTTTAAATTAAAATTTAATTAAATGATCCTACTAACAAAAATATTAAATAAACAAGAAAGATCAATCATGCTTAAATCAATGATTATGAAACACTTTCCAACTTCAATGCAATTTTATTTAAACATGTCTAAAATGCAATACATTCCTCGGTAATATTTTAAAACTTATCACAATACTACATTAATTTATTATATTTGAAACCTTAAACCTTCATCGAAAAAAATTAACTTCATTCAAATGACGGCATTAAAGTATAAATTGCCTGGTTTAAACATCTCTAAAATTTGATACATTCCTCGGTAATAATTTTAGAATTATCGTAATACTACGATAATTTATTATATTTGAAAACTTCATCGAAAACCACTGAAATTCATTCAAATGACGTCATAAAAAAATAACACGCCTGGCTCTCTCTATAAAAGCAATATTTCATTCATAAATAATTCCCCCATTCATGTCATTCATCACAATACTATAATAATTTATTTTATTTAAAAATTAAGACCATGGAACTACAAATAATTTAACTCTATGCGTACAACTTCATCGAAAAATATCGTCCTTCTCTTTCTAAAATCAATAAATATTTCATTCATATCAGCTAAGCAGACTCCATGGACTAAATTATTTTGTGTTAAAGAATTGCAGCGATTCTAATACAACTCATTCTACATATTTTGCTGTTTACATTTTACATAGGTGAAAAATAGGCTTAATAGTAGAAATAATCATATTTGGATGAGCATTTAAACTGAAATATATTGTCATTGCGTTGTTTCAGTATGTAGATGCACAGAATTTAGGCAGAAATAAAGTAGTTTTAGGACGGATACAACACTCAATATGAATTAAAAAGAACTTTAAAAATCACGATTTTGACACAAGATGGATGTCATATATCATTTTGAAGTGGGTCATGTGATCGTTTCATATCATGGACACGTGATGGCTTCATATAAAAGGTGTTATTATTATTTTAATTTTTATTTAAAAAACTACTGAATATATTTCGCTGAATTTTTTTTTATATATTTTATGGAACAATTTGAATACTGCCTAAAATTTTCGAAGCAATTTGTGAATTTTAAATCCGCTTAAAAAATGCTTGAAAAATTAGGTCCCATAGGGTTCAATGTATTCCATTTTTTCAACCCGGGTTCAATCCAAAACTAATTGGGTGATATTATTCATTTATATTCCCATAGGTCCTATAGACCGTCTGAACAACATACTAAAATTTCACTTTGATTAAGCCATTTTTACGGCAGTTATCGTGCTAACGGACAGACAGACAGACAGACAGAATGAACAAAGTCATAAACACCTTTCAACTTTGTTGTAAAGTGTTAAAAAGAGCGAGTCTTTTCAAATCTACCGTAACTTGTTAGTTGGTATTCCAAAGGGTTTAAGACTCTAAAATTTCAATATTTTAGTGGATGAATGGGGAATTAAAATTACGTTTTTAACACTTTACAACAAATTTGAAAAGTGTTTATGACTTTGTTCATTCTGTCTGTCTGTCTGTCTGTCTGTCTGTCCGTTAGCACGATAACTGCCGTAAAAATGACTTAATCAAAATGAAATTTTAGTATGTTGTTCAGACGGTCTATAGGACCTATGGGAATATAAATGAATAATATCACCCAATTAGTTTTGGATTGAACCCGGGTTGAAAAAATGGAATACATTGAGCCCTATGGGACCCAATTTTTCAAGCATTTTTTAAGCGGATTTAAAATTCACAAATTGCTTCGAAAATTTTAGGCAATATTCAAATTGTTCCATAAAATATATAAAAAAAAATTCAGCGAAATATATTCAGTAGTTTTTTAAATAAAAATTAAAATAATAATAACACCTCTTATATGAAGCGATCACGTGTCCATGATATGAAACGATCACATGACCCACTTCAAAATGATATATGGCATCCATCTTGTCTCAAAATCGTGATTGTTAAAGTTCTTTCTAATTCATATTGAGTGTTGTATCCATCCTAAAACTACTTTATTTTGGCCTAAATTCTGTGCATCTACATACTTTAACAACGCAATGACAATATATTCCAGTTTAAATGCTCATACAAATTTGATTATTTCTACTATTAAGCCTGTTTTTCACCTATGTAAAATGTAAACAGCAAAATATGTAGAATGAGTTGTATTAGAATCGCTGTAATTCTTTAACACAAAATCATTTAGTCCATGGAGTCTGCATGGCTGATATGAATGAAATATTCATTGATTTTATAAAGAGAAGGACGATAATTTTCGATGAAGTTTTACGCATAGAGTTTTACTTACTTGTAGCTCCATGGTCTTAATTTTTAAATAATATAAATTATTATAGTATTGTGATGAATGACATGAATGGGGGAATTATTTATGAATGAAATGTTGCTTTTATAGAGAGAGCCAGGCGTGTTATTTTTTCTATGACGTCATTTGAATGGATTTCAGTTGTTTTCGATGAAGTTTTCAAATATAATAAATTATCGTAGTATTATGATAATTCTAAAATTATTACCGAGGAATGTATCACATTTTAGAGATGTTTAAACCAGGCAATTTATACTTTAATGCCGTCATTTGAATGAAGTTCATTTTTTTCGATGAAGGTTTAAGGTTTCAAATATAATAAATTAATGTAGTATTGTGATAAGTTTTAAATTTTACCGAGGAATGTATTGCATTTTAGACATGTTTAAATAAAATTGCATTGAAGTTGGAAAGTGTTTCATAATCAATGCTTTAAGCATGATTGATCTTTCTTGTTAACATTACAGCGGGTCTAAGACCTTCAAATCGGTATATTTATAAATTTTCCCGAATTTTAGGCGAATAGAATGACACTTTTAAGGATATCTGATTGTTAATATTGAATTTAAATGAATGAGTGATCTTCTAAGGGAAGTGCAGTATATTCTAATAACATTAAAATACGAAACATACACAAATAGCACTTAAAAATACAAACATGTATTGAGTTTTGATATGTCATTGCTTGGCGCTGTCGTTGTCATACAAATAGAAATGTTGTGGCTGTAGGTACATCGTAAAAACCAATTGTTTCTCAATGAATCTACGCACATTACCAATAGGTATGGGATTTTTTTGAAAATCAGTTCTGAAAAGGAATATATACTTAGGATTGTGCAAATTCAATCTCCATGTGCAGTTACAGCATATCTTATGAAATTTCCGAATTATCTTGTATAAAAATGATTAAATGAAATAAATTACTAACCAAGAAGTATTTTGTTTTTCAAAATTATACGTGATTTTAAAAACAGCCAAAACTTGTTATCGCTACCTCTTTATCATATGACTGACCACAGGACACTGTTCGACTCATTGTTTATTTAGGCCAAAGTAAAACTCACGAAAAGGAACCATGCACATTGGATACTAAGAGTACTATGCGTTAGAAATACATTTCTTGTTGCTTATTTATCACTGTTGCACAACATAGTATTAATTGCATTGCGGGAATTGCACTCGATAGCCCCGGGTTCGATTACCGCCACTGCCAAAACTGCCGCCGTGTTCACGCGGAGAACGATCACGTTAAACATGTGCGTCTGTAAGTCCTTCCGAGAGGTTGGTGGTAGGGGAAAGAGGGTATGGTCCCTGTGGATGCCTCCCCCATTGGATTCCGCTCTGAATTGTGTGGCACTTCCCGGCCGTCCAAACAGTTACCTTACAATTTTCTGGTAATTCGGACGGTCTGGGTGTCAACAGCAAAAGCATAGTATTAATTACATGTTAATAAAAAATTAGTGTTTTGTAAATGAAAGAAGTAAGAAACTATATTTGAACCACATAAATTCATAGAAATACACCAAATAATCTTCTGATGATCTCATTTTAAATCATGAATACTACTAAGCATGTAAATGATTCTTCAGGTTTACAGGTTTGAATAAATATTTTTTTTTCTTACGCTTAGGATCATACGATGTCTGATTAGACATCGTTGGCTTAAAAAAATTATAAAAAAAAATCAACGGATGGTTTAAGGAAAATATTTTTTATTCAGGAGAAATCTGATACGTTTAGGAGATGCTGTTAGTTTATAAAAGTTGGATGCCATGTCAATTTTTTTATATCGTAATATAAAATTAGGAGCACACTTAGGGAACTAGAGTATTTTTTCCAAAACTAAGACCCTAAAATTAAGATTTGGAATACATTTAGTAAATTGCACAGTACTTAACATATGTTCGGGAACTAGGGATACATTTTCAAATTAATTTGATATCTAATTGCAGGAACATTGTTGACATTCCAATAGGAATTTCGTGGCTGTAGGTGCACTATGAAATCATTCAATTCTTAATGAAGATAGGCAGACCGTTTGGTCTTAAAAACTCAGGAGCATATTTTCAACTTTTAATGAATAAAGTGTTAGGAGATCTATCAGAGTTAAAAATATACTTTTACTTAGATGACTTAGTCATATGCGCACAAAATAACGACGAAATGTTAGAGAAAATCAAAATTGTTTTCCAAAGATTGAAAGAAAATAATTTAACACTCGACCCGGCGAAGTTACAGATATGCAAATCGCAAATTGAATTTTTGGGATATAAAGTAAATGCGGATGGTATAAGCCCATCAATAAAAAACTGTGCAAAAGTGCAAAATTTCAAACAACCCCAAACGGTTAAACAAGTAAAAAGCTTTCTTGGGACAACAAACTATTTTAGAGGTCTGATAAAAAATTATGCACAAATTGCAGAACCGTTGGTAAATTTGACAAAAAAGAATGTTAGGTTCGAGTGGAATAATGAATGTAGAAAAGCTTTTGAAAAATTAAAAAATGCAATTTTTAAAGAACCAGTTGTAAGACAGCCTGATGAAGTAAACCCGTTTGTCTTAACTACGGATGGCTCAGGTAAGGGAATTAGTAGTATCTTGATACAAAGGGTAAATGGAGTCGATCATGTTATCGAATTTTATTCAAGACCTGTGAACCCGGCAGAGAAGCGTTATCCTGCAATAAAGCTAGAATTGCTAGCTATACACGCATCCTTACATCACTTCAGAGAATATCTGTTCGGAAGGAGTTTCACCTTGCTGAGTGACGCAAAATCCCTTATGTACCACATAAAATTAGATAAAATGCCAAATATCATATCGAGGTGGCTAATTGACATAAGTCAGTATGATTTTAAATTCAAATATCAAAAAGGTGAAAATAACGCAAGTGATTATTGCTCGAGATATGTATTTGACAATGATAACCAAATCAAATGTGTAAATACTTTAATTAAAAATGATGAGATAAATGTGGAGAAAATATTAGAGCAACAAATGGTAGATGAAAAATTAAGTAAAATTAGAGAGGAATTACAAAAAGAAAGAAACCGATATCACAATAACAAGGTATACTATATTGATAGCCAAAATAAACTGTTAATGGTAAAGAAGGAAAATAAAAGACAACATATAGGAAAATAAATGAGAATAAGATTGTAATACCGCACTCGCTAAAGGGAAAGATAATAGAGATAGCACATTTCCCTCATTTCGGAGTAAAAAAGACATACCAATTACTTTCAAAAAAATATTTTTGGATAGGGGCTTTCCAAGACGTGGAAAATTTTTGTAAGCCTTGTAATCAATGCTTGTTAGTAAAACACAAAAATATACCACCGGCCAGACTTCAGGCTATGCCAGAAATATTAAAACCAGGAATATATTTACAACTGGATTGCGTAGGAAAACTATCGCGCAGTAATAGAGGAAATAATTTTGTAATTACAATTGCAGACATGTTTTCACGATACTTTGAGGCCTATGCAGTCAGAGACATTACTGCTAAAACAATAGTGAATAAACTAACAAACTTCGTGACAACTTATGGAGATCCAATTATTATTCAAAGCGATAATGCTCAAATTTTTAAAAGTAAAGAATACATAGATTTTACAAATGCATTAAATATTGAAAGGCGTTACAGTTCGGTTTATTTCCCAAGTTCTTTAGGTCGTTGTGAAAGAATACACAGAGACATGAAACAATGTATAATGTGTTTGTCAAAGACTACGTTTGAATGGGATGAATCTTTAAAATGGTTTAAGTTTTATGTGAATAACACTATTAACAGTAATACAGGATTTGAGCCTTCATTCCTGTTCTATCTTAGAGATTTATCATTGCCATTTGAAAATATTAAACAAACAAACATACCAAGTAAGGAAGAAATAGATGTAATGTATAGTGATGTAAATAATTATAAAAAATATGTGGCACAGCATTTAAAAAATATAGCCAAAGTCGTGAAAGACGCATCGGAACAACAAAAGCTGATAAATGACAAACAAATGAAGAAATATAAAATAGTGAGAAAAAACGATATATTTATAGGAGCGACAGTGTACCTAAAAAAGTTCTTAAAACCAAGGGTATTAGAGGATCGATATGATGGACCATTTAGAATTACGAAATTAGTCCGAAATAATAATGTTAGAATATGTCTTAAAAGTGATGAAAATAAAACTTATAAAGTGCACGTAAATAAACTATACATGGTAGCGGAGCGAAAACAATATTTGAAAGATAGTGACGAAAGCGAATCAAACCACACACACACACAGGACAAAGAAAAAAATCAAAATGAGAAAGTGTTTAGAAATAATTATCAAAGTCAAACTAAGGAAGGGAAGGTCACTAAAGAAAAGCAATTAAACTGTAAAAATAATAGAAATGATGATGAGGCTTGTTATAATGCCAGAGGTTATAATTTTCGCCCTCGAATTGTTCTAAATAGTAATTTCATAAAACAAAGAATATGAAAAATATGTTAAAAAGTTTGTAATGTCATAAATAGAAAGTGATAATTGAGTGTATATGCATATGTTTGTATGTTTTAAATTGTGGATATAAGTATATTTCAAAAAGTATGTTATGTATTTCTGACATTACATATATGGCAAGTTCTAAAAAAAAAAAAGTGAAATAACAAAGTAATTTATAAATAATAAGGTGGTATGGAATTCAACCATAACCAAGAATCGGAAGTTGATAGTTGCACTACTACAATATGTTATAAAATGAAATTATAACAAGAAAATGTATAATAATAATAAAGTAATGAATGCTGTTAGGTAATGATATGTCGTATGGAAATAATTCTGTAAAAGGAGAAATGAAAATTATGCATTGCAAATAATATATATCAAAATTTACAATTTAATAATAATTTGAATGTTGGTAATCATCATGTAATTTATGGTACATTATGTCAATTATGAATAATGGACTAACGTGACAGGGAACTATCAAGAAACTACAAAGAACTGGCAAAGCTATGAGTTGTACGAGGCTAAAAAGTGGAACTCAGCCTTTCTCATGATGGATGAACTTATGTGTTTGCGATGAACCACTGTGAACTCAATTTCTTACCACTGGGGTGAAACTGTGGGAGAGTAACTTTTGGTCTTTTTTTTCGCGGGGGGGGGGGTGAGAATGTAATGCCAGAAATGTAAAGTATTAAATATTTGGAAGGATTAAAATGATGGAACCAGGATTGCGGGCGGATTATCCCCACGCTAAGCAGGTGGGCGATAGTATACAGGTGGCCCCATATCTTACATACCACGCCCCATGCTTACATACCACGCTAAGCCGTTTGGCGGCAACCGAGACGGCGACCCCATGTCTACGGATTAGCCCTCAGCTCTACGTTCCAGCACGTAGACCGACCACCGAAAAAGGGATATACGTGAGAGTTGCTCGAAGTTGAGAGTCAGAATTGGTCAAGGCAGGCTGTTGGAGTTGGACTAGTGAAGAGTAAGCGGCTGTAGCAGTGTTAAGAGTTGTGTGTGCGTCTCTGATATAGGAATTCGAAGGAGAGCTCATGTTCATCTGGTATTGCAAGTGTAAAGTGTGACAAAGCATCGGTGTTACTCAAATTATATGAAAGAAGATCAGGTACCGTACAATTAACTATATGAGGATAACCTCTTTGTCTAAATTTGTGTTTTTAAGGAAAAGCTAATTAATGCATCCCACCAAGTGCTCCAACCAAATATCAATTCATCTGGCATTACACACCCCGAACTACCCTTGAGATGTATTCCACTATTGGGATATTTATTTAATTTGTAAAACTAAGGAGTGTAAATTAAGTATGTGATAAATAAATGTTTGTTCCTTTACTATTAACCTTATTTTTAGTTTTGTTAACTTAGTATCCCGTTAAGCACAAAAATGGGTGGGTTTTGCGGCCACCAACGCAATGTACACAGCAGTATGTTTAGAACATATTACATGTATAATTAATATACAAATTAATAATTAATTTAATGTAAAATGCATTTTTAACAATTATAATTTAATAAACTAAAATTAAGAATCAGCACACATATTATTATATGTTAAAAGCATTATAAAAATATAAACATAGGCAAAATAGCCGAGAAACATATGAGGAGAATACGAGCAACAGAATTCCTCTAATAACATTGGACGAAAGTAAAATTAAAATATAACAAATTCTATTACTAAATTATAATACTAAATTTAGCGCAAATGCAGCATAAATTTGAATAAATTGCAAAAAAAAAATTTATAAATACCGTAGCATACTAAAAAATTAAGGATACTTTGCAAACATGCAAATGTAAAAAAATGAGTAAATAAGAATGACAATTCAAAATACATTTAATATATTGTGCAAATGCAGCTAATAAATATACATTTCTTTATATACATTTCTTTTACAATGCAGGGAATACTTTCAAAATTTCCTTCTCAAAAACCGGCTTATTCCCGAGAATAACCCGGGTTTTTTTCCGCCTTTGCAACTCTAGTTGTAGATCTTCAACACCATTATTTTGCTGTGAAATTGTGTATTGCAACATGTAGGGAAGTCATGTGCTATCAACATCAAATTTTTATTTAAAAAATGTGAAATATCACACAAAACTCGTATATTTTTAAAATTGATTATAACCTGAATATATATTTCAGCTAATTAGCAGATTTTCTGAATTTATTTATATTTTAACAGCCGGTTTCCTGGAAACTAGTTAAATAACAACAGTAATCATGCAATTAGAAATTGATTGCTGGACAGCTCTTATTATAGAGTAACAACAGTAATCATACAATTAGAATGATTGTTCTACAGCTCTTGGGATAGAGTAACAACAATAATCATGCATTTAGAATGATTGTTGGACAATTCTTGGGATATGGTAACAACAGTAATCATGCAATTAGAATGATTGTTGGACAGCTCTTGGGATAGGGTAACCAACGATCTTCACCAATAAGTGCTCTAATGTTTCAAAAAGCTCGTAAGGCATGTATTGGAGGATGGTGTAAAAGAACCAAGTAAGGAGATTTCGACGTGGTTTATATACATACTCTGGGTTCTTGTCCGTAATTGCTCTTTCAATCGCATTTACAACTGCGGAAAGATCAATACAAGAAAAAAAATTCAATGAGAAGGACATGAACTTTTTAAGTTTTTTGAAGTAGTCTTCTCCATAAGATGCTCGGATGTCTTCACTAAAGTTGCGGCTGTCAGTTTCCATACGTTGAAATATATTTTCAGGGTTGGTAAGTCCAGTTCTAAAAATAAAATGGAAGAAATGTTATTAACGGGGGCGAAGATTGATAAAATAATTTGTAGAGATACAAAATCAGGGACCTAAGTAAGCACATAAAATGTTTCATGTGGTATGTTTTAATAATGTTACAAATAAAATAAAATATAATAAATGAAATACAATGAAAAAAATCTGAAGTGGGCCGCACATGGCTTCACTGCAAACTCACAGTCATCTTATCTTTATTGCTTCAATAATTCATTAACTTGAGTTTAATTGCACAAAATAATACCCATAATTATTTTTAATTACACTGTGTTTGCATTTTAATTCTATTTTATTACTCATTTGGTAACTGGACTTATTTTCAAAGGTGCGTAGCAAAAATGCGAAAAAACTAAAATATACCGAGAACGGCTACTCCTAGAGTTATGGGGTTGGACTTTTCTTTTCATCGTCAAACATTACGTAAGAAAAAAGCATTTAATTAATATATTTAAGCATATGTAGTATTTTATTTTAGATTTTGACGAGTTTTGCGGGCCATTTCGCAAAACAAGACAAGTTATTTTCTTTTGAATAGTACCAAAATCTAATCAGCACCAGGTAAATCCCCAAGTGACTTATTTAAAAAAAATTGTAAAATTTGGTTTATTAGTTTTCAACTAGTGGATACAGATAATTTTTACATTTTGCAAAAAAGGCAAGTTCTTTTATACCGAATTACTTTCCATATACTTTATATACTTTCCATATACTTTGCCATGTATTGCAAGGAAAGTAAAAATCTGATGTGGGCAGCACATGACTTTCCGGTCAGACTTATATCCACGTTCTCTTTATTTAAATTAAATTTATTTCACTTTTAATTCAATTTTCGTTCTCAGTCCGTAACCGGACTTATTTTCAAAGGTGGCGTAAAGAAAATACGAAAAACTAAAATATCTCGAGAACGGCTAGTCCTAGTGTAATGGGGTTGGTCTTATTCTTTTCGTCGTTAAAAATTGCGTATTAAACGAGCATTTAATGGATATATTACGAGCATTTAATGGTATACCTAGTTTTTCAGTTTAGATTTTGACGATTTTTGCGGGCCATTTTGAAACAAAAGGCAGGTTATTTTTTTTCCGAATCGTACCAAAATCTAATCAGCACCAGGGTCATCCACAAGGGACTTACCTACCACATTTTATGAATTTCGGTCAGTTAGCTTTTTAGTTAGAGTGGATACATACATTGCATGCACACTGACAGACAAACACACACACAGCCGTCATGTTAAGAATTATTTTTTAGTATTCTAGAGGTGTCAAAACGTGTAAAGCAGTCGAAAACTCCAGCTGTGATTTTCTACATGATTCCAATACTTTTCTTATACATTACCATGTATTACAGGGAAAGTAAAAATCTGATGTGGGCAGCACATAACCTTCCCTGCAGATTCAAATTCATTTTCTCTTTATTTCTTTAATAATTCATTAAATTGAGTTTAATTGCACAAAATAGCACTGAATTTGCACTTTTAATTTAATGTTTGCTTTTTATTTGGTAACTAAATATTTTTTTCAAAGGCGACGTAATAAAAATGCGAAAACACTGGAATATCTCGAAAACGGTTAGTTTTAGAGTAATGAGTTTGGTCTTATTCTTTTCCTCGTTAAAAATTACGTATAAAATAAGCATTTAAAGGATACATTTGAGCATACGTAGTCTTTTATTTTAGATTTTTGCGGGCCATTTCGTAAAAACAGCTTATTCTTATTTTCCGAATCGTACTAAAATTTAACCAATACCAGTATATCCCCCTGGTGACTAATCTACCAAATATTGTAAAATTTGATAAATTAGTTTTTTAGCTAGAGTGGATAAAATAGATTTTTGCGGTCCATTTCGCAAAAATTTTATCCCAAATCGTACCAAAAACTAATCACCACTAGGGTCATACACAGGTGATTTACCTACCAAATTTTTTGAAATTTGGATCATTAGTTTTTGAGTTAGAATGGATACATACATTGAACAGACAGACACAGACGTCATGCTACAAACTGTGTTTTGTGTTCTAGAGGTCCCAAAACGTGTACATCCGTCGAAAACTAGAGTTGCAATTTTCGACATGATTCCAATACTTTTCCTATACATTACCATGTATTGCAGGGAAAGTAAAATTGGAAGGAATATTATTGACAGTTGCGAAGCGGGATAAAATAATTTGGAGAGAGACAAAATTAGTGACCTAAATTGGCATATAAAAAGTTTCATGCTGTATGCAATAAAATAAATATAATAAATGAATTACAATGAAAATAAATGAATGACATTTTGCAATTTTGCTGTTACAGTGTGTCATAAGGTAAAATTGTCCTTATCAAAAATTACCAGTATAGGACTTACCTATGATGCCGTCGCTAGGGGTGGAGCATGTAGCCCCAGGTTCTCAAGCTGCGGAGACGAACACACAAAACATAAAGAAATACACTTGCTTAATTGCTCAATTTATTTTAATATTTTACTTAATAGATATCCATTGTAATCTTGAGTAATTATACTATAATTAAATCAATTATTAAAAGACACATAATACTGACAATATTACATTAATATATATATTTACACACATAATAACTTTGACTTAAATTTCTTAAAAACAGTTTCCTTTAAACAATCGATAAAGAATAGTTCTTATAGTTCAATATTTACGAACTCGTTCATATGATCTACTCATACGAACTGGTAGTTAATTATTTTAATAATCGTTAAAGGTGTGCCTTCCGTGCTAATAGTGACAATTGAAATTTGGTTTACCTCTACTCTTTGAGTTACGAACGTATTGTGCAATCTCGCTGATGTCTGAAAACTGGTGCACATCTCATATCTGTACACGCTACCATTTTATTGCTCACATTCTATAGACACTCTTCACAAAACCAAGAAACATGATGCTGACTCGTTCGAAAGTTTTTAGTCGACTGGAGTTTTTTTTAATACGGCATTGGGGCGCTTTTTCTTTCCCCCATTTATTCCCTACCACATCTACCATTCGCTGTTGCTGCAGACGGGGATGACCACTGTTTATATATGCATTTGTTGTGATTGGCTCCCTCTGCAGCATTTAAATAGGTCATTAACTTTCCTGGCATTTGTAATTGGGGTGGAAACATGTAATACAAATATTGTGTTACATGATATCCCCCCTTGCGGAGAGAAAAATTCAGCACACGGTAAACATTGCACTGAATACATATGTGTACACATTGCGTCCACTGTGGAAATGTTGATCTGAAGCACTGCACACACATCTGCTACATGAATGAATATTACCATCCAGGGAAACACCATATTGCAAGACTAGAAGTATATTACCAGCACGTAATATTCAATATTGTCACATGGAATACATACATCGGTGCATAACAACCGACATGTCACTAAAATGAAGGAATTCACTGTTCGGATGATACACCATATCGTACTTGGTAACACATATATTGATGCATATGAAGAAATTATTACTGTACGGAAGACACCTTATTGTCACATGGAATTATCGTCAACACGGAAGACACCTTATTGTCACATGGAATTATCATGAGCACGGAAGACACCTTATTGTCACATGGAAGGCACACTATTGATCTTATAAGCATATATTTTTTGTATCACGGAAGAATGAGTCACCATCCTGTGACTTAACTTTCAAAGTTCCGGTACTTCAATATTTATATTTTCATTCTGTTGCTTAGTACAGTCTATTGTAAACTTCAAATGAAGACTATATCATAATTGTTATTTGCGTTTCTATTTATATACAAGTTCACAACATTACATTAAAATATACGCAATTCATTACCTTGATTTCTTATTTTCACAGACGTAAATACTTTTTAGACAATTTTTTTTAGCTGTATATATTTCTTAATTGTTACAATAATTAACATGTTATATACTTTTGTGTGTATAAATCATGGCTATTTTGAACACCATATTTATATCATATTACATTGCGGCATTTAAAATATCAAATATATATACTCATTTCGCTACGCTAAAATATAATGCATCTCCACAATTACAAGTATGCACTCTAAATTTTTTCTTCCGCTGCCCTTTCGTGTGAAACAACTGCGCGGGAGGAAGGGGAGAAAAGAAAAAAGAAAAAAAATTCGCTTGACCCGTAGCTTTCCTCTGTTCCCCTTAACGCGTTTCCATGACAACTGCGAAATCGGTCATGCATGGAAACCCCTTGCGGCTTGACCTTCTGATGTTCGTAACATTACATAAGATTGCAACTTTCTTACCCGTGTTCTGGCACAATAATCGTAATCGTTTGGTTTTGGCGGTATACTCTTCACAAGCGCGGGTTTTCAGATTGTTCGATGGTGATTGTACGCTCTCATTGACGTGGGATTTTCTGACTGTATCTTTTAAGGAATTTATTTACACTTTTTCTTTCAAGTTCTTTTTTGTATTCTTATTTATATTTATTCTACTTATCTTGTTAATAATTCTATTTAATTTGATATATATATATATATATTTTCTTTATCTTATGACCTTAACACAGATCTGATTGTTGACTACCCATGATATTAATTTCATGTACTTTTAATTCATTAGATTTATTTATTTATATGTAGTATTATGCACATATTATGCTTTAATGTTATGTTATTGATATAATTGACTTTATGTTCCCATTTCAGCATAACATTAATTTTATTTGTTATTTCTTTTTATTTACTGTGATGTTTAATTAATGCAATAATTTCTTAATAATACTAAATCATTTATCATTTACATACAATTTAATGTCTTTTCCTAATGTATTTTATTTTATTATATTTTTATTTTACCGGCCGGTATTTTTAAATAACTATAATTGCCTGCAATTACAATTTTAATTTTGAAACATTGATTGTATGCTTACAATAGAAATTTTTCGTATTATTCTCGTACTATGCAGGGGAGATTTTCTCCGATGTTTATTTTTAGCCTGGATATTTATTTTGAAGGGAACAAGCTTTCGCCGTCATATGCCCCACTATGGAGTTCTTACGCTAACTGTGAAGGATAGGAAACTAATTTTACTTATTTAAGTTTTATTAATTAATTTATGTAATTAACTTTTATTTTGTTTTCCAGATTGTGTGTTTTTGTAAAAGGTCTGTATACACTATTTATGTAATATATATTTATTAGTTTACTAATTATTTTTTTACATCAGCTGTGACTGTCTATTTTGACTTCAAAGTTTTATTTTTTTATTTATTTATGATTTTGCTTTTATTCTGTCAGCTTTTTATGAAGTATTTAATTAATAATTTTGTGATTTTGAATATTATGTACTTGCATTTACCATGTTCCATTCACTTTATTTTGCATTTTATTAATTATGTTATACTATTTTTTCAAGACCTGTGCAAGAAAAGGAAAAAAAACAAAATAAAGCAAAGAAAAGCCTCGCATTATCTGTCAGCAGCCACATAGGAACTCCATTTTGAGCTATATAATTAGTTAGGACCTGTAAAACACTCGCAGTTGTAATATTTCTCACGGGTACTGCCTCCAGGAATCTCGAGTAATGGTCTATCATCGTTATGATGTACTCGTGCTGTCCGTTACTTCTCGGTAGCTTCCCTACAATGTCTAATGCCACCGTGTGATTTTGTTTACATGGACGTGGGACAGGTTGTAATGCCATAGGTCTTATAGCCTTATTTTTGTAACATAAACATGCATCACATGATGCGCAAAAATTTTTTACATCACTGTATGCCCCTTTCCAGTAATATTTTCTATTCAGAATTTGATAGGTTTTTTCTACTCCAAAATGTGGTGTATGAGCTAATTCAATAACTGCAAATTTTAGACTGTGAGGTGTTAGAATTCTGTCCTTTTGCATAGGATTTCTGATATATCTAGCAGTCTTTATCATAATTAATCCCGTATTTACATCTTTATAGTATTTATTTACATATTTTGGCTGCTTAGATTTTGCATTCAGTCCGTTAATAATTTTCTTTATCTCTCTATCTTTTGCTTGTTCTTCTAAAATTTTGGCTATTGTTATAGCGCTGTCGTTAGCAATAATATTATTTATTAATTTAGTCTTAGTTTGTTCAGAAAAAATTTAGCGTGACATAAAATCACTGGGATTATCTTGTCCTTTAATATACTTTATGTCAAAAGAATATTGTTGTAAATTTAATAACCATCTTGCGATTAAATCAGAATTTTGATTTTCCAAATGTATAAAATGAGTTAAAGCTTTAGAGTCCGTAAAAATTGTGAAGTGCGTACCGTATAAAAAATCTTTGAAATGTATTATAGCATCATGAATTGCTAGCAATTCTAGTTTCATGCTCGGATATTTCTTTTCACTGTCTGAAAGTTTCCTGCCATAATACTCGATAGGATGAAAATTTCCATTCACTGATTGAAGTAAAATTCCTGACGCGGCTACTTTTGAACAGTCAGTCGACAGAAAGAACGGCTTTGACATATCAGCTGCCCTGACTACCGGTTTCGATAAAATCGCGTTTTGCAATGTTACAAACGCTTCTTCGCATTTCTCCGTCCATATAAATTTCTTATCTTTCTTTGTTAACTCAATTAATGGATTGCATAGTTCAGAAAAATTTGGTATGATCTGCCTGAAATAATTACATAAACCTAAAAATAATTTTACTTTTTTTACTGTCGTTGGCACAGGGAAATTCGTTATTTTTTGTACATTATCATCTGAAGGTGTTATGCCTTCCTTACTTATCTTAAATCCTAGAAATTTAATATTCTCTTTACACATTTGTAATTTTGAAGGATAGATAGTTAAACCAAATTTACCTAATCTCGAAAAAACAATTTTTAATTTCTCCAACATTTTCTCGAATGAATTTGCGGCAATTACAATATCATCTAAATAAAATTCAATTTTCTGATCTTTTAAGTCTCCTAAGCATTTCATCATTAATAATGAGAAATATGCGGATGAGTTTTTTGCCCCAAAAGGTAATCTCTTAGGTCTATACGAGCCATCATTTGTTATAATATTTAATCGGAAACTATCCTCAGGTTTGATTTTTATTTGAAAAAACGCGGACTTTAAGTCTATCACCGTGTACAATTTGTGGCCTGCGATGTTGTGCAGAATGTCGCTGATTTTACCAATATTTATGGGCAGTAATTCGGTAATCTGATTCAGCAATCTATAATCTACGGCTAAACGATACTTTTGTACTTTATCTGTATGACTATTATTAATTTTTTTTTTTCTTAATTAATAGGCATGGGAAGGCGTAGTTACTGGTAGACTTTTCAATTATTCCTGCTTCACACAACTGTTTTATTTCACTTTCGAGTACAGGTTTTAACATTTTTGGCAAGGGATAAGGTTTACATTGAATTGGGTACTGGTGTAGTAAATTAAATTCCGGTACTATTTCTTCTGTCATTCCCAGCGTTTTATATGATTTCGAAAATACATCATAATTTTGTAAAAGTAATTTAAGCAATGTATGCTTTTCATTCTCTTGTAGATGATCCAGTTTAAAATCTTGCGGTGTTAATTCCGCTTTTCGTAAAGCTGAAATGTCCATTTTTTGTGGGTTATTTAAACTCTCTATATTATTGACCTGTAAAATTTTATCATCATTGTGTTTTTCTTCAAAAATTTCAAATTGCGGTGTTACAGTTCCGACAATCATATTTTTATTAAGTTGAATTTCTTCTTCTGTTTTGTTTGTTAATAGAGTAGAAATAAATTTTCTATTACTTACATAATGTAAAGAATACTCAGCGTGTAAATCTTTTAACGAATTTGTAATATTTAACAATACCTCCTTATCCTCAAAATAGTTTTCATTTAATTTTAATTTTATTGATTTTGTTTCTTGAGGGAGTAATTTAATTTTATGCGCTAAGCTTGCATTTAAGCATTGAATATGTTCAACTCTTGTATTATTATTTTCTGGTTCCTGTGCTTTTTTCTGATTTTTGTTTTGAAATGGGATAGATATGGATTCTTTAATAAATTTTAATGTTAATTTATTTGTATCAATTATGGCATGATGATTTTTGAGAAAATCAAATCCTAAGATTATTTCGTAGGGGGTGTTGTTTAATTGTTTAGTTATAAAAAATGAATTTTTACATCTCTTGTTATCAATTTTAAAGCTGAAGCTTATACATTTTGAGAATTGTATGTTTTCTTTTGTCATGGTTTGGATTTTAACTTGTCTAGATAAATAGTTAATTTTAATTTTATTTTTGATTTTCTGAAATATTTGATCTGATAATAAACTGACACTTGCGCCACTGTCTATGAGAGCCACTGTTTTTATGTTCTCTAAATTTACGTTGATCATTGGCAGTGCGTCACTTTGTCCATACGTTGAATTAAGTAAATGTTCATTTAAATTCTGTGCATCCTTATTTTTAATTTTGCTTGCAATTTTATGGGATCTCGAATCCTTATTTGATGCATTACAACTTTCTATTTGTCTTTTATTTCGAGGTCTCTTTCTTAGTTTAAATATTCATTATTCTGATATTGCCTATGATTGCTTTCATAATGTGGTCCGTTATTCTGATATGATCTTCTGTTATTACTCTGAAATTGTCTGTTGTTATTTCCTGCACGACGCCGTATTCCCCGGTTATTTATGAAATTACCTCTTCTGAAATTCGCTCTACTATAATGTGCATAATTATTTTGATTAGTGGGTCTTTGTTGATAATTGGTGGTTTCTTGACTGGTGTTTTCATTTGTGAATGCCCTTTTTAAATTATTTTGTACTTTTTGAAGCGTAAAACATTCTGACATCCAGTGATTGTTGCGACCGCACGCTATACAAAATTTCTGTGGCGGCTTTTCTGCAGTATTTTCAGTTTTTACATGATTTATTTCCACATTCTCAATTATTTTATTTTCTACTTCAATATTATTTACACAATCACTATCTTCCTCCAATGCGGATTCTATTACCTCAGCTATTCTCACTGCTTCGTCAAAGGTTTTCGGGTCATTTTTTTTTATTTCTGTTCTTAAATCTTCTCTGACTATCTGTAAAAATTTGGTAAGTTTAATTTTCTCTATAATTTTTGGTACATTTGCATCAATTGTTCCGTCTATCTCTAAAAATATTATCGCCTGGTTTTCGATTTCTTGTGCAAGCTCCTTAATTGTCATATTTGGTAAATGTTTCAGATTGTTAAAATTGTTATGTTTTTGCACTAAGGTTTGTTTTTTCTCAAATTTGTTTTTTAATAATTCCATGAATTTTTCATATGATTTTTCTTTTTGCAGAGCAATATTTTCTGCTAGAAATTGTTGTGCCTTTCCCCTTAGTCTAGATTTGACAATTATAATTTTCTCTTGTTCGGACCATGATGTTAAATCCGCTATTTCCTTAAATTGTATGATAAAGAAATTCACATTATTTTCCTTTTGCCCATCAAATGATGGCAACATCTGCATAATTGGCAACGATGTATTTTGCTGCGCTTGATTTGCGGGCATCTGTATATGGACCGCGTTATTTGTTACAGCCGAATTATCTGTTATACTGCTATTTACACTTACCTCCTGCTGCATATTGTTAATCGGAGGATCTTGCCTCGCTCGTTTATTTGATTGCCTAGTTTTATTCGGCGCCATGATTTAATACACTGTTATACACTTCTGACTATATACTAAATATTTATACTAATACACACATATATATACAATAATACAATACATATTTAATTATCATTTTCATGCATATTCCTATCATTATACTGAGTTACATCTCATTATTAAGTTCATTATTCAATTGATTATTAAATTCACTATTATATTCAAACTCATTATTAAATTTAATTTTTTGTCTTTTATTTATATTTTTACTTTCTCTTATTAAAATCATAATTCTCTCCGAGCTTGACCACATACGGCACCAATTCACGCGGCGACATCATGCCATAAGGTAAAATTGTCCTTATCAAAAATTACCAGTGTAGCGATATTGCGTCGCCGTGGTCCCGAACCAGGGACCTGATGCATTGTAGACCGACATTATAATCACTGAGCAAAAGCTAGCTTCTCCTCTGTTCTTATAATTCGGGTTTGGCTCGTGTGGCATCTTTGATAGATGTCTTTGCTGCCGCACACTCCCCTCGCTGATGAGGAGGCCGAGAGGCGTGTCGCCTCGGCGTGACGTCAGGGCCGGGAGGCGTGTTGCCTCGGCGTGACGGACAGTCGTGGTCAACCAGGAAGGGAGTGTCAAGGCTTCTGACTCCTTGTGGTGCTGCCATCTCGTTCTGAGAGGCGAAGTCGTTGGAGAAGGTTGCGTCTTTCAAACGTCCAGTCATCATTGTGGCGATTGAGCGTCGCCGTGGTCCCGAACCAGGGACCTGATGCTTCGTAGACCGACATTATAATCACTGAGCAAAAGCTAGCTCTTCCTCTGTTCTTATAATTCGGGTATTGCTCGTGTGGCATCTTTGATAGATGTCTTTGCTGTCGCACACTCCCCTCGCTGACGAGGAAGTTGCCGAGAGGCGTGTCGCCTCGGCGTGACGGTCAGGGCCGGGAGGCGTGTTGCCTCGGCGTGACGGACAGTTGTGGTCAACCAGGAAGGGAGTGTCAAAGCTTCTGACTCCATGTGGTGCTGCCATCTCGTTCTGAGAGGCGAAGTCGTTGGAGAAGGTTGCGTCTTTCAAACGTCCAGTCATCATTGTGGCGATTGAGCGTCGCCGTGGTCCCGAACCAGGGACCTGATGCTTCGTAGACCGACATTATAATCACTGAGCAAAAGCTAGCTCTTCCTCTGTTCTTATAATTCGGGTATTGCTCGTGTGGCATCTTTGATAGATGTCTTTGCTGCCGCACCAGTATAGGACTTACCTATGATGCCGTCGCTAGGGGTGGAGCATGTAGCCCCAGGTTCTCAAGCTGCGGAGACGAACACACAAAACATAAAGAAATACACTTGCTTAATTGCTCAATTTATTTTAATATTTTACTTAATAGATATCCATTGTAATCTTGAGTAATTATACTATAATTAAATCAATTATTAAAAGACACATAATACTGACAATATTACATTAATATATATATTTACACACATAATAACTTTGACTTAAATTTCTTAAAAACAGTTTCCTTTAAACAATCGATAAAGAATAGTTCTTATAGTTCAATATTTACGAACTCGTTCATATGATCTACTCATACGAACTGGTAGTTAATTATTTTAATAATCGTTAAAGGTGTGCCTTCCGTGCTAATAGTGACAATTGAAATTTGGTTTACCTCTACTCTTTGAGTTACGAACGTATTGTGCAATCTCGCTGATGTCTGAAAACTGGTGCACATCTCATATCTGTACACGCTACCATTTTATTGCTCACATTCTATAGACACTCTTCACAAAACCAAGAAACATGATGCTGACTCGTTCGAAAGTTTTTAGTCGACTGGAGTTTTTTTGAATACGGCATTGGGGCGCTTTTTCTTTCCCCCATTTATTCCCTACCACATCTACCATTCGCTGTTGCTGCAGACGGGGATGACCACTGTTTATATATGTATTTGTTGTGATTGGCTCCCTCTGCAGCATTTAAATAGGTCATTAACTTTCCTGGCATTTGTAATTGGGGTGGAAACATGTAATACAAATATTGTGTTACACAGTGGAACCAGTTGCGTTCCAAATCGTAGAACCTCTGTGGTTAAAACGATAGCTGAAGAAGTGGGGGGGGGGGGTTGGCAACTCCCACGCCCGTACACCATCTGTTAGATTCACTGGGATTCATAGCAGTGCTGCTAACAGAGGTAATTTCAATATCAATCTTTTCAGAAGAAATATTTAGAAAATATCACATGGAAACCTGAAAAGTAAAGGAGGGTACGGGCCTTGTGGATGATGCCGTCCCCACTGGGTTATGGTATAAATTCGATGGCACTTCCCGGCCATCCAAACAGATACCTTATACCTTCGAGTTGGTCGAAAAAGTTTTAAAGCATGTTTTATGGGTCGAAAAAGAAATGTAAAGCTAAGGGGTGGGACGCTTAACAGTGGTTAGCGCGTGAAACATTTTTTGTGTAAAATTGAAGAACAATTTTTTGTACAAATTTTTATATAAAACGGACGGTTACTCAGATAAATGGAAAAAACTATTTCATATGGCGGCCCTTTTGTTTTTCGCATGCAGCACTCAAAAACGTACTATTTTCGAGAGTGCCACCAAATGGTTTCAGTTTCTCCAAGGTCAAACGAAGCGATCGAAACCACATCCACACTTGCATCATCAAGGAACTCACGGATGTACATTTGGCAGACCCAGACTGCGCCCGGATATTTAAACTGTTAAATGCTTGCCTTTCAAGTTAATTTCAAACTTAAGCACAGTTGTGAAACACCTGTCATTATAAAATTACTAGTACATATTCATCTTTAAAAGGCTGATATATTTAAATGCTAAATCATTCATTTTTTAACTTAACTGCGTGATTTTTCACAAATTATTTATGGTGATGAAATATGCCTTTTCTAAAAATGTTAGAACATATAAAATGTTAGAAAAAAAAGTTAAATGTTAGAAAATAAGCAAAAAGTTTATACATTTTGAAATTTGAATATATCATTCCACACTGCACTACATTTCTCCACGAAGTCAAGCAGCATCGGGCTCGGTTAGTATTTGGGTGGGTGACCACCTGGGAACACCATGTGCTGTTGGCACATTTCGGGCGCGCGCTGGATTTGCACGCTGCCACAACTGCCGCCGTGTTCATGCGGAGTACGATCACGTTAAACATGTGGGTCCGTAAGTCCTTCCGAGCGGTTGGTGGTAGGGTAAGGAGGGTACGGTCCCTGTGGATTCCTCCCCCACTGGGTTCCGGTCTAAATTGGGTGGCACTTCCCGGCCGTCCAAACAGCTACCTTACACCTTTCTGATAGGTCAGACGGTCTGGGTCTCAACAACAACTACATTTCTCCAGTCTGGGCACGAACGCATGCGCTTTTACAAAATTGCACACTATTTTACTAATTAAAAATATATTTATTTATTTTTTTTTAATTCTCGAATTCTCTTTGAATAATCCCAGATTTGTAGAATTCACTGGTAACTTCTTGCGCAGAGAAAATTGGTATATACATACAAGATCGAATACTTTTTATTAGTTTAGATTCAGTTCGTCCTGCAACTCGGCATGTTCATTACTTAGCAGACGGTTTTAGGAGGATGGCCCATTGCACCAATAACGTGCCGTTGACTGTACGTTATTTGACATTTTTTTTCCTAATGAATTTTCATAATAGGAAAAGAAAATGTTTTTAAATTTACTTTACAGGATAGGGAGACATTAATGAAGTGGGTGAAGAAAAGAGGGTTTAGTTAATTGAGAATTTCATATAATGACGGTTCGGATAATCGAAATTTGGATAGTTGAGATTATACTGTATTTAGTTCTTATTCCCTTAAAAAAAATTGCTAACAGATTTTTGGAGAAGACGAGAAGTAAGAAATCATCCCCTGCACATAAGAGCATAGACATATATAGGGTGTCCCAAGAAGAGGGAAACGCGCTTTAATTCTTTATCTGTTGGAGATAAGTGGGCAATGTAAATTGCAAAAAAATTGAAAGTAAGGTTGGACATAAGGTAAGTGTACCAGTAGTGGGTCATGTACCAATAGTGGGCCACCAGTTTACAAAGTGGAAAAATAAGTTTTAAGGTAATTCTTGTAAGGTAACAGAACAACTGCTGATTGGTTGAAACCCTTATCAGTTATCTGACAAAGGCACAATCTCAGTAACCTGCTGGTCTTTAAGGTGGAAGGATGCTTTTCTGAAGTGATCACACAAAGGGATTTTTCTAGCTCATTCTTATTGCTTTCCTCAAGAGGCAAGAATTCATTTAATTTTTTGTCTCTAAAAGCATATTTAAATTGGTTTTAAAATGTCATATTTCTATTTCATCGTATAGTTAATATTTTGTAAATTATGCTTAAAAGACATAAAATGAACAGATTATTAATTTTGAGGGAAGGTCCACTTTTGGGTCATTACTTTTTAAATTGTTCCAGTAGTGGACCTAGGGGTCAGTAGTGGTTAGAAAGTGATTGTTGCAACTGAACTAAAATCCAAGAAAGTGGCAGTATCACCGATAAAGAAGAGAGAATTTTTTTTTTTTTTTTAATTTTAATTTTGTCAGAAAAAATTGGAAAAGTGAAGTTAGAAACATTCTTAGAAAATAAAGGGGAATGGGAAGGCCCTGTGTAGCAAAATGACCTTTACTACGTATGGTTGGAGACAAAGGAAACTTCGAACATGGAACCATTTTTTCAGGGTGCACCAGTCAACTCTGTTGAGGCGACATGCAGTGAAGAGCCCGTTGAGCTGGAGCATGATGAAAGTACCATTGAATCTGCTGAGGTGCATCTTAATATTCAAGAAGGCTCAGTTGAGCTTATTAGGGATGCAATGAATCCAATGTCATTAAATACTGCCCATCCTATTGCAGGTCCATCCAAAAATGTACCATCTCCCTTCAAGAGAGTTCTTTTCTGGCCAGAGGGGGAGGATGATAAGATAAAGGAAAAAAGAAAAGGAGAAAAGCTTCCTGCAGTTGTGACTTCTCCCCAAATGCTTCAATATTATAAGAAGAAAGAAGATATTAAATTGCTACAGCTGCAAAAAAAGAGAGAAAAATACTGAAAGAGAAAGAAAAAAAAAACTGAAAGAGAAAGAAAAAAAATTGAAATGGAAAGAAAAGAAAAGTATGATTGAAGATCGGAAGAAAAAGAGAACCAAAAGAAAACCCAACCATCTGAGTCTTTCACTTCTTCCTCTTCACTTTTTGTAAAAAATCTGATGTGGACAACACATGATTTTCCTTATATAATGCAATGAATTTACTACTTTTACAGTAAAAAAATAGGTTTTTTTTTAATAGTAGATACTTATATTCTCTCCATGGTATTGAATTTTCGACGATTAGTCGTCATTTTCATTGATTTAGCGTCATTTTTATCCATTTGGCGAGATTTTCGTTAATTTGGCAACATTTAAAAAAGTCGCCAAGTTGACGACATTCCGCCAAATTCGTTGCCAAAATCTCACCAAGCGCTATGGATGGAGAAATAAGTTATTATTATAGCAGATAAATGACTATTGGCGTTCAACTACAAAAGTAATACTCAAAGTATATTTTCTCATGAATGGAACGAGCTAGATCCACGAGAATGCTGTCACCCAATTTATCGCATGATATTACATATGAAAAGTGAACATGTTTCTCAACAGTTAATTTTTTTTTAATTCATGGAATTTTTTAATAAATTTGTTTGAAAAATGTGCAATATCTCGAGAACGGTTCTTGCTAGCGATGTCATCGTTATGTCAATCGTTTTCTAAGGGAAAATTACATAAGAAATGTCTATTTGCGTAACTTTATTAAAGGTTTTGATTTTTTGCTGATTTTTTCAAAATTTCACTCGAAAATTTAGGTGGGTTCTGAAAATTCTATTACGTTTAAAAACAACAAGTTTCCAGTATTCATGGATTCTGATTTTTGTACCAAATTTCACTCGAATCGCTCCATTCGTTCATGAGATATCGTCTCCACAGGCTCACTGACACACACACACACACACACACACACACTTTCACACACACAGAGACATTCTTTCACACACACACACACGCATATATCGCCTCAAAAATGTTTGATTCGTGATCAGAGATGCTTGAAACGTGATCTCCCGTCGAAAACTCGAATTCGAATTTTCGACCCCGTCACAATACTTTCCTTATACATTATGTATATAAGGAAAGTAAAAATTGGCAATAAAAGAAAAATTGTAAAGTAAGATTTAAACTACATTCGCTTTTAATTAGGTACCTTTTTTATACATATATTTTAGAAATTATGTTAATGATAATATATAGCGAAATATAACTTTCAACAAGTCTTATACATTATTTGAGTAGCCCACTTTTGGTGGGTGCACTAAAGATACATCAGAAATTTAATAGGTCCATTACTGGAACATAAAGGAAGTTAAAGTTTTTTATATAAAAAAAAATTATATTTTGTTTGCAATTTGATGTGATAATAATTATAGATAAGAGTTTAACCAATGATAAAAAATATATTCATGCTATAATTCCTTAAAGTTTCAATGCTAATTGATTGAATGCCCTTAAATGATCCACTAACCACATATCTGTATCTTTAAAATTGAGCGGGTTATGTTTAATTGAAAATTGAATATTGTGAATGGGGACCATATATCAAATTAGAAATGTAAATTTGTGACATATCACAAAAAAGATAAAACTGGATGATAATACATAGGAGACATTTTTGCGAATTCCGCATAGGCTCACGATGCAATCAAGGATTCTTAAGTATTTTTCACATTAAGACATGCCATTTTTTACTTGAAACAATTAAAATAAATAAGTAAACAAATGCAAGTATGTATTTGATTTTGAAATTTAACATAATATTTCAAAACGAAGAATAGAACTCACAGAGGATTTTTTCTTTCCTTTAACTCTAATTTAGCCATTTCAAATGTTTATAGTAAAATAATTTTGAAAACCTGAAGAATGAAATGGCGACGATTTATGTTTTAATTTACGTATTTATTCCCGGTATTATTTCTATTCAATACAACTAAACTTTTTTATAATATTATACCAAAATAAAGAAGATTAGAAATCATTCAGTGAATCGTCAGCATGTTTAGTTCTGAATTGACGAATTAAGAACACGTAACTGGTATTCCATTATGGTATTTTTAACAAATAACGAGCTTTCTCGAATTAACAATGATTTATGCTCTGTGTAAAAAAAAATGCTGCAGAAATTTCTCGAGATTTTGAACGGGCGATATCCAAACTTGAATTTCCTGAAATTTCACGTACATTTGTTTATCGGATAATGAGGAGATGAAGAACTACCAGTTCATTTCATCCAAGACCTGGCCCTGGAAGAAATCGTTTGTACACGGAGGACCAAGGAACTGATATCATCGCATATTTTTCTTTCAATCCACAAGCAAGTTTTCGAAAATCAAGCGACACTTTGGAGCTACCTAGGATCTCAATTGCTAAGAACACTTGGAAAATACCATTGGCATCCATTTTGTATTTATTCATGGACTTCAAGCACTTCATCCCTCCGATTTTGACCGGCGTATAACATTCAGCAACTGGTTGTTAATCCAACAAGACATCAATTCGAACTTTGTCAAGAACATTCTGTGGACTGATGAATGTTTGCTTACGGAAGATGGAGCAATCAGTACTCACAACGATCATTGTTGGGATAATACGAATCCATTTTTTGTCGGTGAAATGCATCATCAGAGAAAGTTTTCTGTGACTGTATGGTGCGGAATTTAGAACAAAAAACTGATTGGTATTATGTTTTATGAAGGGATTCTTACATCTGAAAAATACATGCAGCTTATTTTAAACGGTACTGAAACGGATTTTATGGAGACGACAACATTATCGCTTCTAAAAAACATGTATTATCAACAAGATGGCGTGCCTGCACACCAGGCTATAATTGTGACAAACTGGCTCAACGAAAACTTTGATAAACAGTAGATTGGTTTGAGAGGAACCACAGAATGCCCCCCCCCCCAGATCTCCTGATTTAACCCCTCTCGATTTTTACTTATGGGGTCGTCTTCGAACACTAGTTTATAATACTCGCCCACTTAACGCTTCAAACGAAAGATAATTGATGCTTGCAACCATAACAGTGGTGAAGAACTCCAAAATATTTACAGAAGCATTATTAGAAGAGCTCAATTATGTATTAGAGTTGAAGGAAAACATTTTGAGCAAGCTTTGTGAATTGTATTTCTAGTATTTGTAACAAAATTTCTCCCTTCATATCGGTGGTCTTCTATTAATGTATGTATATTTTAATTATGTGCCACAACCGCGTAGTGAGTATCACTGCTTTATATGATCTCTATCTGTGTAATGCTTTATTTAGATGCATTTGTGATAAAACATTTTGACACATATTAACGTATTTTTGATCTAAACAATTTCAATCGTCAATTTGTTTAAGATCCCTATTTTCACTGATGAAGCAGCCTTTCCCATAGTACGGAAAAGTGGTATATATCCGATTTTTTCCTTTATCATAATTCAGTTGATTTTGAAGATATAGATATGCGGGGGGGGTTAATGATCTTGTTGCATTAAAAATAAAAATTTTCTGGTTGACCAAATTTGTCTAAGGGGGTCGTATAAAAATTTAAAAAGTGTAACTTTTCCTAAATTAATGGGAGAACTATTTCATTAACTTAGTCTTATTTCCTACCTTATTTTCAATATTTTTGCAATTTACATTGCCCACTATCTCCAACAGGTAAATAATTAAAGCATGTTTCAATCTTTTTGGGACTCCCCGTATAAAGTCTGTGCCTTACATGTGTTACGTCTGTGCCTTAGATGTGATGTATATGTCTTTTTATGGCTGTCTGCGTCTGTGCATATATCTTTCTACGTCTGTGCATAAGTGTGAGTAAGGACGATAACACCTGAAATTTCCTGTAAGAAGGCGATGACCATTGTAAGGTTAGAAAACATTGCTACTTTAAATGAAGCAAAATGATATTCCTAGTCTAGTGGAATCCCGAGATTAAAATCAACTAGAGTTAAACTCAATAAAAT
This sequence comes from Amaurobius ferox, assembly GCA_951213105.1. Classification (NCBI taxonomy): domain Eukaryota; kingdom Metazoa; phylum Arthropoda; class Arachnida; order Araneae; family Amaurobiidae; genus Amaurobius; species Amaurobius ferox. Next base: position 53,924,294 of record OX578142.1, read on the forward strand.
TAACTTAACAACTCTACTTTCTCATAACAAAAAACATTTTTAAAAGTTCTTCTGTTTTCTAATGTTCAAGAAACATTTCAAAAAATCGGTATCGTGGGTCCAAATAATTACAATTATAGCTTCACTTTAAAGGGCCTGAAAAAATATTTCAATTAATACCATACTTGAGAATGACCCCCCCCCCGGAGGGAGCTAATGACGTCACGAACAACAGAATTGTATCGCGACTATCTTTCACAATATTTATTGAAACTATAATGTCTCGTGATCATTGAGCTATAAATAAACCCTTTTATGCATAATTATGTCGCATTTTGTCTTATGCTGCCATGTTAAAAAGTATAAAATTTAGAATAAAAATCAAAGTTTAAGCTCAAATTAAAAAAAATTCTATCCAGTTCTAGATTTTTTGATAACAAAGTCGGATATACAATTTCGTGAAAATCCATAAACATTCACGGCTGTTATAGTATACACAAGAAATCGACCGCAGATATCAGAGAGACGGACACCACTCCAAAAATACCCAAAACATGTTCGAAAGGTCTTAAAACATATATTGAGGTCAAAATTTCGAAATCGAAAATTATCGTGTAATTAATATTTTCTCAATACCACGTGTGAGAAAGTAAAAATTCTTAATCTTGAAATTCTATGTTTGTAAAAAACGTCCGGGATTACAATTGCTATTGTAAGTTTGACATACTACAGCAGACTTACCGAAAGAATTCTGGTTCTATGGAAATGACCCGTACTCCCCAGGGAATCATTTCTTGACTCAGGCATTCCGTAAAAGCCACGGCAGCATACTTGCTCATTGCATAGGCACAGATTTCAAGAGTTGAAATTCTTCCTGTATAAGAGAGAGGGAAAAGTGATATATTTGAGTTCTTAGTTGATAAGTTGGTGCAGCATATTACAGGCTTGCACATGCTCGGGACTGGTTCATCCGCCCGAGCTAGGCACAACCCAGGGACCGGGTCGTCACGTATTTCTATTAAAAATTTCGGGCCTGACTTGAGCTGAGTTTGGAAAATTTTGGACCGGTCTTGCTGGACAAGGTTTATGTTTTGAGGAGAGAGTGATTTTTTTTTTAATTTAGAGCTATATTTCTCTAGCCATACTTGAAATGTTATTACACGCAATTTCTTCAGCATACATTTCGATAGGAAGAAATCCTACCGGCGAATTGCTGCAATTTTTTCGAATTCAGCAATAGAATTGCTCAATTTCTGAGCACGAACAGATCAGAAGACAATAAGATTGGACGTCACTCCGCTCCAAAAATCCTTCCGAGAGGTAGGTGATAGGGGAATGGAGGTACGGTCCCTATGGATGCCATTCCCAGTGGGTTACGGTTTAAATTGGGTGACACTGTCCTGGCCATCCAAACTGATACCTTACACCTTCCGGTAGGTCGGAGAGTCTGGGTCGAAGAAGAAGTATAGTCTCCTCGTGTGACAGGGACTTAAGCTTTGCATCGATTTTTAGTTGTGACACAGGTTCCACTTATTCTTACCTGCCAATGATGTAACGTTGACCACTCTGCCTTTCGACTTTTTCAATAAAGGCAAAAAGGCTTTGGTAATCCTAACTGGACCCAAAGCGTTTACGTCTATTGTCTCCTTGAAATCTTGTATGGTGCTGAAGTCAGTTGTGAACCCTTTGGAAATACCAGCATTGTTGACCACAGCCCACAAAACTAAAAAAGAACAGAAAACTGTTAAATTATCACTTCGTTGTGTACATAAATATGCATATTAAATAAAAAATTCTAAAGTGTTTAACACATGGAGCTAGAGAAAAGAAGATAAAACTCCTATAGATGAAAAGCTTGAAAATGTCATAGTGCTTTGAGAATTATATCTCGATGTAGCTAGTGTTAGTCAAGTCCTATCTGTTCTCATTTGACACAACAGAAAGGTTTATTGTTTAGTATATTTATTTTTTTCCTTACAATACATGGTAATGTATACAGAAGTATTCGAATCCTGTCGAAAACTGTAACTCGAGTTTTCGACGGATCTGCACGTTTTGGGACTTCTAGAACTCGAGAAAATTATTTTTAGCGTAACGTATGTGTGTGTGCGTGTGTGTGTGTGCAATATATGTATTCACTCTTCTCGAAAAATATTGACCAAATTTCATAAAATTGTATAATCTAATTTCATAATTTAATTTCACAAAATTTTAAGTCACTTGTGGGTTACCCTGGTGCTGATTAACTTTTGGTGCGATTCGGAAAACATAACCTGCCATTTTTTGCAAAATAGGCCGCAAAATTCGTCAAAATCTTAAATAGAAGACTAAATACTCTCAAATATATTAAATGCTTTTTTTACACGTAATTTTTACGAAGAATAGAATAAGACCAACCCCACTCTAGAATTTGCCGCTCTCGAGATATCTTTTTTTTCTTTTTTCTTTGCATTTTCGCTACACCACCTTTGAAAATACGTCGCGTTACCATATGAAAACAAAAAATGAATTAAAACGGAAAATTCAGTGTAGTTTCAAATTACGTGTTATTTTTCAATCATGTGTTATTTTGTACAATTAAACTCAAATGAACGATTTATTGAAAAAATAAAGAGAAAATGAAATTGAGTTTCTAGAGAAAGTTATGCGCTGCTCACATACTATTTTTTTAATTAATTTCAAATTAAGTAATTAGTATTTCCTCTAGTTGTAGCAGCGAGTGCAGAATACATGGAGACAAAAGTTGATTGCCCAGTAAAGTAAATTTAAATACGTAGAAACATTCGTTATTGTTTGAGTTGTAAAAATCTGAAGTGGGCAACACATGATTTTCCTTGCAGACTCAAATTCATTTTCTTTTAATAATTCATGAAATTGAATTCAGAGACACAAAATAACACGCATAATTACTTGCAATTATAATGAATTTATATTTTAAGTCAATTTTCGTTTCATTTGGTAACTTGGCATATTTTTAAAGATGGTGTAACAAAAATACAAACAAAAAAGATCAATCATGCTTAAAGCATTGATTATGAAACACCTTCCAACTTCAATGCAATTTTATTCGCAGCGATTTTCAGCCACTCAAATTCAAATACGCTTTCGAAAAATGTAAATTTGCATTGCGTGCTTAACTTTTGGAAGACAGTGGAGGTATATATATATATATATATATATATATATATATATATATATATATATATATATATATATATATATATATATATATATCCAACTGGGTTGGTTCCTAGACATGTGCTTGAGATATAAACAATTTCCTAATTAAGTTATTCCGAAATTAAATTATTTGTAGATAATTTTTGTTTATTTAAAGATATATGCTTCGTAACTATTTAAAGATAAATGTCGGTTTATTCTAGTCTTCAAGAAGATAATGTGGGCAGAATGAAATTTAAATTCTCTCACACAATCGTAGGTTATTAGATAAAAAGATACGACTTAAATATTTGCGCTATAGCTGCGACCTTTCAGTTCACAATAAATTATATAATACTTGTACCTCGAGACATAGTTCATAAATGATAAAATTCTATGATTGAACTTTGAAATGAAAAAAGCGCTGAAGTGTAATTATAGGAGGATAAACAGTATCTAAGGGCTATTTGTATTCTTTTAACAATTGAATTATTTACTATATTAGAAATAACTTTCATTTTTAGTCATAAGAGCATTTTTGACATGCAATCTCGATATCTCGAGTACCAGTATTCAGGTAAATTTTGTCTGTGTTTTAATACCGATATTAATAAGAAATGTATATATATTTGTAGATAACTTTTGGCTATTTAAATATATATACTTAGTAACTATTTAAAGATAGAGAGTTTTAATAACGCTTAGAAACAGATTTATAATTAATAAACATATAATTTAAAAGTTTGGGAGTCATTGACCTGCAGATTTAGAGCAAAATTAGATTCATTAGAATAATTGAGAACCGCTGATCTACGGTTGATTGAGTCCGATTGAGAACCGTTGATCTACGGTTGATTGAGTGCGATTGAGAACCGCTGATCTACAGTTCTAGAACAAAATATATGTGAGTTTACCATTGGATCCTAAATTATTTTTCACATCACAAACAGCTTGTTCAATAGTATCATCTTTTGTCACGTCCAAGTGCAGGATTCGCAAGCGATTCGAGCATGTTTGCTTCAGTTCGGTAGCTCCTGGTCCGTGTATGAAGAGACAACTGGCAAACACTTGAAAGCCTTTAGAATCGAGCCTTTTTGCTAGCTGATTACCAAAGCCGCTATCACAACCTGAAAGGATAACAATTTATTGATAACGTAGGGTGAGCATAAATTGAAGTATTCCTGTTCAGAGACATCAGCAGTCTTATCCCTTTCAACACTTTCCAACAAAGTTGTAACGTGTTCATTCTGTCTGTCTGTCCGTTTGCACGGACACTGCCGTAGAAATAACTTTATCAAAATGAAATTTTAGTATGTTGTTGAGACGGTCTGTGGACAGACATATGGGAATACAAATGAATAATGTCACCCACATAGTTTCGGATTTAATCCGGGTTGAAAAAATCTAAATACATTGAAGTTATAGAATATCATTTTTCAAACATTTTTTAAGCAGAGTTAAATTCATATATTGCTTCGAAAATTTTAGAAAATATTCAAATTATCACGTAAAATGTATAGAAAATGTAAGCAAAATATATTAGGTAATTTTAAAATAAAACTTGAATTAATAATTAGACCCATATTATATGAAGAAATCACGTGACTCATTTCAAAGTAAAATATGGCGTTCATATTTTTTCCCTGTGTAATAATCGTGATCTTTGAAGATTTTTAAATTTATCTTTTGTGTTGCATCCTTCATAAAACCGCTTTATTTTTGCATCTTACCTGTGTATCTAAATTCTGTGACAATGCAATTACAATACTTATGATTTTAAATGATCCCTAAACTTTGTTTACAGCGAAGCCTAATTTCTATAGCATGGAGCATGGAGTAAGAAAGGAGGAGTTAAAACTCCTATGGATGAAATGCTTGAAAATGCCATAATGCTTTGAGAATTATATCTAGGTGTCGCTGGTGTTTATAAAGTAGTTGCTATTGTCAGTTGACACTATAGAAAGGCGTAGTATTTAGTATATGTATTTTAATAATTTTTAAATTAAGGATTCCTTAATTATGAGTATAATTAACCAGTATTTTTTCATAATTGTAGGATAGAGTACAGAATATGTGGAGATAAAAATGAATTGAAAGTTAAATAATTTTGAATACGTAGGAATATTCTTTATTGCTTCAGTTATTCTTTGCGTTGTACTAATAATTAATTTTTACAAAATTGACAGTTTAAATAAATACTTTAGGTCTTTCGCCATAGAAATGCATGCAATACAGAACTACTTATCTTATCCCAGCGCCACCTGAATTATTGTCTCAAACGATATTGGCGTTTTTTAATATGAAGACTAATTAACTCCCTACTTTTACCTCCGTGGCATGGAGAACGCAAACAAATCAAGTGATTGTAAGATGAGTTGTATACGAATTGCTGAATCATGTTCACGCAAAATTATTTAGCTCTGGAGTCTGAATCATAAGTGATATGAATTAAATATTCTTTGATTTTATATAGAGAAGCAGACGATTTATATCATTGTCTTTTTTATGAAGTTTTAAGTTTTCAAGTACAATAAATAATTGTAGTACTGTGATATTTAAAAAATATATGAGTACTGAATGTATTGCATTTTATGGATGTTTAAATAAAATTGTATTTCAGTTGGAAAGTGTTTCATAATCAATGCTTTATACACGATTGATCTTTCTTGTTTTTAATTATTGCAGTAAGGATAAGGGGGACGACTACCGTTGGTAGAATAATCCGATCTGTCTACGTTTCTTTTGTAACCCAATTTAGACTGGCGTGACAGTCATAGGACTTGTTTAAAATATCTTGACAAGATTGTACCCAAAATCCCCCTCTGTCTATTCAGCGAAGGATAACATTGGGACCTTTATTGTACTGCATCACCCAAAGAGCTAGTCTCACCACAAGGTACTTTAAACATGTACTCCCACCCTTCAAGACCTGAAATTACACTTCTGAAGAATTTATTTGTTTGCTTTAACCTCCAACATTCCGATGTCCTAGACCGAAGGCAAGACAAAGACTCCGTGTATTTAAAGAGTTTCTATCGCTCCCCTTCCCTTTATCCCCTCGTACATCTACGTAGTACGTACTTGTTTAAAGTATCTTGGTACGTATCCCACTTGGAAGGAAAGGAGAGTGATCCTGGAGAGTCTTTGCATTCTTGCTTATTATTATAGAAGACACTGGGTGCCAGATTAAATCATTCCAGCGTTTTGCAAATTTGGTCAGCTAATATTTTGTTATCAGACATGATGTTTTTATAGCTGCCATGTGTTCCAATTTTTACGTATTTGCTCCGTATTTTCTGTCTTGTTCCGGGAATCCGATTTTGGATCGAAGTAGTTCGATTTTTCATTTCCTTAACATTTATATTTTACTGTATGCAAATCTGCATATTTTTATCTGCCTAGACTGGAATACCTTCTAGTATATAAGAAATGCTCTTCTCGCCGTTTGTCTGTAACGCTTGGTGATGCATTTGGCAAACTTGGAGAATAATTTAGCAAAGTTGGCGATCCTTCGCCCCAGATTGACAAAAATATCGTCAAAATTGCAAAAATGAGGCTAAATTAATGAAAATGATTCCTAGTTGGTGAATAAATTATTTAAACATTTGAATATATGGACTATATCGCTTATTGAGGATGCTATCAATATTGATAATTGTTTATTTAGAGTTGCTTGAAATATAAGTTAATTTGGTACTTTGAAATAGTTTTACATGCTGTCATCCAGAAAAACGCTAAATGTACAATTCAATGATAACAAGAAAGATCAATCATGCTTAAAGCATTGATTAAGAAACACTTTCCAACTTCAATGCAATTTTATTTAAACATGTCTAAAATGCAATACATTCCTCGGTAATATTGTAAAATTTATCACAATACTACATTAATTTATTATATTTGAAAACTTAAACCTTCATCGAAAAAAATGAACTTCATTCAAATGACGGCATTGAAATATAAATTGCCTGGTTTAAATATCTCTAAAATGTGATACATTCCTCGATAATAATTTTAGAATTATCATAATGCTACGATAATTCATTATATTTGAAAACTTCATCGAAAACAATTGAAATTCATTCAACTGACGTCATAGAAAAAATAACACGCCAGGCTCTCTCTATAAAAGCAGCATTTCATTCAAAAATAATTTCCCATTCACGTTATTCATCACAATACTATAATAATTTATTTTATTTAAAAATTAAGACCATGGAGCTACAAGTAATTAAACTCTATGCGTAAAACTTCATCGAAAAAAAATCGTCCTTCTCTTTGTAAAATCAATGCATATTTCATTCATATCAGCTACGCAGACTCCATGAACTAAATAATTTTGTGTTAAAGAAATGCAGCACAATTCTAATACAACTCATTCTACATATTTTGCTGCTTACATTTTACATAGGTGAAAAATAGGCTTCGTTGTAGAAATAATCAAATTTGGATGAGCATTTAAACTCAAATATATTGTAATTACGCTGTTTCAGTATGTAGATGCACAAAATTTATGCAAAAATAAAGCGGTTTTAGGAGGGATCCAACACTCAATATGAATTAAAAATAACTTTAAAAATCACGATTTTGAGACAAGATGGATGCCATATTTCATTTTGAAGTGGATCACGTGATCTTTTCATATCATGGTCACGTGATCGCTTCATATAAGATGTGTAATTATTATTTTAATTTTTATTTAAAAACTACTGAATATATTTCGTTGATTTTTTTTTATATATTTTATGGTACAATTTGAATATTACCTAAAATTTTCGAAGCAATTTGTGAATTTTAAATCCGCTTAAAAAATGTTTGAAAAATTAGGTCCCATAGGGCTCAATGTATTTCATTTTTTCAACCCGGGTTCAATCCAAAACTAATTGGGTGATATTATTCATTTACATTCCCATAGGTCCTACAGACCGTCTAAACAACATACTAAAATTTTATTTTGATTAAGTCATTTTTACGGCAGTTATCGTGCTAACGGACAGACAGACAGACAGAATAAACAAAGTCATAAGCACTTTTCAACTTTGTAGTAAAGTGTTAAAAACACGGTACCATGGATCTTATACATTATTTTTTTACTGTAAAAAGAGTAAATTCACTGCATTATATAAGGAAAGTCATGTGCTGTGCACATCAATCATGAAAGTCATGTGCACATCAGTCAGAAAGTCATGTGCTGTGCACATCTTTTTTAATTTGTTATTTTTTATGGCCTTTTTGCCAAGTGAAAACAAATTAGCAATTTTTTCTCTTTTTATTTTCTCTTGGGTTTCTTTATCAGTTTATTTTATATTTGAAGAAAATTTAAAACAATTTCTAATACAAAAATATTCTTTGTTTATCTCTGCTGTTATTCTCTGCAATATTCTTTGTTTATATTTTTAACAAAAACTGACATTTAAAAAATTGTGGTTAGAGATGTAAAAATGGCAATTAGCTGTGTCAATTTGGTACCTAGAGTCAAAACTATAGGCGTTAAATGACGCCTGGCTCAAAAATCACGCAAACTATCATTTCTTATGTAATGTTTCATTAGAGAACGATTGACGTAAACTTTGGAAAGCTAGCGTAAACCGTTCTCGAGATATTGTGAATTTTACAAATAAATTTATAAGACAATCACATAAAATTAATAAAATAATTAACTATTGTGAAATATGTTCACTTTTTATAAGTAATATCACGGGATAAATTTAATGACTGACAATCTGATAACTAACTCTCTGACTAACCACCTTCTGCTATTTTTACCCCAAGTTAGCTTCTTGCTACTACTATTTTTATCCAGGTATCCTGCATATTTTATTCGTTATTTTCTCAATTTGAAATCGACGTTCAATCTTCCAGAGATCACTAAAACCATGTTAGTCGTACTAGGGCCACTTTCAGACCTCCAACATCTTTGCACTAAACTACAGGGTTGATTTGTTCGAGTGCCATTATAAAGAGCCTTGCTGTCCCAACCGAAAATCGATCTCTGGATCGAAACTGGCCAGCCAACGCTCTACCGTTGAGCTACTGGGACGAATTTGCAAGCTCTTATAGTCGAAGTATACTCTACAAACTCACCTGTTATTAAAACAGCTTTATTGTCAGATCCAATTTCTTCATCGTTGTACAAACGTTTGCACAAAGGATACGTTAAAGTTGCTATCACTGAATACAAAAAAATATGTGCAAGCCAAGAAAAATAATAAAACACGCTATTAGGGAACGCTATGTATATTAATAGTAAAACTGCTGCTGTAATACTGAAATGTGCAGGTCTCGTAAGGTACGCATTCACCGCCATTATATCACTTGACAGAATGATTTTACAATCACGAAATTTACCTGAACAATAATTTATCTAATCGTCAAATATGCAAACTGGTGATACAAAGTCAAACTGTTTTCAGCTAACATTATCCATTGTTTCAAATGAATCAGTTTCCTGATTTGGTAGGAGATAATTTGATAGGAGATAAAAGAAAGAATGAATCTGCGATATGTATATGGGTGATTTCGAAAATAAAAATCTAATATGGGCAGTACCTGACTTTCCCTATAGACTGAAATTCATTTTCTCTTTATTCCTTTAATAATTCATTAAATAGAGTTTTATTGCACAAAATAACACGTATAATTTTTTGGAATTATATACTGGATTTGCAATTTTAGATTCAATTTTCGTTTTAATTCGTAGCAAAACGTATTTTCAGTAGCAAAAATGCAAGATAACTAAACTATCTCAAGAACGGCTAGTCCTAAAGTAATGGGGTTGGTCTTATTCTTTTCATTCTTAAAAATTACGCATGAAACAAGCATTTAATTGATACATTTCATCTTTGATTTTGACGACTTTTGCGGGCCATTTCGCAAAAAAATGCATTTTTCTCGAATTGTACCAAAATCTAATCAGCACCAGGGCAACCCACAGGTGACCTATGTGCGAAATTTGGTCAATTAGTTCTTTATCTAGAATAGATACATATGATTTTTTGCGGTCCATTTCGCAAAAACGGCAAGTTCTTTTATCCTGAATCGTATCAAAATTTAATCAGCACCAGGATGTCCCGCATGTAACGTAAATTTAAAATTTTATGAAATTTGGTCAATTAGTTTTAGAGTTAGAGTGGGTACACATAAACAGACATATAGACAAACACACGCGCGCGCGCGCACAAACACGCACACACATGCAGGCGTCACGCTAAAAACAGTTTTTTCGTGTTCTAAAGGTCCCAAAACGTGTAGATTCGTCGAAAACTCGGGTTGTAATTTTCGACATGATTCCAATACGTTCCCTATACATTACCATGTATTGCAGGGAAAGTAAAAATTTAAATAAAAGTGCAAATTCAGTGTTCGTTTATGCAATTAAACTCAATTTAATGAATTATTAAAAATAAAGAGAAAATGAAATGGAGTGTATACGGAAAGTCATGTGCTGCTCACATCAGAATTTTTATTTTGCATGTGTACTCCAGTTTTGAAGATAAATGTGCGGAATCTTTTATTGGGAAACATTCTACGACGCGGGGTAAACGAAATTATGTGTGACGGAGATGAAACGGAAGTGTATATATATGCAAGGAGTGCTTGGACGTCAAGTGTGAAATAGGCAATTCTGGGCACAGTAGCAGTTCGGCCAGGCATAAGAACAATGAGGTATAATACTCTTGGTGTACCACAATCCACGGTACGGCGGGTTCTGCATGGGAAATAGTTGCACACCTACCATCTCCAGGGAATCTAAGCAATGACTAAAGCGGATTATCCTCGTCGTGTGGAGTTCGCCCGCTGATTCCTGGGACTTAGTGCGTCGCAACCAGATTTTTCGGCAACTGTGTTTTTCAGGGAAGTAGCCTCCTTTGCACGTGATTGCACATTTAACATTCACAATGAACATGTGTGGAAGAGTGTAAACCCACATGAGCATCAGCGACAATTCTCCGCCAATGTGTGGGCAGAAATCATCGGCGGCCGCCAAATAAGGCTGTATCATATGCCGGAACTACTTGAAGGGAGAATGTACCGTATTTTCCTAGAGGAGGTCTTGCCGAAATTGCTGGAAGATGTTCCATCAGACATCCGGTTCAGACATCCGGTGTTGTATGTTGTTTCAGCACGATCGAGCACTAGCACATTTTCGGCGAGAGATAAGGAAGTATCTGGACGTCACTTTTCCAGGCCGATGGATTGGTTCAGGTGATCCCATTATTTGACCCCCACGATCGTCCGATCTGTGGTGTCTTGAGTTTTTTGTGGGGATATCTCAAGAGTCCAGTCTATGATACTCCCCTTGAATCTGAAGAGGATCTCGTTGCCAGAATTTCGTCCGCTGCTGCCGAACTGCGCGACATGTCTGGTCTATTCGAGAGAGTTCATCAATCCCTCCATCTCCCTGTTGTTGTTGAGACCCAGACCGTCCGACCTCCCAGAAAGGTGAAAGGTAACTGTTTGGACGGCCGGGAAAAGCCACCCAATTTAGACCGGAACCCAGTGAAGGAGGCGTCCACAGGGACCGTACGCTCCTTCCCCTACCGCCAACCTCTCGGAAGGACTTACGGACCCACATGTTTAACGTGATCATACTCCGTTTGAAAACGACGGCAGTTTTGACAGTGGCGGGAATCGAACCCGGACCAACCGAGTGCAATTCCCGCGCGCTAACCACTGGGCTACCGCGCCCCTCCATCGTCCTGTGAGACGTGCATTCAGGTTGGCGGTCGCTCTTTTGAGCCATTACTGTAATTATTGTTTGTTAAATGTCATTTTATAACTTCTAAGTGTTTCTTGTGTTTTCACCTCACCTCATCGGTTTCAACCACCCACTGGCGCCTTTACGTTTCTTTTCCTACCCGGTAAACTATGATGAAAAATGTTTGGTCTGGTTTGTTTTTTTTTAGTATGCACTACCACCTCGTAAAATTTGGCCCATGTTTTTCGAATCACCCTGTATACTTGTATATGATCATGTCACATTATTTTCTCTTTTAGATTATATCATGTACGTAGAAGAAATAAAATATATATAATACATTAATTTAAAAAATATATAATGTACTTACACCTACAAAATAGCAGGTACTGTATTTAACAACAACTTTAGCTAATGTTACTGTAGAAAAAGTTGAAACAGTGGAAACCGGGTATAATAAACCCTCAAAGAACCGTTAAAAATATTCATTATAGGTAAACATTGATCTCTACAGGTATACTTCTAAACTTACTTTTTTATTGTATAAAGAAAGCATTATTTTCTTGAAAATTTTCTAATCTAATGAATAACTACGATTTATGACCAGTTGACTCCATTTTGAACACCTGTGGAAATGTGTCATCTGTCTTTAAATTTTACAAGAAAAATTTTGAGAAATTTGTATTTTAGAGATCAAATGAACACAATTGTAACATGTTACCCTTCATTTTAAAGGGTTTAAGAAGACCTTTTGATTGATATCAAGTTTGACAATGTACATCTTCGGGGAGAGGAATAACTTATCACTCCCGATAGGGGCTGATTACCCCACAAACACAAAATTTGTATCGTGGCGATTTATCACTACAGTGATTGAAGCTATTAAGATTCATGATCTTTGAGCCACCTTTTTTATATTCATGAATATGGCAAATTTTGTCCTATGCTGAAATGTTAAGTAAATATAACATTTCGAATGAATTTTGAAGTTTTCATTTGAATTTCAGAAAATGCAATATAGTTCTAGACATTTTGATAACAAAGCGGAATACAAAGTTTAGAGAAAGTGTATTAATATTACTTTCCTTATATACATAGTATAATGCATAAGGAAAGTATTGTGCGGGGGTCAAAAAATCGAATTCGACTTTTCGACGGAATAGCACGTTTCAAGCATCCCTGAACACGAATCGAACGTTTTTGGGGTGATATGTGTGTGTGTGTGTGTCAGTGAGACTGTGGAAACGATGACGATATCTCACGAACAAATGGAGCGATTCGAATAAAATTTGATACAAAAATTACAATCTATGGATACTGGAAGTCTATAGTTTTTAAACGCAATCGAATTTTCAGAACACCCCTAAATGTTCAAGTGAAATTTTGAAAAAATCAAAAACTTTAATAAAGTTACGCAAATACTTATTTCTTATGTTATGTTTCATTAGAAAACGATTGACCTAAACTTTAGAAAGCTAGCATGAACCATTCTCAAGGTATTGAACATTTTTGAAATAAATTTATCAAAAAATCACATAAAATAAAAAATATTAATAACTATCGTTAAATATGTTCACTTTTCATATATAATATCATGCGATAAGTTTGGGGACATCATTCTCGTGGATCTAGCTTGCTCCATTCATGAGAAAAAATACTTTGGGTAATACTTTTGTATTTGGACATAAATAGTCATTTAGCTGCTGTAAGAATAACTTCTTTTTACATCCATAATGCTTGGCGAGATGTTGGCGACGAATTTGTAAAAATGTCGCCAACTTGGCGACTTTTCAAATCTTGCCAAATTAACGAAAATGTTTCCAATTTCATAAAAATTTGCCAAATTGATGAAACTGATTCTAAATCAATGAAATGACGACTAATTGAGTTCAATATCTGGGAAAGAACATAAGAGTAGACTATAAGAATAATCAATTTATCGGTCCGTTCATTCGTCCGCAACATTTAGGAAAAAATTTTGCTGGACGTCTGTAAATTACGATTATTTTAAATGTTGCCAAAGTGACAAAAATGTTGCCAAATTGATAAAAAGGACGCCAAATGGGAAGTAACGTTTCGCAAATTCTGATTTCCGTCATATGACGGGCATACCTTCTAGTATATAAAATATAATCTAGCAAAGCATCGGCAACTTGGCGATATTTCGCCCGATATTGACGAAAGTATCGTTAAAATTGTAAAAATGACACTAAATTAATGAAAATGACACCTAATTAATGAAGTATTTATTAAAATATTTTAATATATGGACTGTATCGCTTATTAAGGATGCTATCAATGTTGATATTTGTTAATTTAGAATGGTGTGAAATATAAGTGAATTGGATACTTTGAAATAATTTTACAAGTTGTCATCGGAAAAATCACCAAATGGGCAATTCAACATTAAAAACACGGTGCCGTGGATCTGATACATTATTCTTTTAGTATAAAAGGCGTACATTCATTGCATTATATAAGGAAATTCATGTGCTGCCCACATCAGATTATTTGTGGTCGCCATAATGTACACAAGAAATCAACCACAGACAGATAGAAGGGCAGCTCTCTAAAAATAGTCAAAAGTGTTCAGGAGGTCCTAAGACATATATGTGCATCAAACTCTCGAATATTTTCTTAAAATCAGTACTTTCTCTATACTTCGTATGAGAAAGTAAAGAGAATAATTTCTAAACATTATGATTGTAATATAGAATTAGAGCATACAATTTAGAATATTTGCACATGTATCAGACTTCCAAGGAAATAATATTTTCGTTATACACTGTATGACAAAGAAAAATGTTTTTTTATGATGACCTTCTTCCAATTTCTGCACATTTTCCCTCCCACTTAATAGATTTTTGCAGAAAGTAGCATACCTCAGAACATCACAAGATCATACTCGACAATCTCACCCTAACTCAATTTGCTAGGGGAAAATTCAATCAAGGAGGAGTCGCATCAAGTTTAAACTCCTAAAAGCTTTCAATTCAGATTTCCTTAGTTAAGCATCACCAAGAATATGTTTTATTAAATACGTCTTAAAAAAACATTCTTGAAATCTAATTTTATCACAGAAAAAAAAATCCGATGTGGGCAGCACATGACTTTATATAATGCAATGAATTTACTTCTTTAACGGTGAAAAAGTGATGAAGAGATCCACGGCACAATATTTGTAACGTTAAATTGTACATTTGACTCTTTTCCGGATGACATCTAAAACTATTTCGTGCCAATTAACGTATATTTTACGCAACTCCAAATTAACAATTATCAATATTGATAGTATCCTCAATAAATCCCCGAGCAATGGCGGCGTTTGAGTAGGTTGGATATTTTGGTGCTGTTATTAGAGTTGTGATATCATATGTTAGATGTTTAGTTATGGGTTATAAATAGTATTAAACGAAAGTACAGATAAAATGAAATCGTTTGATATCAGTGTGGTGGTGTTGGTGAGTGTAAAAAGATTATAATTAATGTTTTTAAAGTTGTGTTTGATGCTTATATTAAGTGAATTTGAAAGCCCATGTTATTTGTCTTCAATGGCGGATCATCGTCGTAGAAGATTCAACTCAGATTTTTTCTCGGAAATTTTGATGGTCAAGAAATGATATATCTCGTGAAGTGTTTGTCTCTGGATGCTTATTAACATCTTAAAAATAAGGTAAAATTTATCTCTATATGTATACTATATAATTGGTTTAATGACTTTACTGGTTTCGGTGTTATTCTGACTTGATCGTTTGCTGCGGGGCAGCTTTCCTGATATCTCCTTAACTTATATGCTTAAAAATATTTTGTTAATGGATTTACTATGCTATTAATGAATGAGGTCTTTATTGTAAAATTAGGATTGATATCATTAATATGTGATTTAATATTCATTTATTGGTTTTTGATGACGTCTTGAGCCAATCCCATGAAAGTCATTGTGCACTTCCATTCCCTTTTTGGGAGGAATGTGGATTGATATTTTTCCGTTGGAATTGCAGGATTTGAGATGAGTGTTATTTGTAATTTTTATTTTTAATTATTGTAATTTTTAACACTTTACAACAAAGTTGAAAAGTGTTCAAGACTTTGTTCATTCTGTCTGTCTGTCTGCCCGTTAGCACGATAACTGCCGTAAAAATGATTTAATCAAAATGAAATTTTAGTATGTTGTTCAGACGGTCTGTAGGACCTATGTGAATATAAATGAATAATGTCACCCAATTAGTTTTGGATTGAACCTGGATTGAATAAATGAAATACATTGAGCCCTATGGTACCTAATTTTTCAAACATTATTTAAGTGGATTTAAAATTCACAAATTGCTTCGAAAATTTTAGGTAATATTCAAATTGTTCCATAAAATATATAAAAAAAATCAGCGAAGTATATTCCGTAGTTAAAATAATAATAACACCTCTTATATGAAGCGATCACGTGACCATGATATGAAAAGATCAAGTGATCCACTTCAAAATGATATATGGCATCCATCTTGTCTCAAAATCGTGATTTTTAAAGTTATTTTTAATTCATATTAATTGTTGTATACGTCCTAAAACCCCTTTATTTTTGCTTAAATTCTGTGCATCTACATACTGAAACAACGCAATTACAATATATTTGAGTTTAAATGCTCATCCAAATTTGATTATTTCTACAACGAAGCCTAATTTTCACCTATGTAAAATGTAAACAGCAAAATATGTAGAATTAGTTGCATTAGAATTGCTATATTTCTTTAACACAAAATCATTTAGTTCATGGAGTCTGTATAGCTGATATGAATGAAATATTCATTGATTTTACAAAGAGAATGACGATTTTTTTCGATGAAGTTTTACGCATAGAGTTTAATTACTTGTAGCTGCATGGTCTTAATTTTTAAATAAAATAAATTATTATAGTATTGGGATGAATGACCAGAATGGGAAATTATTTATGAATGAAATTCTACTTTTATAGAGAGAGCCAGGCGTGTTATTTTTTCTAGGACGTTATTTGAATGAATTTCAGTTGTTTTCGATGAAGTTTTCAAATATAATAAATTATCGTAGTATTATGATAATTCTAAAATTATTTCCGAGGAATGTATCACATTTTAGAGATGCTTAAGCCAGGCAATTTATATTTCGATGCCGTCATTTGAATGAAGTTCATTTTTTTCGATGACGGTTTAAGTTTTCAAATATAATAAATTAATGTAGTATTGTGATAAGTTTTAAAATATTTCCGAGGAATGTATTGCATTTTTGACATGTTTAAATAAAATTGCATTGAAGTTAGAAAGTGTTTCATAATCAATGCTATAAGCATGATTGATCTTTCTTGTTGATGCTTATTATTGTATTTACATTAAGACGAGGTAATTATTAGAACGATTGTGAAATTTTAATTCTGTTATGTATATGATATACGCTGACATTTAATTAATATCGTTTTGGTGGTCTTTGATATTTATGTGGATACTTATGCGGATACATTTTGCTCCTATTTAATTATAACATTGTTTTGACGAAAGATGGCTCTAATTTATGCTAGTGAGGTTGATAGGATGAGGGACCTTATTCTGAATGCCGATTCTTTTGAATTTGATATGGAGGATGGCGTTAAAGGGTTTCCCATGGAGGATGTTATGGTTATTATTGATTCTTTTCGTGGATTTTATCAAGAGCGGCGGTCTTCGCATTTTGCAAGACCATTGCAGTCTCTCCTGGTTGATCGATTTTTCGATCCTCTTGTGAGGTTAATTATCAGGGCTTGTGAATATGGTTTCCAGAAGGAGAATACCTATGAGGACCATGTATATAATCACTCTGGTGATGCTGGCTTAATCGAGAGCCTAAATAAATCTGTAGAGGAGAAGGAATTTGAGATTGCTAAGATGAGGTCTGATCTTGCTGGAGCATCTCTTCGGTTGGAGGAATCTGGTTCTTCATCGGTTGTCGGTATCCAGAAATTAAAGGATGAGATGGCTGGTTTCGTAAAGGAGAAGGATGAGCTGCTAAATGAAGCAAACACCAAATTGATTGACGCTAATGGTTTGTTGGAGGATTATAGAGAATTCGGTCGTAAGAGAAAAGAGGAAACTGAGACTTTCGTTAGGGATTTGGAGAGGAAGGATGTTTTGCTCGCTGAGGCAAATGGTCTCATTTCTGAGTTTCGGCAACGGGTGACGGCGCTTGGCAATAATGAGAGCTTAAGAGATGGTACTGATGAACTGAAAACCTTTGAAGATCAGCTTGAAAACAATTTTACTGCCTTGCAAGACGCCCAGGTTTTTCTTAGTAGGGACTTTTTGGCACATGAGGCAAGGGTTTCTACCCTTTTCACTGAGTTCAGAGATTTGCTCAAAACTGGGAATTCACTTATTGGTCCGCAGGTTAATGAGAACCCTGGACGTTGTTTGAGGACTTCTTCTGGAACCCTTAAGGGGGTGAAGACTTTGATAGTGAAACCCGTAGCTGCTACCTCTATTGATGAGGCCCGGGGACAGCTTTTAGAGATAAATTAAACCTCCTTATAATACTGGTATGGGAATTGACAAGTTCTTTTCCTTGCCAGATGGCCGTATCCCTCGCTCCCCTTGCAGCTGATAGTATTAAAAATAACTTACTTGACGATCCTGGTTTTGCGGAGAAATTTGTTTTCGAGAAGCCTATTCGTAAGTGGCCTAAACTCATCTTCTTCAATGTCCCCAAGGGTACAGTCCAAGATGATTTCATCAATGGCTTGGTGGCTCAGAATCCCGCTTTGTCGAGTTGTGTAAAAGGATTTTATCTTTGAATTTCAAATTGGAGCTAATACCGGGTCACACTGGGTTTTTGAAGTAAGAGCACCTTCTTTTCGGAGCTTGAATTTACAGAAGTTTGCCTACTTTGGTTGGCACCGCATCTGGTGCAGGGAGTTCTTTTCTGTTCTCCAATGCACTGAGTGCGGAATCTTGGGGCATACCCGTGGACGGTGTCGTGGTCCGGAGCGTTGTCTCCGTTGTTCCCGCTGGCACCCTGATGTGAGCTGTGTTGAAAAATATAAATGCATTAACTGTATTAACTTTAATGAGAAATCGGCTGGTGCCCGGAATTTTAATCACTTCTGCAAGGATAACAAGTGCGAATCTTTCAAAATCGAATTGCAACGGTATAAGAGGCGCATTGACTATGACGGGCTGGATTAAGTAGTTTTAATGATCTTTGGTTTTATTGTTGGTAATCTTATTGTTTGAGAATGAAGTGTTCGGGGTGTTGAGATTTGGGTGTTTGGGGACTTGTTTTTGGAACTGTTTTTCTTGGAATGTTTTATTTGTTCCCTTGGTCTCGGGTTTCGTTAATTTGGGTTTTTATAGTTGGGTATTAATTTTTTGGATTTGTTGGTTGCCTGTCGGAGGCTTCGTGTGGACATTCGAATTTTGTTATAAAATTTTTTAATTTGTTTTGTTAGGTAGTTGGAGTTCGGTGTTTCTGTTCTTCCCCTTCCCCCCCTCTTTTTTTGCGGCCTCGGGTTTTGTTAATATGAGTTTATTAGGTGGGTTTTGTTTGGATTAGTTGATGGATGTCTGTCAGAGGTCGTTTTGGGAATTTTTGGTAATTTCAGACGTAAGGATAATGTTCTGATTTTAAATTGAGGTTGGCTTTGTTATTGGGCTTGGGTTGGTCGGAATTCATTTGTTGTGTTGTTTTATTTGTTAGATATTAGGCTGGCATGATAAATTGAGTTGTTTTGTAGTTATTTAAATTGTATAGGGGTTTCTATATTTGGTATAGTTTAGTCGCTGTTTCTTGGATTCAGTTTTTAATTTTTTTGTTGGGGTTAACGGAAATCTGCCCCCCTTTTTTTTATTTGGTATTTCGAATGGAGGGTTTGTTTTACTTGTTAATATATTTAAAAATATTGTGGGAACTTTTGGGTCGTATTTCGGTTTTGGTATTTAGGTTTTTGTTTTATTTGTTTTTGGGTAGGGTCCTTGGTTCGATTGATGTTTTTGTTCTTTGGTCTTGTTTGATTACTGAGCCCTGGTTGCCTGTTGGGGGCGGCAGGTTTTCGCGGGAACACCTCTTTTTAATTAGTTGGGGGGGGGCCTTACGTTTTTTCTTTGTTTTTTTATTATTATCTTGTTTACTTGGATTTTGTTAGTAGATGTATGTTTTGGTGGGTTCCTTTGTTGTTGCTTTGATGGTTTTCTGGTTGATTGTAACTCTTCTGGTCTTTTTTTGGTATTATTAATTAAATTGGTATTGTAATAGTATTTTATGAATTAATTGTATGGTATTTATAAATTTGATAGTAAATAGTGAAAATAATTTAGTAACTGATATAGTATTAATATGATGTTTGTTATATTTTATGTTGGCCACTTGGCTTTTTATTTCTGTAATTCGTTTTTGGGTGTGGCTGGGGCCTGGTTTTATTTATTAACAATGTAAACTATTTGTTAATTTTTGCTTGCAGGCTTTTGCTTGATATTTTTGGCTTTGTAACCGCCCTAGCCAGGCACTCTTTTTGTTTTTAATAAATTTGGGGGTGGATCGATGGGGGTGAGTGAGTGGTGGAGTGTTTGCTCCTGCTCGACCAGGGATTGAAAGTGTCCTATGCCATTCGTGGCGGGCCCCCCTGGACCCGAGAATACAAGCATCCTCAATAAGCAATATAATCCATATAATCCAGGTGGTCTTTGCCTTAGAATAGATCTTTGCCTTCTCTTGATGTTCTTAGTACTCGTTCCCCCTCTGGTTTTCAAACTTCGGATTTCCGTAAATGTACTTTTACTAATTCCTGTATTCCTGCTAATTCCTTTCACCCGATGTCTTCTAAGAAATTTTCTTTTAATGCCTACTTTAATCGTGCTTTTAATATTTGCTCTTCTATCCCCATTTTAAAAGATGAAATTAATTTTATTTTTAATCTTGGCCATGAGGCTGCTTATACCTTTGAGTTTATTTATAGGATTTTTGCCCATATCCGCCTTAAATTTAGACATTTTGATGCAAATCTGATTGCTATTAAAAATCCGTTGGCCTATAAATCTAGCTTTCCTTACCATTCTAAGATTTTTTATCCTTTTATCCAGTTTTGTCACGAATTTGATTTTAAACATGCTGATTCTAATATTACTATTCTCTTTAATCGTATTCGTTCCGATAAACTTGGGGATATTCATGATTTTAAAAGTCACGCTGGGGTGTATGTTGTCCCCCTTTTGTCTCCTGATGGTAATTATAATTTTTACATTGGCAGTACTAAACGTACTATTGGCATCCGTTTAGCGGAACACGCCAGGGATGTCAATAACGGTAAACTTTCCACTGCTCTTGCTCAGTATGTCGCAATTGATAATTTTCTGCCTGTTTTTGTAAAAACTTTTCTTTTAATCCCTTGCAATAACCCTCGTAATATTCTCCTTTACTAATCCCGTTTCGTTTATATCTACCGTACCTCGATTTGTAATTTTGATCCCGTTAAAACTTTTAAGTTTTGCCTGGCGACTCATTCTCGACTCTGCAATTCAAGCCTCTTCACAGTTACCTTTGACTTCCTTTTAAAAAAAATTTGTATTTTCGGGGTTGTAGTTTTGTCATATTTGTATTTTGCTTGTAATTGGTCTGCTTTAAATATTCGCTGCATGTTTGTTTATTTGGATTTTAGAGATTTATTACAGTGCAACTTGGATAAAATTAACATCTCTAATTCCAAATCGTCGTTAATTCGAAGATTTCTCTTGATCCCTTGAACTTTGTATTAAATCAATGTTAAAAAATCGTGGATAATTCGAAGTTCAACTTCCTTAATTCGAAGTTTTTTATAAAAACTTTCAAACCATAACAACTTCTCGGCCTTTCATCGCCGGAATACCCCCACCTGTTCGACACGTGACAGCTGAAACCCCACTTCCCGATACCTGTTTGACCGGTTCGAGCATTCAATCTACAGAGGATATTGGTTCAACCGTCTGCAGACGTCATTTGAGCTTCCTACTATCAGTGTGTCTGTAGTGTTGTGAGAGTTTCACTAGTGAGCATTCACGATGTCCTTGAGTAAACCACGCGTTCAATACAAGAATTTAACGTTTGCTGAAAAGCTCGCCGTCATTCGCGATGTGGAAAAGGGTGTGAAGAGGAAATGCCAACGAGTACGGGATAGCGCCGAGCACTTTGTCTACTGTTTAGAAAAATAAGGACAAAATTCTGAGTAACTCTGCTGCTACGCGTGGAAATGGAAAGGATCGCAAAAGAGCTAGAGAACCGGACAATCCTGAAGTCTACGAGTGCGTGTTGAAGTGGTTTAAATAAGCACGGGACAAAAACATTCCTCTGAGTGCCCCCCCCCCCCCCCTTATTCGAGCAAAAGCGGAAGAATTTTCTGCCGGTTTTAGAAAAAGCCGGTTCGGAAATGTAATACGTACATGTATGTAGCTTACGTAAATCTTATTTTGTTTACATGCATATAGTGTTTAAGTACTTCATACCATGATATTTCTCAATAAATATTTACTTATTGACAGAATAATCTTTTCAAGTATTCAGTGGACCTGAAACTAAAGTTAAAAGATGTAACTTTTTTAAATCGAAGTTTTGGATAATTCGAATTTTTTTAGTGGTCCCTTCAGCTTCGAATTATCCAAGTTGCACTGTATTAATTAATAACCTTGTACATTACCATTTTATTTATGCAAATTTTGCCGTGTTTTTGGTCGCTATATATGAACGATTGAATGTTTTACCTCTTATATTGCCACTGAAGAATGCGTTTATATGCTTGAATGCGCTCTGGCTTTTGTAACTATTTTGTACGTCTTTTAGGAAGATCAATAAATGACCTTCATATTTTAATTTGTGTTGTGTCCTTGAGTTTTATTCATAATCCAAATATTTAAATATTTTAAAAATAAATTCATCAATTAGGCATCATTTTCATAAACTTGGCGCCATTTCTGCCATTTTGACAATATTTTCGCCACTGAAGGGATAAATATCGCGAAGTTGGTGATATTTAGCCCCACCAGACCGCTGCAAGAGCATTTCTTATATAATAATAAAAGGTGTACTCATGATATGACGAAATTAAAAATTTGCAAAACATTGTATCCCATTGAGTGTTATTTTTATCAATTTGGTGGCAGTTCCGTCAATTTGGCAATATTTAGAAAGTTGCTAAGTCGGCGATATGGCGCCATAATTTCGCCAACAGTTACAGACGGAAAAATAGGTTATTCTTATAGTAGAGTCTTATATTCTTTCCAAAATATTGAATTTTCCTCAATTAGATGTAATTTTCAATTCTTATCAATTTGGCGACGATTAAAAACTTGCCAAGTTGGCGATAGTCCGCCAAATTCGTTGCCAAAATTTCGTCAAGTATTATAGTTGGAAAAATAGGTTATTCTTATAGCAGATAAACGACTAATGGCGTCCAAATACAAAACTATTACTCTAAGTATTTTCTCTTATAGTAGATTCTTATACAGTGCAATTTGTATAATTCGAAGCTGAAGAGACCACTAAAAAAATTCGAATTATCCAACCCTTCGATTTAAAAAGTTGCATCTTTTAACTTTAGTTTCAGGTCCACTGAATGCTTGAAAAGGTTATTCTGTCAATAAGTAAATATTTATTAAGAAATATCATGGTATGAAAGACAAACACTATATGCATGTAAACAAAATAAAATTTACGTAAGCTATATACATGTACGTATTACATTTCCAAACCGGCTTTTTCTGAAACGGGCAGAAAATTCTTCCGCTTTTGCTCGAATAAGGGGGCCGCTCTAAGGAATGTTTTTGTCCAGTGCTTATTTAAACCACTTCAACACGCACTTTTCGACTTCAGGTTTGTCCGGTTCTCTAGCTCTTTTGCGATCCTTTCCATTTCCACGCGTAGCAGCAGCGTTTCTTAGAATGTTGTCCTTATTTTTCAAAAAAGTAGAGAAAGTGCTCGGCGCTATCCCGTACTCGTTGGTGATTTGGCATTTCCTCTTCACACCCTTTTCCACATCGCGAAAGACGGCGACCTTTTCAGCAAACGTTAAATTCTTGTATTGAACGCGTGGTTTACTCAAAGACATAGTGAATGCTCACTAGTGAAACTCTCACAACATTACAGACACACTGACAATGGGAAGCTCAAATGACGTCTGAAGCCGGTTGAAACAACACTCTCTGTAGGTGTTGAACGCTCGAACCGGTCGAACAGGTAGCGGGAAGGGGGGTTTCAGCTGTCAAGTGTCGAACAGGTGGGGGTATTCCGGCGATGATTTCTTAATGATGAAAGACCGAAAAGTTGTTATGATTCGAAAGTTTTTATAAAAAACTTCGAATTAAGGAAGTTGAACTTCAAATTATCCACGATTTTTTAACATTGATTTAATACAAAGTTCAAGGGACCTAGAGAAATTTTCGAATTAACGACGATTTCGAATTAGAGACGTTCATTTTATCCAAGTTGCACTGTAGTAAATTCTTTTCAAGATATTGAATTTTCATCAGTCTTCATTTTCATTGATTTAGCGTCATTTTTATCAATTTGGCGATATTTTCGTCTATTTGACAGCATTTAAGACTCTCCAAGTTGGCGATATTCCACCAAATTCGTCGCCAAAATTTCATCAAGCATTGTGGATGTAAAAATAGGTTACTCTTATAATAGATAATTGATTAATGGCGTTAAATTACAAATCTATCATTCAAAGTGTCTTCTCTAGTGAATGGAGTAAAAAGTAAAGTGGTAAATCTACGAAAATGATGATAATAAATTTATCGCATAATATTACATATAAAAAGTGAACACACCGTTCAAAGATTTCACAACCGTTAATACTGTTTTTTAATGTTATGTGATTTTTTGATAAATTTATTTGAAAAATGTGCAATATCTCGAGAACTGTTCATGTAGCGTTCTAAAGTTTATATCAATCGATTTTTATTGAAAAATTACATAAGATATTATTATTTAAGTAACTTTATGGAATATTTTAATTTTTTGACAATTTTTCCAAAATTTAGGGGAGTTTTGAACATTTCATTGCGTGTAAAAGCAATAGGCTTCCAGTATTCACTGATTGTGATTTTTGTACCAAATTTTGTTCGAATCGCTTCATTATTTTGTGAGATATTTTCTTCACAGACTCACTGACAAACACACACACATACACATTCACACAGAGGGAGAGAGAGATACATCACCTCAAAAACATCTGATTCGTGTTCAGGGATTCTTGATACGCGCTCTCCTGTCAAAACTCGATTTCGAATTCTTGATCCCGTCACAATACGTTCCTTATACATTATATTACGTATATAAGGAAAATAATAAAATTACTTATTTTTAAGTACCTCTTCTATGCTGTCTAAATTCTGTTACATTATATTTGAAAAGAAAAAACTCCGAAATTATCAGTTATATAATTTGATATTAGTTCATTTATTTATTCTATACTCTCATTTCAAAAAATCTCAAAGCTCTTTTATTGTCTTACATCAATAATGAAGTTATTGTGTAAGCAGAAATGGCTAATTACTGCGTAACAAACCTTGTTATTAGAGACTACATTCTTATCTTACTTTCATAACGTAGAACCGCTAAAGAATTTCACGATATCTGTTGAGCAGCAATTCCGGCTCTTTTGATAAGACTTCCGGAAATTCAATTAGGTACGCTGTAAAGAATTCGATCCAATATTGCTTTAAGCATATTACTCCGTCTCTCATATTCTCAAAAATATGCTTAATTATTGGCAATAGCGTAATAAAGGGGTAGAGATTAGAGGTCAAACTCCCTACACCACCGCCACTGTTTAAATAGAGTACAATAAAAGAAATACAGTACATACTATAAACACCCATTTGGTCGTAACCCCTCCCTTTAACGAAATCCTAGATATGCATATGAATATTGGCCAATCATATTATTCAAGCAAGACCAGTTGGCAAAAATTGCAAATCTCAAACTTGCAGTTTGCTTCATTCGGTTGTTTTCTATGTGTTTTATGCAATAAGCGTTAGTTTTTGTTCCATACACATGTCCCGTTTTTATTTTTATTTTTAAAAAGTTTTAGCTTCAATATTATAATGTCGAGGCGACAGTATCCCTGTGATCTTTAAAAAGAATTAAAATTCCTTAACTGGTCAAATTGCTCAGTAATAAAACAAAAGTGGTAAATCAACATTTTTATGTAAACAATTTTCATGTAACTTGATAATTTGAAATGCCCTAATCTTTATGCCCTAATCTATTTCCTACCAAATTTTGTGAAATCTGGTCAATTAGTATTTTAGCTAGAGTGGGTACATGAAATTTTTAAGGACCATTTGGCAAAATAGGCGGGTTCTGTTTTTCCAAATCGTACCAAAAACTAATCAGCACCAGGGTCACACCCAAGTGACTTATCTACCAAATTTTATGAAATTCGATCCATTATTTTTTGAGTTAGAGTAAATACATACATTACACAGATAGACAAGCAAACGCACATACAAACGTCACGCTAAAAATAGTATTTTCATATTCTAGAGGTCCCAAAACGTGTAGATCCGTCGAAACTCGAGTTGCGATTTTCGGCATGATTCCAATACTTTACCGATACATTACCATATATTGCAAGGAAAGTAGAAATCTGATGTGGGCAGCACAAGACTTTCCCTGCAGACTCATATTCACATTCTCTATTTCTTCAATCATTCATCATATTAGGTTTAATTACACAAAATAACGCCCACAATTATTTAAAATGACACCGAATTGACACTTTTAATTCAATTTCCGTTCTCAGTTAGTTGGTAACTGGACGTTTTTAACACTTTACAACAAAGTTGAAAAGTGTTTATGACTTTGTTCATTCTGTCTGTCTGTCTGTCTGTCTGTCCGTTAGCACGATAACTGCCGTAAAAATGACTTAATCAAAATGAAATTTTAGTATGTTGGTCAGACGGTCTGTAGGACCTATGGGAATATAAATGAATATTATCACCCAATTAGTTTTGGATTGAACCCGGGTTGAAAAAATGAAATACATTGAGCCCTATGGGATCTAATTTTTCAAATATTTTTAAGCGGATTTGAAATTCACAAATTGCTTCGAAAATTTTAGGTAATAGTCAAATTGTTCCATAAAATATATAAAAAAAAATTCAACGAAATATATTCAGTAGTTTTTTAAATAAAAATAAAAATAATAATTACACAACTTATATGAAACGATCACGTGACTCACTTCAAAATGATATATGGCATCCATCTTGTTTCAAAATCGTGATTTTTTAAAGTTCTTTTTAATTCATATTGAGTGTTGTATCCGTCTTAAATCTACTTTATTTTTGCTTAAATTCTGTGCATCTACATACTAAAACAACACAATGACAATATATTTGAGTTTAAATTCTCATTCAAATTTGATTATTTCTACAACTAAGCCTATTTTTCACCTATGAAAATGTAAACAGCAAAATATGTAGAATGAGTTGTATTAGAATTACTGTATTTCTTTAACACAAAATAATTCAGTCCATGGAGTCTGCATGGCTGATATGAATGAAATATTAATTGATTTTATAAACAGAAGGACGATTTTTTTCGATGAAGTTTTAAGCATAGAGTTTATGAATTGTAGCTCCATGGTCTTAATTTTTAAATAAAATAAATTATTATAGTATTGTGATGAATGAAATGAATGAAATCCTGCTTTTATAGAGAGATCCAGCCGTGTTATTTTTTCTATGACGTCATTTGAATTTATTTCAGTTGTTTTCGATGAAGTTTCCAAATATAATAAATTATCGTAGTATTATGATAGTTTTAAAAATATTACCGTGGCATGTATTGCATTTTAGAGATATTTAAACCAGGCAATTTATATTTCAATGCCGTCATTTGAATGAAGTTCATTTTTTTCGTTGAAGGTTTAAGTTTTCAAATATAATAAATTAATGTAGTATTGTGATAGGTTTTGAAATATTACGGAGGAATGTATTGCATTTTCGACTTTTTTAAATAAAATTGCATTGAAGTTGGAAAGTGTTTCATAATCAATGCTTTAAGCATGATTGATCTTTCTTGTTTCAACGGTGAGGCAGCATAAATGCGAAGAACTAAAATATCTCGAGAGCGGCTAGCCCTAGTGTAATGGGGTTGGTCTTATTATTTTTATTGTTAAAAATTATATATAAAACAAGCATTTAATTGATATATTTAAGAATACGTAGTATTTTATTTTAGATTTTGACGATTTTTGCGGGCTACGTCGCAAAAAAAAGGTCAGGTTACTTTTCCGAAATGTATCAAAATGTTGTCAGCATCAGGGTAACGCACAAGTGACTTATCTACGAAATTTTGTGAAATTTGATCTATTAGTTTTTCAGCTAGAGTAAATACAGCCAATTTTTGCGGGTCATTTCGCAAAAACGGCGAATTGTTTTTCCCAAATCGTACCAAAAACGATTCAGCACCTGGTTCACACATAAGTGACTTACCTACCAAATTTTTTGAAATGTGGTCCATTAGTTTTTGAGTTAGCGTGGATACATACATTGCACACAGACAGACAGACACACACCGACGTCACGCTAAAAATAGTGTTTTCGTGTTCTAGAGGTTCTGAAACGTGTAGATCAGTCGAAAACTCGAGTTGTGATTTTTGACATGATTCTAATACTTTCCGTATACATTATCATGTATTGCAGGGAAAGTAAAAATTCAACAAGTGGAGATATTCCGACAATTTCGTCGCCAAAATCTCGCCAAGAGTTATGGACGTAGAAATAAGGTATTCTTATAGCAGATAAATGACTATTGGCTTTCAAATAAAAATGTATTACCCAAGGTATCTTTTCTCATAAATTGAACTAGCTAGTTCCACGAGATTGATGTCACCAAATTTATCGCATGATATTACATATGAGAAGTGAACATATTTCACAATAGTTTATATTTTTTATTTTATGCGATTTTTTGATAAATTTATTTTAAAAATATGCAATATCTCTAGAATGGTTCATGCTGGCGTTCTAAATGACTATTTGGGTAACTTTATTAAAGGTTTTGATATTATTATTTTTTCAAAATTTCACTCAAAAATTTAGGAGGTTCTGAATATTCCATTGCTTTTATAAACAATATGCTTCCAGTATTCATGGATTGTAATTTTTATACCAAATTTCGTTCGAATCAGTCTATTCGTTCGTGAGATATCGTCTCCACGGACTATCTCATACACACACACAGATAGACACACATACACACACACAGAGAGAGAGAGACACACACACACAGACAGACATCATCTCAAAACGTTTGATTCGAGTTCAGGGATGCTTGAAACGTGCTCTCCCGTCGAAAACTCGAATTCGAATTTTCGACCCCATCATTATACTTTCCTTATACATTATACTATGCATATGAGGAAAGTAGAAATGATGTCTACGATTCAATATTACTACAAACCAATAGTCTTATTGAAATAGGCAATTGGATTAGTATACCAAATTTTAACACCAAATTACATTCACATCTCGAAATTTTTAGAGGGATATCTCACTTGCTTTGGAGAAAATCAAATATTCACAATGAAGAAAGTCAGATATCTATAATGAAAAAGACAAACATCCACAATGTAGAAGTCGAATATCCACAGCAAAGAAAGTCAAATATTTATACAGGAAACAATGAAATTTTTATAATAGAATAGGTCTAATATTCACAATGTAGGAAGTCAAATATAGACAACGGAGCAAGTCAAATGTCTATAATAGGAAACGTCAAATATCCATAATGAATAAGTCAAGTATCTAAAATAAAGTAAATCAAATATCCATTATAAAATAAGTCAAATATCCATAATGGAAATAGTCAATTATTCACAATGGAGAAAATCAAATGCCTATAATGGAAATGTCAAATATCCATAATGTAGAAAGCCAAATGTCCACAATGGATAATTTCAAACATCCGGCCAAAAGTCGTCAAACCACAAAACGGCTTTTGATAACTCCAACTTTTAATACATTTTTGGCTAAATCTACTTATAAACGATCAACTTATTCGATAATAGAAAGATTTAGCTTACTGGATTAAAAACTTGCGATATCTCAAGAACAGTTCAGTTTCCATGTTAACGTGAATATGGCAAATCTTCCAGGGTCCGAGTAATGTAGCTGGTAGTATATTTGGGCATAATTAAAAAATCTTGGACTATATTTCCACTAACCGATTATTGTTTGATTCAGAATTAAATCAAATACTCTGTAATTGTACCTGAACTTAAAATTGTACATATGTACTCTTAACTTAATGACACATTTCATTACCTTATTTCTTTTCGCTATAAATTATAGAGAAGTAAACAGAATTTATCCCACACAAGATACGAAGAAAACATCTGTACTAGTTATATCTTTCACAAAATTGGAGTCTGAAATTATACCAAAAGGGTATATCAAGAGGAAACCTCGTTCAAAAAGAGCTGTAAAGTATAACTAGCTCAGCATATCACCCTGACAGGGTTTGTGAAGCATATAATCGACAATCATTTGTGAGGATAAAGTTTATTTTATGTGGAGAGACACTTTTGAGGTTTCCAAGATAATGAAATGTGTCACTACGTTAAGAGAAAATACTTATCTTACGGATGCAGTTTTTGCTTCGAACGGCTAGACGTCATATGTCACTCTCAATAAAGTTCAACTTAAGCATTAAACCACACGTCTCTTATTGCAGTATATGTTGTCTTTGAATTTTATCATTTTCAAAAGGGATCATGAATTAAAAGTATTATAGTGAAAATAGCGCAAGAAATTTAGTAAGGTTTCTGTGTCAAATAAGGTCTACCTCAAACTGTTTTTTATACTTTATTTGGATAAAATAAAATTCATATAATACGTGTAAATATGCTCAAGAGTGTTTTTCTTTTTCAGATGAATACAATTACAATTTTATTATTTAAACAGTGCAACGGTTATTATTTAAATCGTGCAATAAAAAACCATTTTACATTCCAAATTATAAGGCCTTTTAAATATAAGGCCTTTTAGGCCTTCCAAATTATAAGGCCTGGAAAATAAAATGCAAACTTCTAGTCATCAATTTGAAGACAAACAAAAAACATCAATGGAAAGGAATCGATAAAATAAAATAAAATAAAATCCTAGCATGAAAGCTTTACATTTGAACAAGCCCTAGGCCTAATAATGAATTGTTCATTTCGATGAAACTCTTTGTCGAGTCCTATATATATTTAAATGTATAATAAAAAAGTATTTTAAAAAAATGAACACAAAATGCATGTTTCTGATATCAGTGATGGATTATATCTATAAACACTGAAAACTTGGACAACATGCATAAAGATTGAAAAATAATGGAAAACAAGAATACCTGAAAAAACACTGCATATATCTGATCCATTGGAGCCTTGAATAAAGAGAACAATGATGCCAATCTCAAAACTAAACTGCTGTTGCCAATCGTGAGAAAGAAATAACAGTAATACGAAAAGACGATAAAAGGTGATATGCAACATTAAGACAGTAAGAACATGTAAATATTTATTCAAGAGAAAGTGGATATGGATATATATATATACATACATACATACATATACATATA
This sequence comes from Amaurobius ferox, assembly GCA_951213105.1. Classification (NCBI taxonomy): domain Eukaryota; kingdom Metazoa; phylum Arthropoda; class Arachnida; order Araneae; family Amaurobiidae; genus Amaurobius; species Amaurobius ferox. The sequence continues at coordinate 53,955,720 of OX578142.1, forward strand.
TATATATATATATATATACAAGGTGTCCCAAAAATAACTGACACATTTGAAAAATGCATTAAAAAAACAGAAGGCGATATAAATGTAGCGTTTACTTCATTGTACTTGGGAAACTAGGGAATTTTATTCAACCAATTTTCAAAATTTGTTACAAAGGTAACCAACAGATGGCGCTGCGGTTGTATGAGAGTTGCAGGGAAAAGCTTATTGTCAGATGGCCATTCTGTACTTTGCTCAGCATTCTGCTAGCGTGTGCTTCTCAAAGATTTCAAGTTGCTGTTGTTTTATTCGTTGAAAATGGTTTATTCGTTGAAACAGCCGATATTTCTTGTTTAAAAATTTCCGATGGAAATTTAATGTTAAAAAAGGACCGTCAGTTAATGCAATAACGGTTCTGTTCGAAAAATTTGAACAGACTGAAAATGTCAATGATGACCGTGCTGGAAATATCGACCTCCCAAGTTCGGCAACAACAGAGGCGATTGCTGAAGTCCTTCAGCAAGTGATCCAACAACAGCTCCGGGTTTCCGTTCGTCGTGTTGCATCTGAGGCTGGACTACGACGAACGTCCACGCACCGTATCATGCGCCACAGCCTTCACTTGTTCTCTTACAAGATCCAGACCCGCCAACCCCTGGGTGCTGGTGCCATGAATGCACGCGAACGCTATGCTGCAGCTGCTGGGTGGCGGCGAAATCGATGTTGGAAACATTTGGTTCTCCGACGAGGCATATTTTTCCCTCGATGGCTTTGTTAAAAAGCAGACCTAGCGCATTTGGGGAACAGAAAATCCTCATGTTGCCATAGTTTCATCCCTGCATCCCGCAAAAGTCATGGTTTGGACCGCCATTTCCTCCAAAGGACTCATTGGGCCATTTTTCCATCACGAAACTGTTACTGCAGTACGGTATCTAGGCATAATGCATGAATTTGTGGCGAATCAAAATGCTTTGGAGGACGGTAGGAACACCTCGTGTTTCATACAAAACGGTACCTGGCTACATCGAACGCCTGAAGAGTTCAATGTCCTTAGCGAACATTTATTTCTATGATCGTGTGATTGCCCTTGAATACGGCAGGCATACAGGGCGTGGCATGGATTGGCCTCCCTATTCATCAGATTTGACGCCATGTGACTTTTTTCTGTGGGGGTACCTGAAAGACCAGGTGTATCGCCAAAATCCACAAAACATTGCGGAAATGCAACAATACATCTCTGCTGCATGTGAGACCATTCTGGCGGAAATGTTTGCACAGGTGCATGCGAATTTTGTTCTCAGACTGCGCCATGTTGTTGCTGCAAATGGTGCTTATTTTGAAAACATCGTTTTGTAGTTTTTGCAACATGGTCATACCGTTTATTAGTTTTCCCGTTCAGCAGCGCCATCTGTTGGTGACCTTTGTAACAAATTTTGAAAATTGGTTTAATAAAATTCCCTGGTTTAATAAGTATAACCTGTTTTTAATGCTATTTTCAAATGTGTCAGTCATTTTTGGGACACACTGTATATATATATATGACCTCGGCTTTTATTTCTTAAATATTGATCTTAGACATATATAATAAATTACAAAGTTGCGTAGAAAAAGGTACAAAATTTTATGAAATCGATAAAATTTGCAGGAGATTAAATTTGAAGAAATACAAAATTTAAATCTTTATACGGCCCCCGTAAAAAAACATTTACAATGAGTAAAATGTGCTCCATACACTAATAAGGTGATGTACAAAATTTCAGCATTTTATCATAAAAAGTCCCAGAGATATGTTTAAACAAAGTGGGTGAGGGATTAATCGCAAATTAAAATGTAAATTTTTACAGCAAGAATGCAAATGACGCAACGCAGAAATGCATCATAGGCAAATAATATCTGCCTCTTATCTTTATTTACAATTTTTCAAAAATTCCTGAAAAATACCTTAAAATTTTACATGATTAATTACAGAATAAAACTTGGAAGCACAATCAAAAAGAACATTAAAACAGCTTAGAAATGTATGCATATGCACATATCTGCCTCTGATCGGCGCGTCACACAATTACAACAGACGCATCATCACATGAGGAAGTTGTTTTTCCTCTGTCATTTATCAATCGCCTCGCTTACGCAAGCGTAGCCCTCGCAGCCCGGCAGTCTGAGCGCCCCTTAAGTATTTCACATTTCTGCTACATTTTGGGAGTGTAGTTAGCCTGTACTGACAGTATGTTGCAATGCAGCAACGAAGAACTTTTTGAAATCCTTATGCTGTACAGTTTATGCAATCGCAATGCTAACGAAACTGCACGGGAATATCAACGTACTTTGAAGGAATATATACAACTTTGAAGGAATATATATATATACAAAATATATAACTTTAATACCTGCATCTGTCATTTTTTTCAAGAAATTTAGCGGTAGATTTTGGTGTCTGACTGGTAGTTTTATCCTATTTAAGTTCTACACTATTAAGACTCTGAGTAAAAAGACTCTGTGGATAAAGTGGTTGTATTTTTTTAAATGGAGTTAAAACATTAACTTGGAAATATGTTGAATTGATTTTGACATCTTCTTCGACATTTCTTAACTTTTATTTATCGTCCCACGAAAAACCAGCAATAATCATGAATCAATGGTGAAACTTTCTTTTGGTTCTTGGAACCAAGTTTCAGGTCTTTTTCTCCCCTTTTGCGATAGTAGATAGATTTTTTGTTAACAGTTATTTAAATAGTTCCATGCTTCATGAATTGTCACAATATATTTCTATCTGTCAGCAGATAAATGATTTTATATAAAATTCTACAACGCGTTCTTTATAATAAATAGTTCTAAATATTTATTTATTATCTTATTTACATTCGCAATAGAAGCCTTTGAAGACACTGCAATTGTTCTGTGAGTTGGTGGATTTTCTTTTGAGATAAGAAACTTTATTGGTGAAATAGTCGTAAATGTACGTACATTCTTTGGGTATTCATTTGTTGTTCTTTCTCCGATTAGAAGCAATGCTTGACGCTTTTCTCCTTTAATATTAATAATATTGCTTATTTTGCATTTAGAAATGCGACTTGTTGTTTTTACATCGTTTTTTAATTATATGATAAGTGTATTTCTCTTCAGAAAGAGCAAAAAGCATAGTCTTCAATCTAAAGTTTGTTTACATACGCCAATTTTAAAATAGATTAATTTAACTACAAAAAATTATAATTTAACTTTTAGGAAATGAGTTATTTCCAGAAATTTTTGTAATTAATTTAAGTTTTATTATTTTATACAATAAAATATTTCTAAAAATGTGTAAACAAACTCTGTATATGTTATTAATAACTTTCTCCTAATTGTTTACAAAAACAATCTCATTGAAATCATTTACCCCAAAATGGAGTCATTCAACCGATTTTATAAATTATATCGCCTGTAAGTCATCACTTCAGAACACTAAAATCCATTTAAAGTAAGTTATTGGGGTCTTTTACTTACTGAACTCCATATACTGTCAAACGCTTTTTTTCTATGCCAGTTGACATATTTTTTGTTACGGACTTGACTAATGCTCTTAGTCTCAAGCACACTAGAGAGTAACACGCAAACACGCAATACAATTCATCGAACTTCTTGAAAGTTAAAGAAGCGAACAATAAAATAGAAGAGAATTGAATGTTCAGCTATATGAAGTTGAGAAGAAAAGTATGACTTTCAGCTTTCGAACAGTCTTTTTGCATTGAAATAATATTTATTATAAAACAACACGTATCCGTATTAAAAGTTGCTGCAGATTATAAAGATTAACAATTTATAAAAGAGCCTTCATATGATAACAAATAGCTTATACACCTCATTTTTGACGGAATTATTAAGCATTTATACACTTTTACATACTAATTTCGTGCAGTTATTCGAATTTTCGGATAAACCGGAAATGACATCTCCAGAATCGGGGATGGAAATCCTTGGTGAACCTCCCTATTGCCTCTGGAGTTCAATACTGAATCCATATCAGTCATCGTTTAAGCTCTATCTATAGCCACTCTTGAGAGCGAGCTGTTTCAAGTAAAGTATATGAAGTGAAGATAAAACCTAAGTATATGATAAGTATATGAGATAAGTATATGATAAGTATAGATAAGTATATGATAAAGATAAGTATATGAAGTGAAGAAGTGATTAATTGCGAATTCATATCAGTCATGATATAAGTTCTATATATAGCCAATCTTGAGATATAGATATTTAAAAGCAAAACATGTTTGCATAAACAGTAGTATGACAAAAAATTTTGTCTATTTTAAGACTAGATAGCCTTAAAATAGTTCTACATATCCTTAAATATTGCAATTTTCTAACGTTAATATATATTTATTTTAGACAGAAAAAATATCTGAAAATTTTACAAAGTTCCTGTACTTTCTAGGAGAGAATTGAAATCATATCTTAGGAAGTGTAATTTCTATACTCAATTATCTTCAAAAATCTCTTATTTTGTGAGAGTAGCATGATATTTGATACAGAATATAGACATTCTATAGGGTTCAAAGGAAAATCCGTAATCCCTCTATAAGTTTTAAACCACGTATCATAGCGCCACGAAAGTAGAACCTATAGTGAAGTTCCCTTAAGCACTTGACTTAATGTGCTTATAGCGCCCCTAGTGGTAAAATGCGGAACTTGAGAAATAGACTCGAAAACTAACAGAAGTAGGCAAAAAGACTAGCATCTCAATCCTGCGGTCATTCCCAATGGGAAACAAAATCCGGCGCAATGCGCATGCTCACGGACTCTTCCCCTCCAGTGCTTCAATATTTCGTTAAGGGGTGATATAAATAGTGTGCAGAAGCTGAATCACTCACTGCGCATGCCCTGATCTTTGGTGTACCCTAATGTCACAGATTAACAAATATAGTATTCTGTGCCTAATATTATGACTAATTTCCTCCCTCCATGATGGTTTGGTAACTGTTTTTTCGTTCGGATCTCTCATGTGATCGATCGAAGCTTTTTCTGTGTTAACAGTTAACAATTTTTAAGCACGTTTTTCGTCAATTTTGTGTTTAACAAGAATGTCTGAAAACGCGGATACTGTTTCTGGATCCGGCAGATTTTCGTGGTCGCTGTGTGTGCGTAATTTTACCATGCGATATAATTTAAATAAACACTTAAGAAAATTTCATGCAGGAGTAATTTCAGTTCCAGCTTCACAAACACAATACAGACCCGCCTTTTTGTAGAAGTAAAGCCACATACACCGGGAGGGCGTTGGCCTATAAACTGTTCAATCATCGCCGGCTCGTGCCCAAAAAAGTATGTGTGTGTGTGTGGGGGGGGGGGGGGGGCAAGAGCTGGAAAAAAGCTAAAAATGGCTTAAAATTGTTAAAAAAACGTAAAAAGTGGGGGGCATTGCCCCCACCCTGTAGAACCGCTTATGTATTCAATGTAATCCCTTTAGACGTTCGAGCACCACTGGACATTAAAACCCTATTGTAAGGAGGATTTTTTTTCAATTTTAATCTTATTGTGTAATGTAACTGGTATCTGTCAGTATGCACTGATGTAAACCTAATAAATGCATTTCCCTGATATTTGCCTGTGACTTCCTGATTTTCCCTGACACTTGATAACACTCCAATTATTTCACAGTACACGGTAAGCATGAAATCCAATGTAAAACATTAAATTCCTTTTATCGTAATACAAAAAAAATCTGATGTGGGCAACACATGACTTTCCTTATATAATGCAATGAATTTACAACTTTTACCGTCAAAAAAATAGGTTTTTCTTATAGTAGATACTTATATTCTTTCCAAGATATTGAATTGTCGACAATTAGTCGTCATTTTCATTGATTTAGCGTCATTTTAATCCATTTGGCGAGATTTTTGTTAATTTGACAACATTTTAAAAAGTCGCTAAATTGGCGACATTCCACCGAATTCGTGGCCAAAATCTCGCCAAGCTTTACTGACGGAGAATAAGTTATTCTTATAGCAGATAAATGACTATTGACGTTCAAATACAAAAGTATTACTCGAAGTATCTTTTCTCATGAATGGAACGAGCTAGATCCACGAGAATGATGTCACGAAATTTATCGCATGATATTACATATGAAAAGTGAACATGTTTCTCAATAGGAAATATATTTTTTTTATTTTATATGACTTTTTGATAATTTTTTTGAAAAATGTGCAATATCTCCAAAACTGTTCATGTTAACGTACTAAAGTTTATGTTAATCGTTTTCTAATGAAAAATTATATAAGAAATGTCTATTTGCGTAACTTTATTAGCGGTTTTCATTTTTTGACGATTTTTTCAAAATTTCATTAGAAAATTTAGGGGGGTCTGAACATTCGATTACGTTTAAAAACAATAGGCTTCCAGTGTTTACGGATTGTGATTTTTGTTCCAAATTTCGTTCGAATCGGTCCATTCGTTCGTCAGTTATCGTCTCCACAGACTCACTGACACACACACACAGACATCAGTTCAAAAATGTTTGATTCGTGATCAGGGATGCTTGAAACGTGCTCTCCCGTCGAAAACTCGAATTCGAATTTTCGACCCCGTCACAATACTTTTCTTATGCATTATGTATATAAGGAAAGTAATGAATAGCACATTTTATAAATTTCCTGAATAGCACATTTTATAAATTATTATTCAATTAAAAAAAATCACAAATTTTGCGGCTCAAAACATTTGAGTCATCTCCTTTTCAATTTATTTATACCTCTTCTCAAGTGTAGGGGTTTGAGAGTGAGCAGGGAGGTTTCCAGGGACGAATTTACAGGTCAATAATCCAGGAGGGGGGATGCCGTTGCCTATCTATCAATGTTTTAGGTACAGAATATTAGAAAATAGATAGTGCGACACTCAAACATGTCGGGGGGGGGGGGCGATATCCGCGCCTGGAGGTATTCCTCCCCCAGTAGCTTATCATTATGTATTACAGCATTAAGAGGTTTGTTTACACAACGCTATTAACTAGCAAAGTAATATGTTCATGCAAATCGCCTCCATCTCTTAAAATTCATGCTTAATTCACACCTGAGGCACAGGAATTGAAGTAAACTTGCAATTGAATAACTTCACATAGGTAGCGATAAGAAAATACATTTTTTTCCGCTTGTGTGTAAAATTACGAATGTAATTTTCAAGTGTATAAATTACGAAATCATAAAATATTATATTATTTAAAATAAAACTTTCCTTTACCATACATTTAAAATCGGATTAGAATTTAAAAAATAGAGGGCAGTTCATCGTTCTGTTTACCATTCAACCATTACATTACAAATTACAATGCCTAAAAATCGTAAAATCTCAGAACGAACATTAAAATCCAAGGTAACACTGTACATATTCGTAAATATTCTCATTGGGATGCAATGCTGTTCATTTTGGATCGCATTTTTATAATTTTAATAGTAAAACTGTAATTGGGAAGCATGTCAGACTGTCAGCTGCGATCAGACTGTCAGCTTTTCAGCTTCTGCACTCTATTTATATCACCCCTTGACGAAATATTGAAGCACTGGAGGGGAAGAGTCCGTGAGCATGCGCATTGCGCCGGATTTTGTTTCCCATTGGGAATGACCGCAGGATTGAGATGCTAGTGGCAAAAAGTCCAATTTCAAAATTCATCCCCAGCAATGGCGGCGAGTATGAAGGTTGTGTTTATTTGGAAGTGATATATATAGTGGAATTGCATATGTTAGAAAATGTTTTGTAAGTTATATATAGTATAAAAAGATTCGTATTCAGTTGTAGTTAATGTAGGTAATATGGAATATATTGGTAAGTGTGTATTTAGTTTATAAATAGTGATTTTAAATGCTGAAATGCCTGTTAAGTGAATTCGGATTCTTGTGTTATAATGTAGTAATGGCGGCTCTCTCATCTGCGTGGCAAAATGAATTTGATATTTTTCTTCAATTTTAAGAAGTCTTGGAACCCCTATATCTGATGTTTTATTGTGCTCTCGACTATATGGATGGTCTCTAAAAATCGGAAATATTGCATTGTATACGGTGACATCTTTATATAGACTTCTCAACTGGTTTCGATGCTATTTGTGTTTGCTCAGTATTCTGCGGGACAGCCTTTTTTATATTGCTAGTTCCTGACTAGATAAAAATATAAAAGTTATTTATACGATGTCCTAATGTCTTGTACTAACTATATTATTAGCCTGGTATCGGTACCTTATATGGCACGTTTAATATCTTATTAACAATTTTTGATGACGTGTGTGCCCTTTAACTGGAAGTTGTCGTCTTGCTCCTTGTTCTACTTTGGTGGTATTAGATTAACAGGTGGGTGTTTGTAATACGAGGCAGAAAAAACTTGGTATTTTTCGGAATACTGGAATTTCTTTATCTCGTGATATAGAGTATCAATAACTTAGTGGAACATCTCAAAAAATTGGATTTATTATCTATTATTTAGTAACTATTTTATTTTATGGATACTCCAACTGGTTTCGTAGTTATTCGACTGTGACTGACTTTCTGCGGGACAGCTTTTTCTTTATCTTCAATACTGGACCAGTTAAAAATTATTTGGGCTATATTATGTTGTCCTGGTACCTTAAATGAACTATTTTTATAATTTGATAACAATATATATTGTGGTTAATTATTTATTTAAATAATCTTTTAATGATGTAAGGTATGACGTAATGTGTAATTGATGTATTTTTTGCTGCCCGAATGTTTATTTACTTTGTATTGCCTTGAATATTGGTGGTGTCCTACTGGAGTTGGTAGTCTTAAAGACTTGGAATTTTGTTGCCCGTTGTTTGATGACGTCATTGATGATCTGATCTTTGCCCTTTGGTACCGAACCCTTTTTTATCTATATGTGATGTGCTCCTGTATTGATTATATTCTGAATATGTGTTATACCATTTAATTGATATATATTTTTAATTTATTGGAGCTTGGAACAGATGATTAAGATTTATTATTATAACGTGTTTTTGGTTATCACTGTGTCATTGTATATAAATTGTGTGTCTTATATTGAATATTGTTGATTGATCTTTGGATATAATTATACTGATATTTTTGTGTTTTCTTACAATGTTTTACGCTGCTAAACTAGATGATTTGGTTGGTTCCCTTCCTCCTTGGGAGAATGTCTGTATAGATCCTCTCTCGGGGAGTGAGGGTGAGGACTGGTTCCCAATTAAGGACGTTTCAGATTATTTAGAGGATTTCAAGTCATTTTTTACTGAAAAATGGACATCTCATTTTGCGAGGCCCTTACAGGGATTGTTAGTTACGCAGTTTTGGGGACCTCTGAAGGATTTGATATTAAGGCTTTGTGATGCTTATCTCTTGAAAGAGAAAGATTTAAACGCCAACATTGAGGAAGGCAAGGGTAATAGCAGAGAGCTTTCTTATTTGCATGGGCTGAATAAGGAAAAGGATCGTGTCCTCAAATCTTTAAAGGAAAAGAATTTAACATTGGAGAAATCTGTTGAAGATCTGATGAGGGATACATTTCCTGAAGCTTTTGACGCTTTGGTCAGGACGAGGGAAAGTTTGGTAGAAGATCGGTCCCCTGAGGAGGAGGTTGATATGTTCAGTTTGGAAGAATCTTTGAAACAAAAAGAGTCACTTCTGAGAGAATACCGTACTAAATTACGAAATGTTAATAATGCGCAATTGGCTGATTATCAAGATAGGCGGGACATTTGCAATCTAAGCTTACAGCTGCTGAATGTGCTTTAAATGAAGCAAAGGTTAATGCCAACGATTCTCGACGGCTACTTAATAAAACATCTAGTAAATTAGAAAAGTTGAAGTGTGAGTTAGGGGGCGAAGGACAGGGAAATACAGGATTTAAACTTAAGGCTCGATTTGATTAAACAAGAGACCCCTGGACTTAGAGATGGTATTAATATATCTTTGGCGTCTAGTGTTCGGAGTTCTGGGATTATTAAGCAATCTGGGAAGGGGAAGGAGGATGAAAGTTAAAAGTTTGATAAAACAATTGTTGAGGATAACGATGCTGATGAATCAGTTGCTACCCCTCCTGGTGGATCGGAATTTTTAGGTGCTTTGAGACATGCCATTGATAAGGTCACTGAGAGCGATTTGAGATATTGTTCCTTTTCAAATGATCATGCTATTCAGCCTGGAATTCTGACAACTAAAGACCTATTGTTTCAGTTGGGTCAGTTTCTTGTGGCCAGGAAAGATAGTCCCTTCTCTAAGACAGTCCAAAAGGAATTGGTGAAGAGATTTGTTCAGCCTTTATTGGATGTCAACTGATTACCTCTCGAACTCTTAAATTCACCAAGGTTGCCTTAGTTAAAAGCAGGGAAGAAAATAGGCTTAGTTCTTCTGCTTTGGGGGATAGTCTTGGTAGGTCGGAAGTTTTGGATTAGGATATACTTGATGACCTGAATGAATCAAGGATTAGGCTAGATGAATCACGAGTTTCTTTGGGGAAGGTGGAGGAAATTTTGGCTCCATATTGTGTATTATTGAATGGGATTTTGGATGACTTGATAGGTTTGCTGGCTGTTCGAGATAAAACTGTTATGACTCTGGCGCATAGTGCTCCTAAGGGTGATCATGTTAGACCGGTTCTGGAGAGAGAGGTAGATTACCCACCCTCTTCTTCGGACTCTCCAGATTCTCGTTCCCTTCTTGTTTTACCACTCGGTAAATCTTCTTTTCGGGAGATCTTGAATTTTGTTCGGACTGGGATTGCTTTTGGAGATAGTGGTATTGGAATTGAGAAATATTTTAGCGCTGCTAAAGATGGTTTAGTTATAGTGGCGAAATGCACACAGCATCTGGATATCTTAAAGGGTTGTTTATTGAAGATACCTGGTTTTGGAGAAAAATATGTACTTGGTCCCTTCAAACGAAGACTGCCCAAAATAATTGTGTTTGGTGTTGAATCTCTGTCCAGAGAAAGTTTTGGATAGTGTCTTTGAGCAAAATGGGTGTTTCCATGATAGAGGCGATTTGAAAATTTGTTTTAATATACGGGCTAAGAGAGGTAAGCACTGGGTCATGGAAGTAGGTCCCTTGTGTTTTTAAGGAGGTTATAAATAATAGTCTCCTTTTCTGTCGTATGGGCAGTTACCCTGTCAAGGAGTTTTTTAGCGTGCTTCTTTGTATGAAATGCGGCAGATTGGGTCATACTAGCGCGAAGTGTGCGGTAGACCCAAATTGTTTAAAGTGTGGTGAGTCTCATGCAGATGGGGAATGCTCCAAAATGGAAAGGTGTATTAATTGTTATGAGGCAAATGCTAAATTCGGTTTAAAGCTGGATGTTACCCATTCTTGTCGATATAGGAGTTGCCCTCGTTTCCTGAGGAGCCTGTAGGTTTTCAGGAACTACGTTGATTATGGTAAGTAGGTTGAATATTTATTTTGGTATGGGGTTTTTATATAGTATTGGTAGTGAGGTCGTGGGAAAGCTGATCTTGCTTAATACACTTAGCGAGTGAAATCATTGGAGATGGAGGTATTTTATTGTGTATTTGTTTTAAGATAGCGTGCTTCATTGCTAGGTTTGTTTATATAGATTTCGTATCCTGAGGATAATTAGATTGCAGTTCATTGATGTTTTTAGATTTATGAATTGTTACTTTATGCGATTGAAAGTTATCTTGGGATTTCTGGTAAATTGTATTTACGGGGTTGGTTTTATTTGTTGTATTGTCTCTGATTTCCTTTAATCTTGTCCTTATATGTAAGGTTGTTGCTGGTGTTTTCGGCTTTCGGTATTGTTTTATGGGATGGTTTGTTGACAAGTTAAGATTGGATTTTTATTTGTATTGGTTGTATTTGTCTAGATTATGGTATAGGTTGGTTTTAGATATTGGTGAATGTTCTGGTCATAGTTATAGTAATAGTACTTTGGATTCTTTATATGACTTTATTGTTGGCTTTTTATTTTATTTGGTAGAATTGTAGTTTTAGTTTCTGTAGTTTTAAAGACATGAGATACTGTATAGGTGTGTTATGATTACTAGAAGTTCTACTGAATTTGTGATTTAATTGATTTTCGTGGGTATTGGTTTCTATAGGTTTTTATTTGTAAACGAAGGATTTTGGTAATATTTTGTAGTTTTTGTTTATTGTAGTTTAGATTTTTGATAATTTTATTTTTTAGGATTAGTTAAATGGGTTTGGGTATAATGGATTTATTATAAAATGACGTATTCCTTTTGTTAGTTTGATGTATTCACATTGTTTGTTTAGTATTTTATGGATTTCGGTATTTTTGGAGTTTATGATTATTATATATGGTTGATATTTTCGACATCTACAGGATTTATGTATATATATTGACTTTAATGGTTACACGTATATTTGAATATGTTTTCTTGGTGTATATGTTTATTATGTATAGTTGATAGTTTTGGCTTTCTTCGTCACCTAATAGCTAGTTGGGATCTTTTTCTTTTATTGTTTTTGTTAGGAGTCCTGGCCTTTGGTGAATGGTTGTTTAGTTTTTGAGAGTCCATAGTTTTAGTGGAGACATTAAGTTAATGTTTGTTTATAAAATATTGGTATATATTGCTTTGGTATATTTGTTTTCTGGATATTGGAATTGTTCTTTTATATAGTTTGTAATTATTTTTGACTGTAATTATATTTATTGTTTAATTTGGACTGGTTGGAATGTTTGTATATCTAGCTGTTTGAGTTATTATGTTGGCCTTTTTATTTTGTTATATATTTAAGTTTATGGGTTTTATTACTTTTGTTTATGTTTACCCGCATAATTTTTCGGAGCTTTGTGAGCCAAATGTAACCACATGGCCAGGCCCCCTTCTTAACTGTTAATAAATACTTGGTGTTCCGGGTTGTGGGCGCGTGACTTGTCGGAGTCGGCGGCTTCCTCTGTCCAATGGGCTGGGGTTGCCCGTTGGCACTTCTTTTTGCTAGGGATCATTTACTTTTCCCGGCCCGAGATTTGGATGCTCAGCCTCATAGGCGAGCCTTCGGGTCTGGGCTGCGGAAAAAAAAATTTCAAAGTGAAAGAGCGGTGTTTAATTAGTACAGAACGATATGTGTTTCAACAGAAATACTTGGTTCAAAAACTAGACATGTGAAAGTAAACATTTGCAACAACAAAGACGTAAAGCAAAGTTTGTGCAGTCCATGTGCAACTAACTTGCGGATTGTTCTACGTATAAACTGTTTAAAATGTGTACCAACAACGATAATGCACATCTAAATTCAGTATAGAATCAACAGCATCTGAAACAGCATGCAACATATATATATATATATATATATATATATATATATATATATATATATATATATATATATATATATATATATATAATATATATATATATAATATATATATATATATATATATATATATAATATATATATATATATCTATATAAATAAAAATGAAAATCTGTCTGTCTGTCTGTCTGTCTGTCTGTCTGTCTGTCTGTCTGTTTGTCACACCATCACGGGAGAACGGCTGAACCGAATTTGATGAAATTTTGTGGGTAGCCCAGAAATAGCCCCACTTAAAATTATATCTGTGTTTTGAGTTTCTACGACCAGTGGTTCTCGAGATATTAGTAAAAAACGAAATTTTCGTTTGTCTCATCATCACGGAAAAACGGCTGAACCGAATTTAATGAAATTTGGTGAATAGCCTTGAAATATCCCCCCATAAATTTTGTCCAAGTTTCGAGTTTCTAAGACCTGGGGTTGTCGAGATATTAATGAAAAACGGAACTTTTTCCTAGGAGTTCTACTCCCTAACTCCGTGGTTTATCCAAACGAAAAGCTTGAAAATCGTTTGAAAGTGAATTAAAATTTAATCTCTGAGTTTGATGGGAGATTTTTTGCGTTAATTAGTCACTTTCTGAAAACATGAATTGTTTGAAACATGATTTAAAGGGGAAATCTATCTCCATGGTTCATGGTTTATTTAAAACAAGCTTTTACGGAACAATGAGAAGTATAGAGAAATCAAAATCGTTATTTAATTTCGCAGTTTATGTTATAAGACATGACATATTTAACATGTTATAAGATTCTATCTTATATCATGTTACTCAGAAACGCAATTAAATTAAATCTGTCTGTTATTTTAATTATTTTTTCGATTTGAATAATAAATAAAGGGATATAAAAATATATTTTAGAAAAGAACGATTTGATTTTTCTTATAGCATTTTTGACTGGATAATATCAATTACGGTCTTCAGGTTTAAAAATTATTATTATTTATATTTTCGGGGATTATTGATTCAAGGATTATTGATATTTTCAAGTTATTATGCAATTATTTTATTATGACAAAAATTGTTTAAACTCATATATTGTATGTTGTACGAATCTTCTACAAATACACGTGTATATCTTTTAATCTACGAGAATATAAGTAGCGCAGGTATATTGACATATGTTTTGATATATATTGGCATATATTGGAATCAATTACGACCTTCTGGTATAAAGAGTACGGATATTATTGATGTTTTCAATTTATTACGTCATCTCTTTTATTTTGGCAAATATTTTTGAGACGCATATTGTAATACGGGTAATCTTCTACTAACACATTGGCATATTTTCTGATCTGCGACAATATAATTAGTACGGGGTTGCATATATTCATTCAATTCCTATTTTTTCTTCTGTAAATTTGCTTACAAAAGGGGGCAGGATGTTTTATTCTTCAGGTCTGATCGTGAAGATAATTTTGCATAGTGAGAACATATATTCTTAAACTTCTCTTTAGGAGCAATAAATTTAATATTTTAACAGAATTTGCACATGATTGTGAACTTTAAGTTCCTTTAAATTATACACTCCGTACGAATAACGGGTGTGCTGTTAGTGGTTAATAAATTTTAACATTTTAGGAAGATATATCATGTTGCTCGGCATCGCAATTAAATTAAATGTGTTTGTTAATGTTTTTATTATTTTTTTTCGATTTAAATAATAAATAAATGGATAAATGGATATAAAAGTATATCTTATGAATGGACGGTTTGATTTTTCTTTTAATTATATTAATTGCTGACTGCGTACATCAATTTCATTTATTTTGGCAAAGAGTTTTCAAGCTTATATCGTATTTAGCTACTAAACTCATATATTGTGTTTAGCCAATAAATTCATATAGCCGATTGTTGAAACAGAAAAAGAGTAGAGCGGGTATATCTTCTAATACAATTGTAGTGTTTTCATTTAGTATATTGAAACGGGATAAGAATGTTTCATTCAGATCTGCAAATTCAAAGCTACGAATTTGGAGGGATATCGCTAATTTGACAACTTTTCTTAAACTTTGCCAAATTGACGGAAATGTCGCCAAATTGATATAAACGACACACAAACAGCTGCCATAAACCTTCGGGTTGGTCGTGTGGCTTGGGTCTTCTACATATCAATAGAATTTTTTTTTGTTTTGTTAGAAGAGAGTACTGAAATGATGTTTGGTTAGCATTCATCTGTCAGACCAACCATCCTACTTAGTAATACATTTAGCGAATTTTTAAAATGTCACCAAATTGATAAAAATGTTTTCAAATCTATAAAAATATCTTGAAATTGATAAAATTGCGCTACATAAATGATATTAATTGTTTTTTGTTAGGGGATAGTATTGTGATGATATTTCGTCAACTTGTCGCAAAGTGGAACTGTCAGTTCTACAGTCCCACTTGGCGATAAATTTGGCGATTTTTTAAAATGTCGCTAATTTGACGAAACTGTCGCCAAATGTTCCATAGAAATATAACTATTTAGACGATATTTTTTCTACCAATTTATTTGAAGCAAATGATATCATGTCGCTTAGCAACGGATTTAAATCCAATGTGTTTATGCGGCAGACGATTTTTATTAAATCCTTTCCCATTTGAATAATGAAGATACGTATATAAAATAAATTTCATTGCCATTTCATTTTGGACTGGATAATATCATTTATATTCCTCAGGTTTAAACATTATTATTATTGATATTTTCCGGAATTATTGATTCAGGGATTATTGATATTTTTAAGTTATTACGCCATTGTTTTATTGCGGCAAAAATTGCTGACACACGCATATTGTACGTTGTACGAGTAATCTTCTAGGAATGCACGGGTATATCTTCTAACCTACGAGAATATAAGTAGTACAGGTATATTGGCATATATTTTGACATATATTGGCATATATATTGGAATCAAGTACAGTCTTCTGGTATGAAGATTAAGGGGATTAATTATATATTCAATTTATTACGTCGTCTGTTGTATTTTACCAAAAAACATTTGTGACTCATATTGCAAAACGGGTAATCTTCTACTAATAATCGGACATTATAAGTAGTACGTGTATATCTTCCCATATAATTTTAGCACTTTAATTTTGACATATATTGGAATAAATGACTGTCTTCAGATTTAAAGATTACG
This sequence comes from Amaurobius ferox, assembly GCA_951213105.1. Taxonomy (NCBI): domain Eukaryota; kingdom Metazoa; phylum Arthropoda; class Arachnida; order Araneae; family Amaurobiidae; genus Amaurobius; species Amaurobius ferox. The sequence goes on from OX578142.1 coordinate 53,972,127, forward strand.
GGTTTATTGGTATTTTCAATTTATACATGTAATCTACTAATACAGGTTTTATTTTCTAATATTCGCGTATATAATTAGTACGGGTCCCATACAATTTTAACGCTTTTATTTTGCATATATAGATTCAATTCCATATTTTTTTTTATATTTGCTTACATAAGGGGTCCAAGATGTTTTATTCTTCAGATATGTCCATGAAGATAATTTTATATAGCGAGAACAGATATTCTTAAGCTTCTTTTTTGGAGCATTATATTAAATATTTTAACAGAATATTTTGATTAAACATGTCATTTAGTATACTATAAGAATTTGGGCATGATTATGAATTTCAAGTTTCTTTATATTATATACTCCGTACGAAGAACGGGTATGCTGCTAGTGTTTCATAAATGTAATTTTTTTATTAGAAAACGAATGACATAGACATTAGAACGTTAGCATGAACCGTTCTAGAGATATTGCACATTTTTAAAATACATTTATAAAACACCTCACATAAAATAATAAAGTATAACTATTGTGAAATATGTTCACTTTTAATATGTAATATCTATATAAATAAAATTGAAAATCTGTCTGTCTGTCTGTCTGTCTGTCTGTTTGTCCCATCATCACGGGAGAACGGCTGAACCGAATTTGATGAAATTTTGTGGGTAGCCTAGAAATAGCCCCACTTAAAATTTAGTCTATGTTTGAAATTTCTACGACCAGTGGTTCTCGAGATATTAGCAAAAAACGAAACTTTCGTTTATCTCATCATCACGAGAGAACGGCTGAACCGAATTTAATGAAATTTTGTGGGTGGCCTTGAAGTAGCCCCCCATAAATTTTGCCCAAGTTTCGAGTTTCTAAGGCCAGGGGTTGTCGAGATATTAATGAAAAACGGAACTTTTTTTATAGGAGTTCTACTCTCCAACTCCGTGGTTTATCCAAACGCAAAGGATAAAAATCGTTTGTTTAAAACGTCAAAGGGAATTAAAACTTTATTTTTGAGTTTGATGCAGGATTTTTGCATTAAATAGTCACTATCTGAAAGCATGAATTGTTTGAAACATGAATTTAAATGGAAAAATCTACCTCCATGTTTTGTATTTCACAAGCTTTTACTCAACGATTAGAAGTATAAAGGTATTAAAATGGTTATTTCATTTCGCATTTTATGAGGAAGATTCTATCTTATATCGTGTTGCTCGGCAACGGAATGAAATTAAATATGTTTGCTAATGATTATTATTATTTTTTCGATTTGAATATTAAATAAATGGGTATTGAAATATATCTTATAAATGAACGGTTTGATTTTTTTTAATTATATTAATTGCGAACTGCATACACCACTTTCATTTATTTTAGCAAAGAGGTTTTAAGCTTATATATTGTGTTTAGCTAATAAACTCATATTTTGTTTACCCAATAAATTCATTTATCCAATTGTTTAAACAGAAAAAGGGTGGAATGGGTATTTCTTCTAACAATATTTTAGTGTTTTCATTTAGTATATACAAACTTGATCACGATATTTTATTCAGATCTGCGAATTTAGAGCTACGAATTTGGCTGGATATCGCTAACTTGGCAAATATCTTAAAAGTTACCAAATTGATTGAAATGTCCCCAAATTGATAAAAATTACGTAAATCAATTAAATTTATTTTGTTTTGTTAAAAGAAAGTACTGAAATGGTGTTTCGTTAGCATTTCTCTGTCAGTCCAACCGTCCTACTTAGTAAGCCATTTAGCGAATTTTTAAAATGTCACCAAATTGATAAAAATATTTTTAAATCCATAAAAATATTTTGAAATTGATAAATTGCCCTAAATAAACGAAATAGTGTTTTTTTAGGGGATAATATTTTGATGATGGTTCGTCAATTTATCGCCAAGTGGGACTGTCAGTTCTACAGTCCCACTTGGCGATACATTTGGCGATTTTTTAAAATGTCGCCAAACCTTCATTAGAGATATTCAGACGATATTTTGACCACCAATTTATTTGAAGCAAATCATAACATGTCGCTTAACAACGGATTTAAATGTAATGTGTTTATGAGGAAGAAGATTTTTATTAAATCTTTTCCGATTTTAATGATGAAGATATGTATATAAAATAAATTTCATTGCCATCATATTTTTGACTGGATAATATCAAATACGATCTTCATGTTTAAACATTATTATTATTGATGTTTTCGGGGATTATTGATTCAGAGATTATTGATATTTTCAATTTCTTATGGCATTGTTTTATTGCGGCAAAAATTGTTGAAACTCATATATTGTACCTTGTACGAGTAATCTTCTACAAATGCACAGGTATATCTTCTAAGGTAAGAGAATATAAGTAGTGCATGTATATTGGCATATATTGGAATCAAGCCTTCCGGTATGAAGATTACGGGGATTATTGATATTTTTAATTTATTAAGTAATCTGTTATATATTGGCAAAAATTATCCAAACTAAATATTATAATACGGGTAATCTTTTACTAACACTAGGACATATCTTCTAATCTATGACATTATAAGTAGTACGGGTTTACTTCCCATATAATTTTAGCACTTTTATTTGGGCACATATTGGAATTAATTACTGCCTACTGGTTTAAAGATTACGGATTTATTGATATTTTCAATTTATATATGTAATCTACTAATACAGGTTATATCTTCTAATATTCGCGTATATAAGTGGTACGGGTCTCATACAATACGTTATTATTTTGCATATATTGATTCAATTCCATACTTTTTATAAATTTGCTTACAAAAAAGACGAGGATATTTTATTCTTCAGATCTATCCGTGAAGATAATTTTGAATAACGAGAACAGCCATTCCTTAACTTCTTTTTAGGAGCATTATGTTAAATATTTTAACAGAATATTTTGATTAAAAATGCCATTAAGTATACTATAGGAATTTACACATGATTGTGAATTTTAAGTTTATTTATATTATATACTCCGTACGAAGAACGGGTATGCTGCTAGTATATGATATATATATATATATATATATATATAATATATATATATATAATATATATATATATATATATATAATATATATATATATATATATATATATATAATATATATATATATATATATATATATATATATATATATAAACTGCTGGACAATTGCTAAGGATGGATCGCAAATTGCAATGTAGCAAAACATTAAGCGGGGGTGGAGAGCCAGCAAGATAAAATATTGTTGCCACACTGTTTGGACATTAGAATATAGATCATTTATTGTTCTTGAAAATACAGAAGGTTTTGAAACATCTGAGATGAAAAAAGTGTTCATTTGATGCTGTGTGCGGAGAAATGGAAAAATGCATATGAACGACAGCAGGCACCTTTGAGAAAGGTATCAGTACGGGATATGTCCACCGTGGAGTGCGATGCAACATTCTACATCGTGTCATGCTTTGCACAACATTATCCAGCAGCTGTTGAGGCAAGTTATTCCACTCCTCTGTTAGTGCACGGATGAGGGTGTTCTTGTTTGATGGAGGATATTTTCGACCAGCAAGTAGCCTCCCCAAAGCATCCCAAATATTTTGAATGGGGTTTAGATCTGAAGAATATGCTGGCCATACGAAGCATTGAATACCCTCACTGACTAGACAATCCGGAACAGCGAGTGTTCGATGACATAGTGAGTTGTCGTCCATGAAAACAAATTTATCACCGACAGCACCTCAGAAAATGCGAACATGAGGCAGTAGAACTTCATCAATGTGTCGTTGGCCGGTCATAGTCCCAGTTGCAACCACATGTAAGGGCGTGCGGCCATTGATCATGATGTCAGTCCATACCATGATACTGCATGTCTGATATCGGTCCCTTTCCTGGATGTTTTTAGGACGATAAGCAGTACCACTCTCACGGCAGATCAGTTAGCGTCTACAATCCGATGACAGACTGAACCTACTCTCATCTGAGAATAGTACGCAAGTCCAGTCCTGTTCGGTCAAATTGCGATGCTCACGACACCATTGCAAACAGGCGGAACGGTGCAGTCTGCCTAATGAAACACACACATTAGATCTGCGGGCGTATAGTCCTCCTTCTCCCATACGTCTGGCTGCAGTTTTTCGGGAGATCCGCTGTCCTGTGGTAGCAAGAAACTGATTTGCCACCTGCTGAACTGTGGTGCACAGGTCCCTTTCTGCCGATAGGACAATGTACCTGTCTCCTGCAGGAGTCGTACTTCTAATACGACCTCCCCTGTGAAGCTTACTACACATTCCATTTGTTTTAAATGCTTGTCATAGCCGTTAAAGAACGCTGTGGGCAATGTCGAACTCCCTGGCAACATCTGTTATTTTTAGCCCTACTTTGATCTTTCCAATAATACGGCCACACGTAAAATCATCTGTGATATCGGGAAGACATACCCAAAAATTCGTCAGTTCGACAATTAAATCTTTCTCGTAAAACTTTCACTTGGAACAACAACTATCCACATGCGTCAAATCCTTTAAATCTTATCAGCGCTATCACGTGACGTACAGGCGTGGAAATGAAAAATGTGTATACACACACCTCTTCTTACTGTATCCCGCACTGATTCTAATTTTCCACATTTTGCTTCTTTCCATTTTGTGGTTGCTATGGGTGATAGTGTTATCCATCCTTAGCAATTGTCCAGCAGTATATAAGTATATATCTTTCATTAACTTTTGTGTTTTCTTATTCAGATATATTTTAATAGATACAGTTAAATACTTAAATGGAGCTTAAGTTTTACTTGGTTGCTGAATGAAATTAGGGGATTAGAATTAAATGGGATAGAATACATGCTAGGATCATGAAGAAGATAATTCTCTAAAGCAAATATTGGATTTTAAATTCTACTTTTAATTATAGATTAGTTTATTAATCCCATATTTATACAGCTAATTGAAAAGCAATGAAAAGTATTAATATTGAGTGTAACATTCCTACTCTGCATCTAATGCATCGATTTTACTAAATAGTGTAGAATTAAAGGTCAGATTTAGAGTAATATGTTTAAATTGCGATAGGATATGAAATGGAAGTTTTAGATTGTTATATATCATTTTCTATCTTAAATGTATTTTGTAAAATATCGGATCATATTTAAAGTATCCTTGTTTAAATCTGTCTGTGTCATTGTTTGTGCCATTAAAATGTACCATTCTGTGACATTGAGATGTCCAACAGCTAAAACTTTAAAATATTCTGAAGGGATTTCTTCAAAAATACATTTGTTTCAAAATTTTCCACCTGCGATAAGTTTAGCTCAGAGAATGGCAAAACTCTGATATAGCCAACATATGACTTTTACAACAAATTTCGATTTTCGGGGGCAGAATAATTTTTCATTAATTTAATTAATTGTTCATTGACTTCAGGTTAAAAATACAAAAAAGTCATTCATTTGGTAATACTTAGGACCTTTACGTTCGTCTGGTTCTTTTATTTAAGATCCAAAAAGTGCAACTTCTCTATAACGACACATATAAGCATTTTGTAAATAATGCTATATGTTATAAAATACAAGCTTATATATACTCGTCAGAAGCGAAATTGCAACACCATAAAGGAATGAACGTTGAGAACGAGAAAGATCGTTGAAACAACGAGCTTCCAGTATTCACTGCTGGTAATTGTTGTACCAAATTTCTTTTTTGAATCGCTCCATTCGTTCGTGAGATATCTTCCCCACAGACTCACTGACACACACACACACAGACATCACCGCAAAAATGTTCGATTCATGTTCAGATATGCTTGAAACGTGCTCTCCCGTCGAAAAGTAGAATTCGCATTTTCAACCGCGTCACAACACTTTCCTTATACATTATACCATGTATATAATTAAAGTAAAAACAGCTGATCGCACCAACTACATTTCTATTTTCAGATTTTCTAAAATTGCTAAATCAGAGAATATCATCTTATTATCTTTTTTATTTGGTATTATATTATCATGAGTATTCTGCTAAAATTTGAATGAAATGGGGTGAAAATTCGCTGAGATAGCAATCATTTTTGGGTTTAAAGGAACTTTCTTGGGATTTCAAGTAATTCCATTTATTTGTATCGATAAAAGGATTTGAGTTGAAAACAGACAATTCGAAAATTGAGTGCTATTACCTGTATCTGTATTCATTGGAAATATAAAAATTCCGTTGTTTGCGGAATATATGGCTAATATATACATGGAGATTGTTGAAATTAAGATTTAAATTATATCCTTCGGTAGATTTTAACGTAGTACGTAGATTCTCCGGAAGTGGCGGATTCTGGTTTGTAATATGGGGAAAGGAAATATGTATCGAGGCAAATGCGCAGATGTACGCGGATCGCATACAATTTTCACTGTTATTTATACGAATAAATTTTTTTTATTTTGCTATTCTGTGTAACTACCTTGCTTTAACTCCAGGGAAACGCCGGGTACATTTTCTAATAATAAGTAAATGTTCCTCTTAAACCAAACAAAATGGTGGCACACTGAATGCCACATCTATGTCTGTCTCTGATTTATCTCAGTCTAATTCCATTTATATTGTGGGCCTGAAATAGCGTCGGTAGCTGCATTATTTCCTTCATAGCGATATGCGCTTAATATGTTGTGTATTGATCGCTCACCGGGAAAAATATTATTAACGGGACAGCATGATACTATCTATCGGTGTATTTCTTTATTAAACATAGTTATTAGCAGCATTAGCTTGACAGTTTATTATGTTAAAGATAAAAAGTCATAATGTTATCGAAATGAATGTTTTTACTTTCCCTATATACATAATATAATGTATAAGGAAAGCATTGTGATCGAAAATTCTAATTCGAGTTTTTGACGGAAGATTACGTGTGAAGCATCTCTGAAATCGAATAGGACAATTTTAAGGTGATGCCAGTGTATGTGTTTATGTGTGTGAGTATCGAATGCTCAGAAGACCCCTAAATTTTCGAATGAGAATTTGAAAAAATCATGAATAAGTCATAACCTTAATTACGTTACGTAAATAATAATTTTTTATGTAATTTTCATCAGAAAACAATTGGCAGAAGCTTTATAACGCTAGCATGAACCGTTCTCGAGATAGTGCATGTCTTTCGAATAAATTTATCAAATTAATCCCATAAAATAAAATAAAATATTAATATTATATTTTATTAAATAATAAGTTAAATATTATTACTTATTTTTAATATTAAAAAATATTATGAATATTAACAGTATAATTATTATTAAGAATTTCACGTATAATGTTATGCGATAAATTTGTTAACATCATTCTCGTGGTTCTAGTTCGTTCCATTCACGAGAAAAGATACGTTGAGTAATAGATTTGTATTTTGATGCCTAACAATTCGCCGGCAATCATTTATATATAAGATTCTTCTCCCCGTTTGTCTGTTACGCTTGGTGGTAACTTTGGTGAACTTAGATACTAATTTAGCGCTAACTTGGCGGCATTTCGCCCCAGAGTAGTGAAAATATTGTTGAATTTGCAGAAAGTCAACGAAAATGACTGCAAATTGATGAATTAATTATTCAAATATTTTATTATGTAGACTATATTGGTTAATGCCAATTCTATCAATATTGATAATTGTCAATTTAGAGTTACGTAAAATATAAGTTAATTGGGTACTTCAAAATAGTTTTTCGTGTTGTCATCCGGAAAAGCGCCCAATGTACAATTCAATGTTAAAAACGCTGTGCCGTGGATCTTATACACCATGTTTTCACTGTGAAAGAATTAAATTCATTGCATTATACCGTCAACCCTCCTATAACGCGATTAATTCGTACCGCGTTATATGGAAACCGCGTTATAAGAAACTCAGGTTAGTGCAAATCAGATTAATTCGTACCGCGTTATAAGAAACTCTGATTAGTGCAAATCAGATTAATTTGTACCGCGTTATATGGAAAACGCATACTGTGTTTATGGAAACAGCGTTATAAGAAACTCAGACTTAGTACAAAATAGAACAATTCGCACCGCATTATATGGAAACTGCATTAAGTGAAACTCAGAACATATAAATCAAGCTGATTCGTTCTACGTTACATAAAACTGCATTTTAGAACACCATATTATGATGAATACGATTATAAAATATAAGTTTATAGATACAAAAGGCAATAAGTTTATAGATACGAAAGGCAATATGTTTACATATTTCGAATTATTATTTTTTTAGTTTAAGACTTCATATAAGACAATTAAAAGAACAATGTGAAATATAAAAAAAATTTTCCAACAAAAATCCTATTAACATTCATCATCGCTGTCAAATACTAGTGACCAAATTCTTTCTCTTTTAATATCCTCTTCACTTTGCATATCTTCATTTTCGTTTCCAAATATAGCTATATTTTGTAACTTTACCAAAATCTCTCTATAAGGAACTAAGCAATTTTGTAATTCTCTTTTAAACTTTGCACTGTTGAAGGATCATTTAAAATAAATTAATTTTCTAATTGTTTACCCAAATCCAGTTCCTTTTTCACATCATTTAAACTGAAATTTGCAACCCATTCTTTACCCATATTTTCGTCCACCAATGCATTTGAGGTGAATGTATTAATTTTTATAGGGGATTTGGACTGACACGGAAAAATAGTTGAAAAAACAGGGGAATTCCCCATTAATTTCAACCATAAAAGTGTAATAGAAAAATTCATATTATAGGGAAACTGCTTAAACTAAATGAGTTGTATTATAGAGAAACCGAGTTATAAGACTATCGCGTTGTATGGCAACCCCGTTATGAGAGGACTGTCGCAATTTTTACTCCTCGTTATATAGAAACCGCATTATGAGAGTATCGTGAGGAGGGTTGACTGTATAGATAAAGTTTTGTACTTCTTACATCAGATGTTTTCATTAGAAATTTTTTATAATATTCGAAAATTATACGTACTTAATCAAAGTTGTTGATAACCAGTTTTAATCATTAGTAGCCAAAGGATATCAAGTTGTGTATTGCGTTTGAAAAGCAATGTAGTGTAAAGTTTTTGAATATCCCTTTGCATCGTCACACCTAATACGAATTTTCGATTTTTGTCATTGGTTTAGAAGATGAGATGGATTGAATGAGACCAAAACCGAGATTCTGGCTTGAGTGGAAGTGCTCAAATTTTTTAAAAGTTGTTTTGAACTTTTAAATTATTCCGTTGCATCGTCAAACCTGATTCGAATTTTCAAAATATTAGATTTTTTCGCTGACTTGGAAGCTGAGACAGATCGAATGAGCAAGACTCTAGATCAGGGGTCGGCAAGTAATTTTAGGTGGGGTCCGGATACTTTTGAAAATGTTTATCGAGGTCCAGAAAAAAAAACTCATATTCCTTACTAGTTTTTTATTTTAATTTTCACTCACAAAATAATATGAAATACAGTAGATAAGCATATTTGTATTCAAAAATCAATGGGAGAAATAACATTTGCGGTCTTGAGCCAGTTTTTAAAAGTTAGGTTCACGCGGGGAGCAGCTTATGCGAAGAATGTCTTCAAGGTGGGCGGCCGTTAATCTTGAGCGATATTCGTTCTTCAAAAAATTCATTTTTGAAAATTAAGTTTCATAGACATATGTGGAGCCAAACAGAGTAGCCAGGTAAATTTTTTGCAATTTCCATATTTTTCTGGGACATGTTTACTCCAAAATTCTTCGGCGGATGCAGTTTTATACGTTTGCAAGGAAATGTCTTCCTGCAAGTCTATTATCTCCATTTGGAGTAAAGGCTTTAAAAGGCCGAACAACTTCGGAGCCACATCTGTCCATTCTGCCGCTGGAGAAACTTCAAAAGGCGATTTTAAGAATCGCGACAACTTCTCTATCTCTGAAAAGTCTTGGAATCTTGTTGCAAATTCCTTTTTAAGTTCTGACATAAAATTTGAAAATACTGCAATGTCTAATTCAGAATTATTTTTATAATCAAAAATTGTTGGAAAGTGAATAAATTCTTGACTTGCAATGTCTTTTTCAAAGATATCCAGCTTGCGACGGAAAGAAGACACACTTTGTATCAGATCACATAATTATTTCCCATTTCCTTGTAGCTCGGTATTGAGCCATTTAAATGTTTAAGGATGTCTTTCAGAAAAGCCACAGTTAGCATATTGCGTTCGTTTTCTAGGAACCCCAAATGGTTTCTTGCTTTTTGTGTATCCAAGTTTTCTAAGAAGGAGGTTACTTCTTTTATTTCCCAAAAACTTTCAATCACTTGTCCTTTACTTAGCCAACGAACATTGTATTGCAGTAAGCCAAAATGAGCCGAATCACACTCAGATAGAATCTCTTTGAACTGTCTGTGCTGAAGAGCAGAATGAGACCTCTTAAAATTAATCAACCTGATCAAGCTGTCCATTACTTCTTTCAGAGTGACACTAAGTTTTCCACAAAGGGCTGCCTGCTGAATTATGCACTGATAAGATTACTATCTTATCAGTGCATAAGATTACTATCTTATCAGTGCAGTGTGTTGGGCTACTGGCCAACATTCTTGTTCTTGATTCTCATTACTAGTCCCTTTTCTTTGCCGATCACTGCTGGGGCCCAGTCAGTTGAAAGAGACAGCATTTTATCATAACTAATGTTTGATTTTGTCACGAAGTCATCAAAAGTCTTGAATAAATCTTCTCCGCGAGTCTTGCCTTTAAACGGCAATATTGCTAGCAATTCTTCCCTAAATGATTTACTTTCAATATCCAAAAATCGCACGAAAATGGACATTTGTTCCTCATCAACAATGTCGCATGATTCAACAAGTGCTATGGCGTAGCAAGGCGCCTTCTGCAGAAGTTCGAGCAAACTACTTTTATTGTCAGCAGCCAAAATTTCGGTTCTTCTTGTATTGCTTCTTGCCGACAATGGAATACCTTGAATTGCGGCAACAGCATCCTTTTTCTCTTCAAAAAGTGCCGCGGCCACTTCCAACATAACTATCGCAGAGTCTGAAAATGGCTTCTGGTGTTTATTAAGCGCCCAACACACACGCAACGCTGCTTCTGCAGATTTTCCTCGCTCGCTCATAGATCGAACTAGCAAGACCGTGCATTTTTTGTAAGAAGCTAGGTATGACTGGAGTTTTTCTTGACGAGCTTCACTACCCGGAGGAAAATGCTTATGGAACTGCTGATGAGTTGTTTCGTAGTGTTTCTTTAAATTGCCGCTTTTAACAAGAGCGACAGTTCTGTTGCATGTGAGGCAAACTGGAACAACTTCAGGCAGCGTTCAGTCTAATTCCTGATAACATGCTCAGTCCACTCAGTCAAAAACTTCCTATTTTCGCTATCAACTTGACGATTTTCAGGATCCATATCGATGAAAAAGAAACGTTAGAAGCCTCGTTAATAACAAAACGCTTCATACGAGATCGCAACAACTACTGACGAAGTGATTCGACGACCGCTTCCGCGTCAAAGTGTATGCTGGTGCACAACAAGGCACCGAGGCTCTTCCACGCCCAAAGTCGCCGCCGCCGAGTAGACTCGCCCGAAAGATAAGTTTCATAAAGTGGAGTTCAGCTTTCGTTCGAGTTACGCCTTCTCTGATTAAATAAAAATTATTTCATTAAATAAAAATAATAAGGGTTGCGCTCAAATTTATAGATTCTATAAGTTTGATTCTAAAATATTTTTCTATAATATAGAAAAATATTTTTTAAATAATTTGATTAATTTATTTTATACTGTCAAAAACTTTTCGGCGGTCCAGTTTTTGACCTTCCGCGGTCCGGACCTGGACCGAGGTCCGCCAGTTGCCGACCCCCGCTCTAGATAGAGTGGAAACGCTCGATAGATACTCAAAATGGTTTGGCGTTTTTTAATTTTTCTTTTGGGCCATCATCCCTAATTCCAATTTTTGAAATTTTAGATTCTTCCCTTCAAGCTGAAACGGATCAAATAAACACCAAGATTCAAGCTACTGTAGTGCTCGATGTTTGTAATACATAACCCAATCGCTCACTTACTAAGATACCAGTACGTATTATACAAATTTACAAACATTTTTAAATATGTGTAAATTTGAAGGTTGAGTAAATGGAGTTCAGGTCAGGGCTTGGCCTTTAAAGTTCAGGTTTAGGTTTGTTCGCACTGAAGAAGTAAATTCAAAGATTTCCGAAACGTATGTCTATTTACTATGCCTACGATCTTACTACTTTATGATCTTATTTATTAAAAATAAATTGATCTCGAAAGTTTTGATTTTTTAGAATTATGGTAATTTAACGCTCTAAAAAGGAAAAATTCATAAAGAATTAAATAAGCTGAATAGTATCAAATGGGCGAATACTTTTAATTCTAAATAAATGGGCATCATACTCTGGACATTATTATGATCCTTTTCTAAGATAAAGATAATATTTCTTTCAAATGAAGTGCCATATTTCTAAAACACATTAAATACATCAAATAGAAGTTTGCACTATTTCGTATTCAATAAATATTTGAATACATTATCGGAGATGTCAAACCAGGGAAAAGCCTTCATCTTCTAAAACAAAATTGTAAAAAATAGAGTGAAATTTATATAAGAGGAAGAAAATAGTTTGCCTAAAATAGCGTAAAATTGTCTAATTCATTTTCTAACGTTTCGGTGTCACACACTGTCAAGCACAGTTTTTCGATCTTATCCCTTTAACGCTCGTGATAACCATTTTTTTTATCGCCAAGAACAATTTTGTTTTTAATTTGACGAATTTTTTAAACAAACCACAACACTATTTTTAAAATATAAAATATCCTTTACACTGTCAAATGCAGATTTTCTTCAAATACAGATTTAATGCATTTTTTATTCCGTCTGTAAACAAAATATTGGACCATAATAATTTGTGTTTGTATCCTATAAATACGAAAAACATGCCTATTGCAATCGCCTTCTCCGCCAGTTCTGTATTAAATTTAAAAAAAAACCCTGATTATTTGTGCTGTGTTCGCATGTAACACAGCACAAATAATCAGGGTTTTTTTTTTAATTTAATATACAGGGTGATTACAAAAAAACTTTGCCGATATATGAGCCCCTAGCGTTCAAGGAAACGGCAAGAAATTTTGGATGCAAGTATTTTAAGGTATGAGCTCAAGAATGATGTGGAAAAACAACAGTCCTGCCCTCACAGTTAGAGTTACAGTGACACAATTTCGAAATTTTCAAATGGCAACACCTACTTTTTTTATTGTAATGTGATCATCACAGTGAAAAACCATAAATGGCGTTTAAACGGTACCTGCAGCACGAAAACGCCGGCGCTAGGCAGAGATTAAGAAAAAGGTGAAAACAACCAATAAGGACAGACCAGCGACAGAAAGGCAAAACATTTTATTGTATTTCACAATTTTGCCACGTGCCTGCCTTCACACACGATGACACTTTGCATGCGACAGATGGTGGATAGCACTGAAGCACGTACCGTGGAAAGCGGAATCTGTTGAACCTCACGTGTGATGGCATCTTTCAAATCAAATACAGTTTACGGATTGCCTGCAGACACTTTGGATTTCATCTATCCCCCACAGCCAGAAATCCATTGGAGTGAGACCGGGGGACCTGGATGGTCACGGAAACATGAAATGGTGGGAGATAATTCTGTCACCAAACTGTTGTGTCAATAAACGTTTCACAGAAGACCCCACATGTGGAGGAGCGCCATCTTGCATCCACACGACGTCAGATAGGGCATTTCGCTGTTGCAATTTGGGAATGACGTAATTGGTCAACATCGCTTCATATCGACCACTCGTTACCGTACACGTGCGTAGACTTGCGACAGTAACTTCTTCAAACAAGTAAGGGCCTAGGATGAAGGTGCTTGTTATCCCTCACCACACAGCCACTTTTACTTGGTGTAACGGAAGTGAGACCACATCATGGGGATTTTGGTCTGCCCAGTTCACGCAGTTCTTCAAATTCACGTTACCAGTCAAGGAGAAATGTGCCTCGTCCGTCCACAGAATGCGTAAAGATCATATGTAATCATCGTCATACTAGATGAGGAATTCATTAGCAAAATCTAAGGGTAGTTAGTTATCACAGAATACTATATTCAGAAGGTTCACTCCCATAGGAACCTATTGCAACATCGTTAACATAGAATTTCGCATAGACACTAGCGTTCGATGAACCAACCATCCTCGACTGCTAGATTTGGCGACTATCGCTCAATTGGCGATTTTATGTTAATGCGGTCAAAAAAAAAAATACTGAACTGTACTTTTATAATATTTTAAACTATAAACATGATCAGCATTTAAAAATACTTTTATCTGTAATATGTGTAAATTTAAATAAATAAACATAGATATATATTTATTTCATGCAATCATAAACTAAATAAAGACAAGAAAGATCAATCATGCATAAGCATTGATTATGAAACACTTTCCAACTGAAATGTAATTTCATTTAAAAATTTCTAAAATGTGATTCATTCAGTGGTAATATCTTTTACATTATCACAGTACTACAGTAATTTATTATACTTAAATACTTAAAACTGTATCGAAATATAAATCATCTGATTCTTTATGCAAAATCAATGAATATTTCATTCATATAACTTGTATTCCAGACTCCAGAGCTAAATAATTTTGTGTGAAAAAAATTCAGCAATTCTTATGTAATTCATCTTACAATCGCTTGAGATATTTGCATTCTGCATATGTTAAAATTAGGCTTCCTTGAAGAAATAATAGAAGTTTAGGGATCATTTAAAATCACAACTATTGTAATTGCATAGGCACGGAATTTAGATACACAGATAATACACAGATAATATATATGTGTATGTGTATGTACTCAAAGTATTGGAATCGTGCCGAAGATCGGAACTCGAATTTTCAAAGGATCTACACGTTTTGGGACTTCTAGAACACGAAAAAACTACTTTTAGGAAGACGTCTGTGTGTGTAAGGGTGTATCTGTGTATGTTTCTGTGTGTCTGTGTGGATATTACATCCACTCTAATTGAAAAACTAATGGACCGAATTTCATACAATTTGGTAGGTATGTTTTTTGTGGGAAATCCTGGTGTTCATTAGATTATAGTACGATTCGTAATAAAAGAATCTGCCTTCTTTGCGAAATGGCCGCAGAAATTGCCTTTATCCACTCTAGCTAAAAACTAATGAACCAAATTTAACAAAATTTGGAGTATAATATTTCAATAACCTACAAGTGATTTATATACCAAATTTAACAAAATTTTGTATATAAATCATTTGTAGGTTATTCTACTACTATTCGGGAAAAAGGAACGGGCTATTTGTGCGAAATGGCCAGCAAAAATCGTTATATATAAAAATAAAAGACTACGTGTGCTCAATTATATCAATTAAATTCCTATTTTATATGTGATTTTTGACAACAAAAAGAATAAGAATAACCCCATTACTCTAGGACTAGCCGTTCTTGAGATATTCTAGTTTTTTCGCGTTTTCGCTACGCCACCTTTGACAATAAGTCCAGCTATCAAATGAGAACCAAATTTAAGTTTAACGTGTAAATTCAATGTCATTTAAAATACTTATGTTGTGCAGATAAACACAAATTATCATTGAATAAATAAAGAGAACGAATGTGAGTCTGCAGAGAAAGACATGTGCTGTCCACATCAGAATTTTTAACAATATTACACCAATGATTTATAGAAGTGAACGGGGATTATTTTCAGGCCATTTCGAAAAAAATGTATGATCTATATTTAAAGATCCATCAAATTTTTGTCGAATAAAATGTTCAACAAATTTAAGCTGTGTACCAAATTTTAACTCTCTAGGACGTAGGAAAGTGCATTTAAAATGCCATCAATTAAATTTATCATGAAGAGTTATATAAAATTTAAAAAAAATGAAAAATTGTTATCTACCAAATTTATTTTAAAATATGAAGCCACTCCCATATGCAAAACGTTTAAACAAATGGAGAGATATTTATTATATAATATCTCTCTCTTTTCTTTCTGGAAGATATCCCAAAGTCAGAATTTAATTGAATTTGTTTTTTTCCCTATATTAAATAATTTTTTTAATTAAAAAACTACTTAACATATTTTACTGAATTTTTTTTTATATATTCTATGGGATAATGTGAATATTTCCTAAAAATTTCGAAGCAATTCGTGAATTTTAAATTTACTTAAAAAATGTTTGAAAAATTAGGTCCCATAGGGTTCAATGTATTTCATTTTTTCAACCCGGGTTCAATAAAAAACTAATTGGGTGATATTATTTATTTATATTCCCATAGGTCCTACAGACCGTCTGAACAACATACTAAAATTTCATTTTGATAAACTCATTTTTACGGCAGTTATCGTGCTAACGGACAGACAGACAGACAGACAGAATGAACAAAGTCATAAACACTTTTCAACTTTGTTGTAAAGTGTTAAAAATTGACGCATTGCATCACATACACCAAAAATTACAAGCTAACATACCAAAAGACTAAAATATTATATAATATTTTCAGCCTAAAAAGTATACTAGCATGTTGATTGTTAAATTGCTTAGTTCTTAATTTATTCTGGGATGCTGTTATTATATACTAGCAGCATACCCGTCCTTCGTACGGAGTATATAATATAAAAAAACTTATAATTCGCAATCATGTGCAAATTCTGATAAAATATTATATTTATTGCTCATAAAGAGAAGTTTAAGAATATCTGTTCTCACTATGCAAAATTATCTTCACGGGCAAATCTGAAGAATAAAATATCCTGGCCCCTTTTGTAAACAAATTCACACACAAAAAAAAGAATTGAATCAATATATGCAACCACGTACTACTTATATTGTCGCAAATTAGAAAATATGCCAGTGTGTTAGTAGAAGCTTAAACATATTGTAATATGAGTCTTAAAAATATTTACCAAAATAAAAAAGATGACGTAATAAATTGAAAGTATCAAAAATCCCCGTAATCTTAATACCAGAAGGTCGCAATTGATTCCAATATATGCCAATATATATAAAATTTTGCCAATATACCTGTACTACTTATATTCTTGTAGATTAGAAGATATACCCGTGCATTTGTAGAAGATTACTTGTACAACGTACTATATATGAGTTTCAACAATTTTCGTCATAATGAAACAATGGCATAATAATTTGAAAATATCAATAATTCCTGAATCAACTGTCCCCGAAATATCAATAATAATAATGTTTAAACCTGAAGACCGTAATTGATATTATCCAGTCAAAAATGCAATGTCAATGAAATTTATTTTATATACATATTTTTATTAGATTTAATAAAAATCGTATCACACATAACACATTGGATCCGTTGCTAAGCGACATGATATCATGTGCTTCAAAGAAATTGATGGAAATCATGTCGTCTGAATAATGTGATCTCCATGGAAGGTTTGGCGACATTTTCGTCTCCATGATATTTTTATGGATTTACAAATATTTTTATCAAATTAGTGATATTAAAAAAATTAGTTAAATGCGTTACTAAGTAGGATGGATGGACTGACCGACAAATGCTACAGAAACATCATTTCAGTACTCTATTCTAAAAGAACAAATTTAATTTCATTGATTTGGGTCATTTTTATTAATTTGGAGATATTTCCTCTAATTTGGTAAAGTTTAAGAAAAGTTACCAAGTTATTTAGAAATATTCCGCTAAATTCGTAGCTCTAAATTTGCAGATCTGAAGAATAAAATATCCATATCCCGTCTGTATATATACTAAATGAAAACACTAAAATTGTATTAGAAGATACATACATCCGTTCTACTCTTTTTCTGCTTCAACAATCGGCTAAATGAATTTATTGGGTAAACACAATATATGAGTTTATAAGCTAAACACAATATATGAGCTTTTAAACCTCTTTGCTAAAATAAATAAAAGTGCGATGTACGCAGTTCGCAATATATATAATTAAAAGAACAATCAAACCGTTCATTTATTATGAGTTTATTAGCTAAACACAATATATGAGCTTGAAACCTCTGTGCTAAAATAAATAAAAGTAATGTACGCAGTCCGCAATATATATAATTAAAAGAACAATCAAACCGTTCATTTATAAAATATATTTTTACATCCATTTATTTATTATACAAATAGAAAATATAATAATAATCATTAACAAACACATTTAATTCCATTCCTTTGCCGAGCAACATGATATAAGATAGAATCTTCCTCATAAAATGCGAAATTAAATAACCATTTTAATTTCTTTATACTTCTAATCGTTGAGTAAAAGCTTGTGAAATACATGGAGGTTAATACATGTAAAACATGGAGGTAGATTTTTCCATTTAAATTCATGTTTCAAACAATTCATGCTTTCAGATAGTGACTATTTAATGCAAAAATCCTGCATCAAACTCAAAAATAAAGTTTTAATTCCCTTTGACGCTTTAAACAAACGATTTTTATCCTTTCCGTTTGGATAAACCACGGAGTTGGAGAGTAGAACTCCTATAAAAAAAGTTCCGTTTTTCATTGATATATCGACAACCCCTGGTCTTAGAAACTCGAAACTTGGGCAAAATTTATGGGGGCTATTTCAAGGCCACCCACAAAATTTCATTAAATTCGGTTCAGCCGTTCTCTCGTGATGATGAGACAAACGAAAGTTTCGTTTTTTACTAATATCTCGAGAACCACTGGTCGTAGAAATTCCAACCATAGACTAAATTTTAAGTGGGGCTATTTCTAGGCTACCCACAAAATTTCATCAAATTCGGTTCAGCCGTTCTCCCGTGATGATGGGACAAACAGACAGACAGACAGACAGACAGACAGACAGATTTTCAATTTTATTTATATAGATATAAATAAAAATGAAAATCTGTCTGTCTGTTTGTCCCATCATCACGGGAGAACGGCTGAACCGAATTTGATGAAATTTTGTGGGTAGCCTGAAAATAGTCCCACTTAAAATTTTGTCCATATATGGAGTTTCTACGATCAGTGGTTCTCGAGATATTAGTAAAAAACGATATTTTCGTTTGCCTCATCATCACGGGAGAACGGATGAATCGAATTTGATGAAATTTTGTGGATAGCCTTTAAATAGCCCCCCATAAATTTAGCCCAAGTTTCGAGTATCTAAGACCAGGGGTTGTCGAGATATTAATGAAAAACGAAACTTTTTCTTAGGAGTTCTCCTCTCTAACTCCGTGGTTTATCCAAACGAAAAGCTTGAAAATCGTTTGAAAGTGAATTAAAACTGTATCTCAGAGTTTGGGGGGAGATTTTTTGCACTAATTAGTCACTTTCTGAAAACATCAATTGTTTGAAACATGATTTAAATGGGAAATCTATCTCCTTGGTTTATATTATACAAGCTTTTACTGAAAAATGAAAAGCATAAAAAAATAAAAATGGCTATTAAATTTTGCATTTTATGACGAAGATTCTATCTTATATCATGTTGCTCGGCAACGGAATGAAATTAAATGTGTTGTTAATATTTATTATTATTTTTTCTATTTGAATAATAAATAAATGGATGTAAAAATATATTTTTAAATGAACGGTTTGATTGTTCTTTTAACTATATAAATTACCGACCGCGTACATGACTTTCATTTATTTTAGCAAAGTGGTTTCCAGCTCATATATTGTGTTTAGCTAATAGACTCATATATCGTGTTTACCCAATAAATTCATTTAGCCGATTGTTGAAGCAGAAAAAGATTAGAACGGGTGTATCTTATAATACAATTTAAGTGTTTTCATTTGGTATATACAAACGGGATCAGGATATTTTATTCTTCAGATCTGCAAATTCAGAGCTACGAATTTAGCGGAATATCTCTAAATAACTTGGTAACTTCTCTTAAACTTTACCAAATTAGCGGAAATGTTTCCAAATTTATAAAATTGGCGCAAATCAATGATTTGTTTTTTAGAATAGAGTACTGAAATGATGTTTCGGTAGCATTTGTCGATCAATCCATCCATCCTACTTAGTAACACATTTAACGAATTTTTTTAATATCACGAAATTGATAAAAGTATTTGTGAGTCCATAAAAATATCCTGGAATTGATAAAATCGCGCTTAATAAATGAAAATAATTGTATTTTGTTAGGGGATAGTATTGTGATGATGTTTCGTCAATTTGTCGCAAAATGGGTCTATCTGTTCTACAGTCCCACTTGGCGATAAATTTGGCGATTTTTTAAGTTATCGCTAAATTGACTAAAATGTCGCCAAACTTTCCATGGAGATCGCATTATTCAGACGATATGATTTCCTTTAATTTATTTGAAGCAAATGATATCATGTCGCTTAGCAACGGATCCAATGTGTTATGCCGCATACGATTTTATATTAAATCTTTTCCGATTTGAATAATAAAGATATGTATATAAAATAAATGTCATTGACATTGCATTTTTGACTGGATAATATCAATTACGGTCTTCAGGTTTAAACATTCTTATAATTGATATTTTCGGGGACTGTTGATTCAGGGATTATTGATATTTTCAAGTTATTATGCCATTGTTTTATTATGACGAAAATTGTTGAAACTCATATATAGTACTTTGTACGAGTAATCTTCTACAAATGCATTATATCTTCTAATCTATGAGAATATAAGTAGTACAGGTATATTGGCATATATTTTGTTATATATTGGCATACATTGGAATCAATTACGCCTTCTGGTATAAAGATTACGGGGATTATTGATATTTCCAATTTATTACGTCATCTCTTTTATTTTGGCAAATGTTTTTGAGACTCATATTGTAATACGGGTAATCTTCTACTAGCACACTGGAATATTTTCTAATCTGCGACAATATAAGTAGTACGGGGTTGCATATATTGATACAATTCCTTTTTTTTTTTGTAAATTTGCTTACAAAAGGGGCCAGGATGTTTTATTCTTCAGATCTGCCCATGAAGATAATTTTGAATAGTGATAACAGATATTCTTAAACTTCTCTTTAGGAGCAATAAATTTAATATTTTAACAGAATTTGCACATGATTGCGAATTATAAGTTTCTTTATATTATATATTCCGTACGAAGAACGGGTATGCTGCTAGTATATATATATATTTAAATGCACTATTCTTATACTAAATAACAAATTTACATAAATGCATTATCAAAGGTGTCGAACTCAATCGTTAATTAGAAAGGGGGGGGGGATTATTTTCATCATTACGCGTCAATTACTAAAAAGCATGTAAAATATATACACATTCAATATCATATTCAACTTTCTCTAGAAAAAGTTATCCAAATATCAATTTTTATACATTTTATATAAATGAGGAAAAGGTTTTTTAACTAATAATGCCACTGCTTCTTAGAATACAATCTAGTCTGCAGTAATAATACTGCACCAATTTCTTATGATGAACACGTGCATAGGATGAAATATGGGATGGATAACAAATAAATTTTTTATTTGAATAAAAATAAATTACATACCTTGTAAATGTAATTCCTTTTCTTTTAGTAATCCATAAAAAATAAAATAATTGATTATAAAATCCAAAATAGCACCGAAATTATGTTTACCACGTGTAAACATACGATGATAGAACAACGTTCTTCCAAGTTTCAAGTGTTATGTTCAGTGCCAAATAGGGTTATATTAGCAGAACGTCTTGGCGAAAACCGTCACAGACCATCGCCAAGCGTGCCAAACCTTAATATTTTGGTTGGCGGTTGAGGGCGCTGCCGTCGATGGAAAGTCTGTTTTATTAGTCTGTGTTGGTTATCGCCCACTTGCAACATCTGGACACGCTGGATCCGATACGGAAACATGTAGAGAACAGAGCGCAGAATCTTGCGGACCGTGGAATTCGGCAAATCCAGCACGCGTCAAACACCGCGTGCACTTGCAATACGACCTTCGCTTATCGTCTCAAGCACTTCTGCAACAACCTTGACAGGAACTGAAGGTCATCCAGGCCAAGATCGATCACCTGTGTCACCAGTTTCTTCCAATTTGCGTATCAAGGTCCGTACAGCTTGTACTGAACACGGACCTCGTCGTACCCTATGGTTTGTGCGGTATAAAACTGCTGCTTGTGACAATAGCATTTTCTAATACTTCAAAAACAGCAGCTGATTTTTCTATGCCTGCTGACTTCAAGGAAGTTTTAGAAAGTAGTTTGCAGACTCAAATAACGATTGAGTGTCATTTGTTTCAAGGCTTATATTATAACGATTGAGTCACGCTTAAAGTTAAGAAACAGTGAGAAGGACATGATAAAAAAGAAATCAAAATGGCTATTTAATTTCACATTTTATGAGGAAGATTCTATCTTATATCATGTTATTCGGCAATGGAATGAAATTAAATGTGTTGGTAATATTTATTATTATTTTTTCTATTTGTATAATAAATAAATGGATGTAAAAATATATTTTATAAATGAACGGTTTGATTGTTATTTTAATTATATATATTGCGGACTGCGTACATCACTTTCATTTATTTAAGCAAAGAGGTTTCATGCTCATATATTGTGTTTAGCTAATAAACTCATACATTGTGTTTACCCAATAAATTCATTTAGCCGATTGTTGAAGCAGAAAGAGTAGAACGGGTGTATCTTATAATACAATTTTAGTGTTTTCATTTAGTATATACAAACGGGATCGGGATATTTTATTCTTCAAATCTGCAAATTCAGAGCTACGAATTTAGCGGGATATCTCTAAATAACTTGGTAAATTTTCCTAGACTTTACCAAATTAGCGGAAATGTCTCCAAATTTATAAAAATGACGCAAATCAATGATTTTTTTTTTTTTAGAATAGAGTACTGAAATGATGTATCGGTAACATTTGTCAGTTAGTCCATCCATCCTACTTAGTAACACATTTAACGAATTTTTTTAATATCACCAAATTGATAAAAATATTTGTCAATCCCTAAAAATATCATGGAATTGATAAAATCGCGATTAATAAATGAAATGAATTCTGTTTTATTAGGGGATAGTATTGTGATGATGTTTCGTCAATTTGTCGCAAAATGGGACTATCAGTTCTACAGTCCCACTTGGCGATTTTTCAAGTTATCGCTAAATTGACTAAAATGTCGCCAAACCTTCCATGGAGATCGCTTTATTCGGACGATATGATTTCCATCAATTTATTTGAAGCAAATGATATTATGTCGCTTAGCAACGGATCCAATCTGTTATGAGGCATACGATTTTATATTAAATCTTTTCCGATTTGAAATAAAGATATGTATGTAAAATAAATTTCATTGACATTGCATTTTTGACTGGATAATATCAATTACGGTCTTCAGGGTTAAACATTATTATTATTGATATTTTCGGGGACTGTTGATTCAGGGATAATTGATATTTTCAAGTTATTATGGAATGGTTTTATTATGACAAAAATTGTTTAAACGCATATATTGTACGCTGTACGAGTAATCTTCTACAAATGCACGGGTCTAATCTACGAGAATATAAGTAGTACAGGTATATTGGCATATGTTTTGATATATATTGGCATTGGCTCGTATATTGGAATCAATTACAACCTTCTGGTATAAAGAGTACGGGGATTATTGATATTTTCAATTTATTACGTCATCTCTTTTATTTTGGCAAAGATTTTTGAGACTCATATTGTAATACGGGTAATCTTCTACTAACACACTGGCATATTTTCTAATCTGCGACAATATAAGTAGTACGGGGTTGCATATATTGATTCAATTCCTTTTTTTTTTGTAAATTTGTTTACAAAAGGGGCCAGGATGTTTTATTCTTCAGATCTGCCCGTGAAGATAATTTTGCAAAGTGAGAACAGATATTTTTAAACTTCTCTTTATGAGCAATAAATTTAATATTTTAACAGAATTGCACATCATTGTGAATTATAAGTTTCTTTATATTATATACTCCGTACGAAGAACGGGTATACTGCTAGTCTATATATATAAAATTGAAAATCTGTCTGTCTGTCTGTTTGTCCCATCATGACGGGAGAACGGCTGATCCGAATTAGATGAAATTTTGTGGGTAGCCTAGAAATGGCCCCACTTAAAATTTAGTCCGTATTTTGAGTTTCTACTACCAGTGGTTCTCGAGATATTAGTAAATAACGAAATTTTCGTTTGTCTCATCATCACGGGAAAACGGCTGATCCGAATTTAATGACATTTTGTGGATAGCCTTGAAATAGAACCCATAAATTTAGTCCAAATTTTGAGTTTCTAAATTTAGGGGTTGTCGAGATATTATTGAAAAACGGAACTTTTTTCCTGGGAGTTCTACTCTCCAACTCCGTGGTTTATCGAAACGGAAAGGATGAAAATCGTTTGTTTAAAACGTCAAAGAGAAATAAAACTTTATTTCTGAGTTTGGTGGAGATTTTTTGCGCTAATAGGTCACTATCTGAAAGCATGAATTGTTTGAAACATGGATTTAAATGGCAAAATCTACCTCCATGGCTTATATTTTTTCACAAGCTTTTACTCAACGATGAAAAGTATAAAGAAATCAAAATGGTTATTTAATTTCGCATTTTATGAGGAAGATTCTTTCATCATGTTGCTCGGCAACGCAATAAAATTAAATGTATTTGTTAATGATCATTATTATTTTTTCGATTTGAATTATAAATAGATGGGTATAAAAATATATTTTAGAAAAAAAACGGTTTGATTTTTCTTTTAATTATATTAATTGCGAACTGCGTACATCACTTTCATTTATTTTGGCAAAGAGGTTTCAAGCTTATATGGTATTGTATTTAGCTAATGAACTCATATATTCTGTCTACCCAATAAATTCATTTATCCGATTGTTGAAAAAGAGTAGAACCGGCATATCTTCTAATAATATTTTAGTGTTTTTATTTATTACATACAAACTGGAGCACGATATTTTATTCAGATCTGCAAATTTAGAGCTACGAATTTGACTGGATATCGCTAACTTGGCAAATTTCTTAAACGATGCCAAATTGATTGGAATGTCTCCAAATTGATAAAAACGATGTAAATAAATTTATTTTGTTTTGCTAGAAGAAAGTACTGAACTGGTGTTTCGTAAGCATTTGTCTGTCAGTCCAACAGTCCTACTTAGTAATACATTTAGCGAATTTTTAAAATATCACCAATTTGACAAAAATATTTGTAAATCCATAAAAATATCTTGAAATTGATAAAATTGAGCTAAATAAATGAAATTGTGTTTTTTTAGGGGATAATATTTTGATGATGGTTCATCAATTTATCGCCAAGTGGGACTGTCAGTTCTGCAGTCCCACTTGGCGATAAATTCAGCGATTTTTTAAAATGCCGCCAAACCTTCATTAGAGATCGCATTATTCAGACGATATTTTGACCACCAATTTATTTGAAGCAAATCATAACATGTCGCTTAGTAAAGGATTTAAATCCAGTGTGTTTATGAGGGAAAAGATTCTTATTAAATATTTTCCGATTTTAATAATGAAGATATGTATATAAAATAAATTTCATAGCCATCATATTTTTGACTGGATAATATCAATTACGATCTTCAGATTTAAACATTATTATTATTGATGTTTTTGGGGATTATTGATTCAGAGATTATTGATATTTTCAATTTCTTATGCCATTGTTTTATTGCGGCAAAAATGGTTGAAACTCATATATTGTACGTTGTACGAGTAATCTTCTACAAACGCATGGCAATATCTTCTAATCTCTGAGAATATAAATAGTACAGGTATATCGGTATATATTTTGACATATATTGGCATATATTGGAATCAAGTACGGCCTTCTGATATGAAGATTACGGTGATTATTGATATTTTCAATTTATTACAAGTATGTCATCTGTTTTATTTTGCAAAGATTTTGAGACTCATATTGTAATACGGTTAATCTTCTACTAACACTTGGACATATCTTCTAATCTACGACATTATAAGTAGTACGGGTATATAATCTACGACATTATAAGTAGTACGGGTATATCTTCCCATATAATTTTAGCACTTTCATTTTGGCATATATTGGAATCAATTATTGCCCTCCGGTTTAAAGATTACGGGTTTATTGATATTTTCAATTTATACATGTAATCTTCTAATACAGGTTATATCTACCCATATTCAAGTATATAAGTAGTACGGGCCCCATACAAGTTTAATGCTTTTATTTTGCATATATTGATTCAATTCCATATTTTTTGTAGATTTGCTTATAAAAGAGACTAGGATGTTTTATTCTTCGGATCTGCCCGTGAAGATAATTTTGAATAGCGAGAACAGACATTCCCTAACTTCTTTTTAGGAGCATTATGTTAAAAATTTATCAGAATACTTTGATTGAAAATGCCATTTAGTATACTATTGGAATTTGCACATGATTTTGAATTTTAAGTTTCTTTATATTATATACTCCGTACAAAGAACGGGTATGCTGCTAGTCATTAATAAGTCCTTAGTAATATTTAAATTCATTTTATTGTAGTTATTTGCAGATTTACATTATTACAAAACACATATTTGTTATTAATTACAATAATGACATTATGAAAGAGCTCTCATATGGTAACACTTCATTTTCGATGAAACTATTAAGGATTTTTATACTGTTTTACACATTTATTTTGTACAGTTAGGCGAATTTTCGGAAAAATCGGCAGTGACTTAGCTAAAATCGGAAGTAAAAATAATTAGTAAACAATCTTTCTTCTTTGAAATTCGATGCTGAACACATATCAGCCATCATCTAAACTCTATCTCTAGCCAATCCTGAGAAATAGATGTTGTAAGGAAAATGTAAATCGCACGTGACATCTCTAGAGCCGGAAGTGGAAATTCTTTTTGAGACTAATCCCACCAGAATTTAATGCTGATTCCATATCAGTAATCATTTAAACTATATTTATTGCCTATTCTGAAAAAAAAAATAGATGTTTTAAAGAAATCGTTTAAAACAGAAAAACTAAAAGTTTGAATTCTTTATTATAACCTTAGTTATAACCCTTAATTATTATCCCTCATAAACTTAATGCAAAATCTATACCAATTATCATCTAAACTTTGCAGCTCTATCTACTATCTTCAAGAAAAATGAAAGTTTTTGAACAGACTTAGGAAGAAACTGTAAAAAAATCCTTAGTAAATTTCCTACCCTCTCTGGAATTTGATGTTGAATCCTTATTAGTCATCACCTAAGCTCTATCTATGACCAATACTAAGAAATAGATTAAAGAAAAAAAAAAGAAAATTAAAGATTTAAAGAAAAATTTTAAACCGGAAGTAGGAAAATACCGGAAATGGAAATCTTAATGAACCTCTATCTCTCCAAAATTGAATTCTGAATCTGTACCAGTTCTTATCTAATATCTTTCTATAACTGATCTTAAAATATAGATGTTGCAAGGAAAATGTAAATTTTTTGATTGAAAGTGACATCTCCAGAATCGAAAGTGGAAATCCTTAGTGAATCATTTACCGCCTTCAGAATTTAAGGCTAAATCTATATCAATCTAAGCTCTATCTATAACCAAGCCTGAGAAACAGATGTTTTAAGGTAACTTTTAGAAGCAGAAGTTGAAAAAGAATCGAAAGTAGAAATTCTTAGTGACCACCTTTCCTCCTTCAGAATTTGATGCTGAATCCATAGTAGTTACCATCTGAGTTCAATTTATAGCAAATCTTGAAAAGTAGAATTTTCAAGGGAAATGAAAATTTCTAAACCGGAAATTGGAAAGAAACAGGACGTGGAAATCCTTAGTAAGCCCTCCAAACCTTTCAAAATTCAATGCAGAACCCCTATCAATCATTATCTAGGCTCTATTTACAGTAGATACTGAGAAATAGATGCTTCAAAATACGTTTTGGTAAAAACATAGATGGTAAATATGATTAACAACAATTATCTTACACCCCCCTTGCAAACAATGCCAACCCGTCTATAGCCTCTCCAGCTACCGCAGATCCTGTTTTAACTTGTAAGGCAATTTCTATATATTAGTCCTAGTTTTATTTCAAAATAACAATCGGTTTAAACTGGGAATTAACTTTGGGCTTCATAGAGTTTGCCCAGTTATGCCACTAGCTACTCCACTCCAAACATTTTAATAATTTCTTCGAACAACCTTGGACATTCTATAAAAGAAAACCGTACATGCAACGTATATTAACATGGTTACATAAGTGCTAAGAATAAAATATATTGTCGGGTGAAATTTTGAAAATTTTTCTAATATGCATTTAACTATTTTACGTTAATCTCCACACGCTGTCAAACACAGCGTTTTAAACTTATCTCTTTAACATACACGATGAAAAAAAAAAATGTCTGAAACGTGTTTATTTTTTATTTAAAAGAATCTGTTGAAAAACTTCACTGCTATGTTTAACATATAAAATGTAATTTTCTCCAACAAGCGAAAAATTTATTTAAATAAAGGTTTAATGGATTTTTGATCCCGTCTACAGACATAAAGAGTAATGTCACTTTTTATTGTAATCTTTTATACCAAAGAACACGAACATTTTACATTTAAGGGTACTTACGACGTTTTTAATCACAATGAACAGCGCGTACGCCATTTAATTCGTCCCAAGAGCGCTGTTTTGAAAAGACTTACTCTTGTATTTAGGTTTCAGAACGGACACAATAGATTTGTTAAATGATGCTATATATGTTACTTAGAGAATTAAGTCTCACAAAAGATCATGTTTAAATTTTTAAGAATACATGATACATGTTAAAAGTAAATATTGTGATGGTTCTTTTATAAATCATATTTATTTAAATTATATTCTGGTATTAGAGTTTAAGACCGCTCTGTCCCAAAGCGTGCAAGATAATTCAAGCAATTCTTTACATGGCTGCAGTAGTGTAGATAGAGTACTCCGAGTGAAAACAAAAGCGAAATCTTTAGATCAAATAAAAAGTGTATTTTAAACAAAAAGCAACGATATTTTTCAAATGACAGCAGGTTCTCAAGAAAGCAACAAGGGTACGACGCCACAAAAGCAATAGAAGTGACAATAATAGTCGTCCAGTAATTAAAAGAAAACGAATAAAGAACAATATCTCCAAGATCCATGCCACCTAGGTTTGACAACATTAATGCAAACACATTTACAACAAGCCATAAAGTCACTTATGCAAAAGCTGACGTAAGATTTCATGATAAAGCTCACCAATCACAAAACCACAAGTCTAACAAATGAAAAGAAATAGCAAGAAAAGCGGGCGGACCAAAGAACTATGACTGAAATCACGATTTTTGAGAACCAAGCGAATTCTTACACAATGACTTCCATTGTACTTCTCATGAAGTTGATTTTTGAGATTGTAGGTGAATTCAATTCCACCTATTTCTCTTTTTGACTATCTCTTTTCTTGGGTTGGTCTGGTGATTGCCTTGTAATTTGTTTGCTTTATCACAAAACCTTGTTGTTGTTGTTGTTGAGACCCAGACCGTCCGACCTACCAGAAAGGTGTAGAAGACCCAGGCCGACTCATCCTGAGGACTTGAGTATCTAATTGGACGGCCGGGAAAAGAGTTAGCGGAAGCCAACTCCCGGGGCTACCAACGTCCGACGGTCAGGGGCAAAGTTTATTTAAGTTTCAAAAAATATACATTGAGGTTACAAGGAGTTGTACAAAGAGGTGAAGATGAGTTAACATTTTGATGATTAGATGACATGATTAAATATAGATGACATGATATTTAGCAAGATGACATTATATAAAACATGATGTTTGATGACAGTTGTAGATGATTAGATGACAGGATTGAAGAATGATGACATGTTTAAGAATTGATGACAAGTTATTTTGCGTGAAAACAGAAATGAAAATGAAGACATGAATAAAATTGAGGATGACATTATATAAAATTGAAAAGAAGAAAAATTATATGATATTTTGTTGATGAAAAAAATGGGGGGGATACCAGTTAAGGAGTAGAGAGAAATGTTGGAAGTTACCAGAAAGGTGTTGTTGTTGTTGAGACCCAGACCGTCCGACCTACCAGAAAGGTGTAAGGTAACTGTATGGACGGCCGGGAAGTGCCACCCAATTTAGACCGGAACCCAGTGGGGGTGGCATCCACAGGGACCGTACCCTCCTTCCCCTACCACCAACCTCTCGGAAGGACTTACGGACCCACATGTTTAACGTGATCGTACTCCGCATGAACACGGCGGCATTTGTGGCAGCGTGCAAATCTAGCGCGCAAACCACGGGGATACCGCACCCGAGATGGCCAACAGCACGCGGCGTTCCGAGGTGGTCACCCACCAAGTACTAACCGCGCCCGATGCTGCTTCACTTCGGTGATCTAACGAGAACCGGTGTTTTCAGCACGGTACGGCCGTTGGCCCATACCAGAAAGGTGTAAGGTAACTGTTTGGACGGCCGGGAAGTGCCACCCAATTTAGACCGGAACCCAGTGGGGGGGCATCCACAGGGACCGTACCCTCCCTCCCCTACCATCAACCTCTCGGAAGGATCTACGGACCCACATGTTTAACGTGATCGTACTCCGATTGAACAGGGCGGTAGTTTTGGCAGTGGCGGGAATCGAACCCGGGCCTACCGAGTGCAATTCCCGAGAGCTAACCACTGGGCTACCGCGCCCTTCACAAAACCTTGTGTCATCTTTTGCCTAAGTGATTTTGACTTTATCGCTTGTTGTTGTTGAGACCCAGACCGTCTGACCTACCAGAAAGGTGTAAGGTAACTGTTTGGACAGCCGGGAAGATTTATCGCTTGTTGTAAATATGTTTGCATTATTGTTGTCAAACCTTTTCGTCAGGGATCCTGGAGGCATAGCTCTCTATCCGTTCGTTTGTAATACCTGACGCTTGCCGTTATTGCTTTCATGGCATAATACTCTTGTCATATGTTTTCTTGAGCACATGTTGTCCTTTAAGGAATATCGTTGTTATTTGTTTAAAATATACTTTTTATGTGACCTTAAATTTCACATTTGTATTCAGTGACCCCAGTATGACTAGCACGGATTCAGTGGACTCTGGTATATTGAGCGCCGATTTCAAATCGGGAGGTTAACTACCACACAAGAAACTAACCTGCAAGATAAAAATAGCAGGAGGTAATCCGTCAGATTGCAAGTTGCACATCAATCTGACATTAAAGGGTCGAGAATGCAGAGTCTATTTCCACGATAAGACCTTGCAATTCCGTCCTAGTAACTCAACGGTAGAACGTCGGCTGTCCAATACGAAGGTCCATGGTTCGACTCCCGGTTGGGGCAGCAAGGTTTTCTTACAACATTCGCGAGTACATAAAACAAGCTTTATTTGTATTATTTAGCAGATATGTCAATGAAATTTTTTTTTGTGACATAGACTATTATAATTCTTACAGGCGTATTTTTATTCAGATTGCAATACGGTTTCTTTTAAATTGTACTGTTGTATAATTGCATTTTAAATTACAATATAATGTTTTAAAGTGTAAACTATTTTTAAGCTATTTCTAAAGATTATTTTTCTTTTTAAGCATAAAGGGTATTATCTATCCTTAAGCATGATACTGTTATATTGGCTTATCTAACAGCGACTGGCAATACCTATTTCCATAAATTTTGTTAAACGGCTATGATACATGTAATATAATAAGAGATACTAACATAATAAAAGAATGACATTAAAAATTAATTTGCACGAATCTGTTCATTTAATGGAAGATAACGAAAGTAGTAATACCGGAAATACGAGGACGAAATAGTGATGCCAGACTGCAACAATCGAAAGTACATTATTAGTGACATTTCATCGATTGAAAGATGGGAAAAATTAAATATACAATAAATCAAGACTAATGTTCTATCTTATCAGCGCTGCTCGGAAAGCATAAAATAGTAAATTGCAGGGATTGTGAACACTAACTCATTTAGGGATATGGTTTCATTTCTGCATTCAGACATAAATCAGTGACTTTTATCTGACAGAGGTTTCAAATGAATAAGTGCCGAAGGTCAATGAACAAATGTTTGCCCAGAAGGATAAAGCCCATAAATGAGCTTTAATCTGCTTATTTATTTTATTTTGTTTTGTTTTTATATTCCTCTCTTAGTTCTAGATCTAAAATTTGTATTATAAAAATTATTAAATATTTTTAATAGTGAGTATATTTCTTTTTATACAGTTATCCCCTTTATATCAAAACTATGAAATATTTCGAGAATAATAGTGTTTTATATATATCGGCATTGGCTTTTTTATACAAAAATACATAGCTATTTTTGCGTACATTTTAATAAGTAATTATATTTTATAATGTTTTGTCGCTTCTCGGAAAAAAATTAGTCTTCTATTGCTATCTAAGCGACCTAAAGGTTAATCGACCTCGTGATATTCATCCTTGTAAATAGTGACATAAAATTCCATTTTATTTTTATTTTCTCTTCAATACATGGTAAAGTATTGAAATAGTGTTGAAAATCACAACTCGAGTTTTCGACGGATTTACACGTTTCAAGCACTCAATAGAACGTTTAACATGAGGTCTGTGCGCGCGCGCGCGTGTGTGTGTGTGTGTGTGTGTGTGTGTGTGTGTGTGTGTGCAATGTATGTATTGACTCTAGCTGGAAAGTAATTGACCAAATTTCACAAAATTTGGGACAGGATAAGTCACTTTTGGGTTACTCTGCTGCAGATTTGATTTGTTGCGATTCGGAAAATAAGAACCTGCCTCTTTTTTCTTTTATTTTATTTTTTATTTATTTATTTTTTTAAGAAGTGACCCACAAAAATTTCCGAAATCAAACAAGATAATTTCGAGTGTGAGTAGTTTACGCACGTTATTATCGTCTACTGAATGGCAACAAGCATATGCACATGTTCGGCGACTTGGTTGTTTACGTTCATTCGCTTTCAATAAAGTAAGACATTACATTTTTTTAATGTACCTTTTTGCAATAAGAACACTTTACACAAAATATTTTTGCCTTATTTTATAACTTTCAGATGATTAACTAAATCTTAAACCACAGTAAAAGTTCCATATGTTCACTGAAGATTCTTCGAAGCTTGCAATTAGGCCTAACCGACACGTTGCGCTTCCGTCATTATTCCCGGGTCATTTGAGGAAGAAAATATCAAAACAAATTTAATGAAATAATTGCAAGTCGTTTTACCAAGGTAAATAATAATATATAAAATTCATACTAAAAATATTCTTTTTGAAGATATCTTTGACATAAAAAGATCAAAATTGCAGATATTTTTCATTTATTAACGTCAATGAATAAAACATTTTCTGCGATTTTTCACGGGTACTCACTAATTTAAAATAAAAGACAAAGTATGCTGAAATGTATCCATTAAATCATTAAATGCTAGTTTTCTTCTTTTTCATGACAAAAAGATTAAGACTAACCCATATCTCTGGGACTAACTGTTCTCGAAATATTTTAGTTTTTTGTAGCTTTTGAAATTACGTCCAGTCGTCTAGTGAAAACAAAAATTGAATTAAATTCAGTGTAAAGAACTTCAAATTCAGTGTAAAGAACTTCAAATTCAGTGTAGAGAAATTCAAATTCAGTGTAAAGAGCTATCAAAAACTTAGCTTCACCTTCAGACGATCTCATATTTTTGTCAGGACTGGTACTATTATTTGTCTTTGTGATACTTTTGTTATACCTATTTTAGAATATTGTGATCTAGAATTATATTTACTATATGCATTCTCAACAAATCGTAGTAGTCCAAAATAAATTTTACGTACTATTAATTACAGAATTTTCGGTTATTATTCATTAAATACGCATATAGTCAACTTAGGCAGCAATTTAATTTATTGGCTCTTAAAAAAAGAAGATTATGTAACATTGTTAAAGGTTTTGATTTTTTTAATGATATTTTTTTGAAATTTTGGGAGATTTCGAATATTTGATTGCTTTTAAAATCCACAGGCTTATAGTATTCACTGATTGTAATATGTGTACCAAATTTCGTTCAAAACACTCCTTCATTCGCGAGATACCGCTTTCACAAACTCTCTTACTCACACATTAACGCATACATACAGACACCGCTTTAAAAACGTTCAGTTCAAATTCATGGATGATAAAAACGTGCTCTTCTGTCGAAAACTCGAATTCGAATTCTCGTTCCAGTTAAGGATTTGTCAATGACTCCATATTCCTCCGAGGTATGGCATGACCACAACTATTATTCTCTTTCTTTGAATTTATTTTCTTTTCCTTTTATTTGTTTCCTTCTCTTGTTTATATTTTCCGGATTTTTTTCACGTTCTTTACTTGAATTTTTTTTTTTTACAGATTTTATATAATTTTTATTTCTCTATCTTAAAAAATATCCTGCTAACTTTTTGACACTGCATTACGAACAGACAACAAAATATACAGTTATGACATTTTACATATTGATTAATATGAACCCGTAGATATGAAAGACGAGATTAGAATTTTGATTTAGACTTTAGTTAATTAAATATTAATTAATTAATTTTCCATTGCCAGTGTGGGCAAAGATTACATTGGTCGAGCTGATTACTATCTTCTCAGTTATTGGTTGCTGGCAAATCGTCACAAAGATGACCAAGGACAATGATATGCCTTACTGCAGATTATTATAAACAGAGCGTTTCGTAACTATTGTTGTCATGAACAATTATAATTAAAATATAATTATTATCGCAGTTAACGATTATATGTCTCTTATTGTTAATTCTTCTAAATAATTATACAAAGTAATTACGAAAATTAATTTTTCATGCTCACTATTGTAAGAACTTCAGCCTAGCTGTCTGTTTAATTGGCTGCACGAATGCAGTTAAGCCTTGACTAAAATCATTTAATTTATTTACAATTTAAACCATGTCTACTGTACAGTCAGTTAAATCTCGAATTAAATATTCATCTGGTTCTTAATGCAGCTCAGATTCGGTTCCGTAGATTATTATAGAATTTCACCAAAGCGAAAATGATCTTACCACACTAGGAGTGAAAATCGAAAACTCTCTAGATCTTCTGGAACGCCGTTAAGTTCAGAGGAGGAGGACAGGCGTGTGGGCCTGGAAGTGGCCTAAAAGGTGGGGAGCGCCCGCGTAGCAAGCAAGGCAAAACAGCTCACGAACCGTGTTCTCGAAGATTCGTGAGCATCAGCAAATAAGTGGCGAAGATCGGTGGGACAGCCCAGTGGTTCTTGTTGGGGTTGTCGCTTTTTCCCAGCCTGAGAATTTGATACTAAGCTATATTTTTGGGCCAACCCTCCGGTCTGGGCCTTGTGGCCCAGTGGTTAGTGCGCGGGGATTGCATTCGGACGACCCGAGTACGATTCTCAACCTGCTCAAACTATCCCCGTATTCACGCGGAGTACGGGCACGTTAAATGTGTGAGTCCGTAATTCCTTCCAAGAGGTTAGTGGTATGGTAAGCAGGGTACGGTCCCTCTGCCTCCCCCCCCATTGCGTTCCGGTCTAAATTAAATGGCATTTCCCGGGGATCCACTTCCGCCCAAACTGATACCTTATACCTTCGGATAGGTCGGACGGTCTGGATCGAAGAAGAAGAAGAAGAAGGGGCGAAAATGTATTACATCTGCGTAAGAGGTAAGTTGCAAGATCTCTCGAAGTGAGTTCCAGTAGTTCGTTAACGTCAACAGGGGCGCAGTTACCAAGGTCGCGAAACAAGCTCCGGGGGTTAGAGGGCGTCAGCAAACAGCCTTTTCGGAGCACCGTAGTTTGTTGAACAAATGAGCTAACACTGAGAAGCGAGAACCTTCTATTAATCTTACATCTATTATTTTCTCAATTCCTTTCAATACAATAAGACGGAGATGTTATAGATTACTCTGAAAAGAGAATAATGTTCTAATGTGGCATCCTGAAAAGGTGAAAGGCATCAAGAATTATCGTATAATAAATCCCTTTGAATAAAAATAACTGATTTCCAGCTCTAAATCGTCATTGTACGCCTCATCAAACTTTTTA
Organism: Amaurobius ferox; assembly: GCA_951213105.1. Lineage (NCBI taxonomy): Eukaryota > Metazoa > Arthropoda > Arachnida > Araneae > Amaurobiidae > Amaurobius > Amaurobius ferox. Next base: position 54,008,076 of record OX578142.1, read on the forward strand.
ATATTGCTGTATTATAATGTCGAATAAGTCGCTATATATATTACAAAACTTACGCGTAGATGTTTCTCTTACATTATCAAACTTCATATTAATAAAACAGAAGAACATAAATACTCTTTTATGCCCTAAAGTTTCTATAAATATAATGAGAAAATATATCATTGACGTAAAGACGGAGTAATTGTTTAATGCATGGAAATGATGGAAATTAATCAAGAAGAGAATAATAGAAATGTGGTTCCTTAGAAAATATCTAACGACAAAAAGACGAAGTATAATTAATTTCGCTATCGGGATTTAATTAATTTAGAGATTAGTCTAAATCGAATTTATTGCTCGTCAGAAAGCATTTCTCGTCTCGTCAGATTTGCCATTGGAATTAAGAACAATAAAATAATGCGCTTAAATAACATATGAAAAGTACTATTCTAATAAAATGTTTAGAAATATGGAAAAATGAATAAATATGCAATATTAAAATCTTGAATGATATCAAATATATTTTTACTTTCCTTTCAGCACAAACTACATAAAGAGTACCTACTATTCAAATTTAATCAAAACTTCGATTTTTAACATATAACACGCTAACACACACTAACACACACACACACACAGACATCACCTTAAAAACGATCGAATAGAGTTCAGGGATGCTTGAAACGCGCTCTTCCATCGAAAACTCGAATTCGAATTTTCGACCCTATCACAACACGTTCCCTATACATTATACTATGTATATAGAGAGTTTAAAAATTAGCACGTAACTACTTTACCCACTCCACTCCTATGCTTTCTGATATTACAATTGCAACACGAAGAAGAGAAGGAGCGTCCATTAGTTTCCAAAGCATTCTGAGATTTATGAACAGGACTGATTTGGAAGTAAATAAGATAATATAAAATTTTCAGACCTAAAGATATCATTTATTGTGCAAATAAAACTGGCTTAAGTGGCCATAATAGTAGGGGAATGGCTCTTGTTAGCAATATTTTCTCTACTTGTCGTGGCATTGATTCGGACAGATTTCATATACAGTCTTGAGATCCTGTTGGATCAACCTGTTGTAGAAGATTTTCTGCTGTCTGTGCTGGTTGTGTCAAATGTGATTGAACACCCACCTTACAGCGCTGAACTGACATCCATCTATTTCCGTATCTATCCCTGGGGCTGATTAGATTTTGGTACGATTCGGAAAAAAATAACTTGCCATTTTTTTCTAAAAATTAACCTGCCAAATGGTCCGCAAAAGTCGTCAAAATCAAAAATAAAAAATTACACATACTCAAATATATCAATTAAATGCTTGTTTTATATGTAATTTTTAACGATGAAAAAATAAGATCAAACCTATTACACTAGAACTAGCCGTTCTCGAGATATTTTAGTTTTTTCACGTTTCCGCTACGCCACCTTTGAAAATATGTCCAGTTACCAAATGAAAGCAAAAATTGAATTAAAAATGCAAATTCAATGTAATTTTAAATAATTATGGATGTTATTTTGTGCAATTAAACTCAGTATGATGAATTATTAAAGAAATAGAGAGCGTGAATATGAGTCTGCAAAGAAAGCCATACTGCCGACATCAGACTTTTTATTGCTGCTTACATTTAGTAAGAAAAGTAAAAACGTTAAATGTTTCTTTTGAAAAACATTGCAACTAGCAGTATATAACAATATCAAAATAATAACAGGGAATGATAATGTTTCCTTTTTTTGTCATATTCTGAGATGAAATATTCATTTTCACCATTTGAGATAGCACAAAAAAAGATAATTGCTTTCCATAGTATAATGTGATCTATTTTAGATATTCAGTTGGGAAAAGGCAAAAACGTTTTCCGGGGTTTTATTATTGAAACCATTGTACTAGAAGTATAAAAGGATAGTGTGAACTACACAAACATTTTAGTTGTTCTTTACGCTATTACTCTAGGGAATAAAAAAGACATGTTCTCTCCTTTTGAGATAAAATTGAAAAGGGCCATTACCAAGTGAGGGCTAAAAAAACAGTACAGTTTGATTCAAATAAAAGGAAATGTACTGAAAATTAGCTAAAGAAGAAACTGGTTTCGTATACGTTTTACTGTGCTTTAAACATATTTAGCTTCGTAGTTCAAATCTGCTTTTATTTCAGTTATATACAGAATAAATATTTAACTAAAATATGGAAAGGAAGACGCATTTTAATTATTTGAGAATATCTTGCATAACGCCATTTCAGAAATGCGGAGATAGGTCATTATTGTCATTTATAATTATTAGGAATAATTATCTAGTAGAAAATAAAAAGATATGAAACATCGATGGAAACATAATCGATTTGAAACATCCTTAGCAAACATCAATATCATCGGCACTACCTTTGAGATAGCAACGACGTTCCTTATACCAACGTTAGACTAACATCGCTGTTAAATATTTGATGCTTTATATCGATACATTTTTAAATTTTTAAAACATTAATACCGATAACGATCGCATTCTCAGGGCAACAACCAGCATCCGTGGACCGATTTCAAACTTTTTATCCCTCTTCAGAACGGAATAGTCAATAACTGCACTGACAGAAAGAAAACTTGCTCTGTGATGCAATTTGCTGAACCTTTGCAGTACCCGATGAAGTAAACCATACCACGCAGCTCACTTTAAATTTAACGAAGATTGACCTCAGATTGCACAAGGATGCTGTGATAAAGCAAAACTGATATTTTTATAATATTTGAAATAATTCTAAGAACAACTAATATTGTGAAAATAAAGCCTTAAGAATGGTAATTGTGCTAAAGACAGGAACTAACACATTAATGTGACTACAGAAGTCTAAGTCATAAAAATACGAATTGCTGGTACAAACAACCAGACATTTAGGCGTCGGGATAAACAAATGTGTGGTATACAAATATAAATATTTGGTACACGTATGGTACACATATATTTATTATAGGTATACAAATTTATGTTTTAATGTTGAATCTATAAAAGAAGTGCCCCCATATATATATATACCGCAAGAATGATGCAACAGATATATCACCTGATGAAAGGTCGGGTAACTAGGGGGTACAGAGATGGCTCATTATGCGCAATCTAGACAACCAAATTGATTGTCTAGAGTAGTAGTCTCGAGAATTTGATTGCCTAGAGTGAAAAAAGGTGAAAAATTATATTTAGGCTAGAAGAAGGATGAGCCTCATACCGACTGCTCTGTGTCAAAAAAGATGAGAAGAGAATACCTTGAGAATTCTGTAAATGCAATGTGGGCAGCACATGACTCTCCCTATCTAATGCAATGAATTTACTTCTTTCACCGTGAAAAAATTATGTATAAGATCTACGGCAGAATGTTTTTAATGTCGAATTCTACGTTTGACGTTTTTTCGGATGACAACATGTAAAACTATTTTCAAACTACCTAACCAATTAACTTTTCGCGCAACTCCAAATAATTTAGTAATGAAAATCTTGAAGATGTTTGAAAGTAAGTTTGAACAAAACCTTCTTCTTCTTCTTCTTCTTCGACCCAGACCGTCCGACCTACCAGAAAGGTGTAAGGTATCTGTTTGGACGGCCGGGAAGTGCCACCCAATTTAGACCGGAACCCAGTGGGGGAGGCATCCACAGGGACCGTACCCTCCTTCCCCTACCACCAACCTCTCGGAAGGACTTACGGACCCACATGCTTAACGTGATCGTACTCCGCGTGAACACGGCGGCAGTTTGGGCAGTGGCTGGAATTGAACCCGGGCCTACCGAGTGCAACTCCAGCGCGCTAACCACAGGGCTACCGCGCCCTGAACAAAACCTTGAAAATGTTTGAAGAATTTCTTTATATAAGACTTCAGAGATCACGTTTTACCTTTCAGCAACTTTTAGGTAGCGGCTGTAAACATCTATTTTTCTTAATCTCAGGGCATTTAGAACTGAGGAATTAATATAGGAACTTTAATTTATTTAATTAACTAAAATAATATCATCACAAATGCAATGACCAAGTTTATAATCATGGAATCCAACGTCAGAGAACGTTTCAAAACTAGAAATCGCGCTTCCATTGCAGCATTAGCGGATCTGTTTCGTGAGTGCTTTACAATAGCCCATACTTGTACTGACAACGCGTGTTTCTCTCTTTCGACCTTTACCGTACCCAAAAGTGTAAGATGGACGGTTGGAGATGTGCCACCTAATTTAAACCAGAGCCCAGAGAGGACGACCGTACCCTCCTTCCCTTGCCACCAACCTCTCGGAAGGTCTTTCGGACTCACAGATTTAATGTTCCCGTACTCTGGGTAGACACAGACTGGTAGCACTTCGATATCTATATCTCATCCTTGACTAAATCTTAAGACATATATTCAAATCTCACAGTAACATTATTTCATAGTAAATAATCTTCCAGCCAAGTAAAAACACAAATACCCTTTTAGTGAACTACGTGTGATTTTAAGGATGATAAGGATCCTTCAACAGAATAACCTAGACATGAAATAATAGCTCCAGTCCTGAGAAAACTTAGCCCAAACTATTTTGAGATTTCATAACATGTTTAAGAGGAGGATTCTGCTTTTTCTCTTACTTGGCGGAGAGTTTTTTACCATGAACGGGTGTTTTTGTGAGATTTCAATATTTTTTGTTAAAATATTTATCAACATATATATACGCAACAATGATATAGAGGGCATAACAAATTTCACTTTAGAGCCGTACACCATATATTCATTATATTCAAGTTGTTTTTAATTTTTGAAATTCTAAATCAAATTTATCTGTATTTGTTTTTAAAAAATGTAGTAGGTACCTTCCACCAGAACACATAAATTGAGCCATCATTCATTAAAATCGGTTCAGTAATTAAGGCTAAGTAGTTACCCAAGTAGTTAAGGCACTGGGGATCCGAATTCGGTTCCCAGCTCAGTCCAAATCTGTAGGTCCTTAAATCTGTAAGTCCATAAGAGAAGTCCTTCCTAGAGGTTGGTGACAGGGAAAGAAGGGTATTGTCAGTGTTGATAGTTCACCAACACCAATTTATCGGTCCTGGGCTAAATTGGGTAGCACTGTCCCGACCGTCCAAGCAGATGCCTTACACTTTCGGTTAAGTCGGACGGTCAGGGTCGAAAGAAAGAATGATAAATAGTTTTACACATCATAAACATTTTTTAAAAATCTGATGTGGACAGCACATTGTTTTTCTTATTTAATGCAATGAATTCACTTCTTTCACAGTAAAAAAAATTATGAAAAGATCCACGGTACAGTATTTTGTAACTTTGAATTTTACATTTGGCTCTTTTCCGAATGACAACATGTAACGCTATTTCGTACCCAATTAACTTATATTTTATGCAACTCTAAATTAACAATTATCAATATTGATAGCATCCTCAATAAGCAATATAGTCCATATGTTAAAACATTTTAATAATAAATTCATCAATTAAAAGTCATTTTCTTTAACTTGGCGTCACTTTTTGCAATTTTAATGATATTTTCGTCAATCTAGGGCTAAATATCGCCAATTTGGCGATATCTCGCTAGATTAATCAAGTGTTACAGACAAGCTAAGCACTGCCTCCTATTTAGCAAATCAATTTTTATCAATTCGGCTACATTTTCGTCAAACTAGCAATATTTAAAAAAGTGGTCAAGTTTGAGACATCCTGCAAAATTTTTCGCCAAGCATTACAGAAGGGTGGAGAAATATTCACATAGTCGTTTGTTATGTTCTTTCCAAAATATTGAATTAATTAGACGTCATTTTCATTGATTTAGAGTCTTTTTTATCAATTTGGCCACATTTTTATCAATTTGGCGACATTTTCGTCAATATGACCACATTCCGCCAATTTCGACGCCAAAATTTTGCCAAGCATTATGGACGGAGAAATAGGTTATTCTTATAGTAGATAAACGACTAATTGCGTCCAAATACAAAACTGTTACTCAAAGTATTTCCTCTCGTGAATGGAATGAGCTAGATCCTTGAAAATAAAGATAACAATTTTTAACGCATACTATTGCATATGAAAAGTGAATATATTTCACAATAGTGAAATTTATGTGACTTTTTGATAAATTTAATTGAAAAATGTTCAATATCTCGAGAACGGTTTGTGCTAGCCCTCTAAAACATATATCAGTTTTCTAACGAAAAAGTACATAAGAAATTATTATTAATGTAACTTTATCAAAAGTTTCAATTTTTTGATGATTTTTTCAAATTTCATTTCAAAATTTGAGAGGGTTCTGAACAGTCGATTGCATTTAAAAACAATAGGCGTCCAGTATTCATGGGTTGTAATTCTTTACCAAATTTCGTTCGAATTGCTTCATTTGTTGGTGAGATGTCGTCTCTACAGACTCAATGACACACACACGCACACACAGACACATACACCAAAATCGCCAAATGTACAATTCAACGATAAAAACGCAGTACCGTGGATCTAATACATTATTTTTCGACTATAAAAGTAGTAAATCCATTGTATTATACAAGGAAATCATGTGCTGCCCACATCAGATTTTTTCATTTAATTCACCCTTTTTCACAATTACTACATAATTTTCTGACTGAAACATATTTAAATTGTACATAATTTATTTTCACTTGAACGTCTTAAGTTTTAATTTAAAAAAGCTAATTAATATTTAATATGTTGTTTGTTCTTAAATTTCATGTTTTAATTAAGAATATTTAAAACTGACTCGCAACCAAATCAATTTAATTAGTAAAACAAAAAACAAAAAGATAAATAATTCCAAGCATGGTATTGAACAAAGCATTTAACTGGAATTATTAGTGTTCCGTACCTTTGTTGTACTTGCTCATTTGCTTTTTTATATATTTGTTATTAAGTGAGTTATATTTAACATCTATTTAAAATAACTAATTAATAATATTTTTTGTTGTTGTTTAAGTTTGTTAAAATGCAAATTTTGGAGAAAAAATTGAATAAACTTTATGTACTAAATTTACTTTTGAAAAATAGATTTGTTTGAATTGCATATATACTATAATTTTTACGTATAATCACTAAATGGCATTATTTATTGCATTATTAGCTGTTAAGTCAATCAATATTTTTCATGAGCTTAACATCTATTTAACTGTGAAATTTATGTATTTTTATTACCTGGTATTATTTTATTACCAGGTGGTTATGCCAAAATTTCCATGTTCGTCACTATTTTACATTAGAATTTAGTTTCAGCCCGCATCACAATGCGTCGATCTGAGACAAACAGTGTTAATTTTCTTATTTGCTAAAAATTTATGAAAATTATCAGATTCAAAATTCAAGATTTCGTTGAAATACACTCTATTGCAAACATAATATATGCTCCCATAAGAAATTTAGCTACAACCGCGAAACTCTGAGTGTGTAGGGGATATGCAAATAAGAGGATATGCAAATGATTAGAATTTAGGAAAAAACGTTTCACCCAGAAATAGTGCCAACAAGAAGATAGCATTTTAATAAGCGATAATTTCTCCCCTGGCAGCTGTACAAGTCGATATTCGGTGCAGCACAGAGTCTATTAATTTGCTTACTTCCCTCTGCGGAAGATTCTGTCAGAAATGTTGCAAAGTCAGCTAATTCAGTGGTATTCTGAGAAGGCTGCAATTGCCGTCCCAGGATGTCCAAAACATGTTCTACTGGTGATATGTCTGGGGACTTGAATGGCCATAAGAGGGTATTAAATCATCGACAACATCGTTGAGAAAGTCGTGCAGTATGTAGTCAAGCGTGGTCTTGTTGGAAAATGAAATCTTGGCGGCTTGACAGCATAGGCAGCACAATCAGCTGCAGAATATCGTCGAAGATAGCCGTCAGATTAGCTTGCAGCACAAGCAAAGGATATAGGCTGTCCCACGAGATGTCTTCTGACTGCCACACTATGTGTGATGGCTGTGTGTCGCTCAACAACAAATGCGAGACAGAACGCTGGCCAGTCCTTCTCCACAGACATACATGCGGCGGTCATCAGCGCTGAGAGAAAAACGGGAATCGTCGCTAAAGACAACATGCCTCCAATAGGACACTGTCCAGGCTGCCCAAGTTCAGGACCAATCCAGACGGCTCTGCCTATGTTGAGGGGTCAATGGTAGGCGCCTTGGTGGACGTCGAGATCTAATTTCCCCTTCTTTCGGTCGTTTCCGAATAGTATCCTTTGATACAGGATGCACGTAGGATGGCAAATGTCTTTAAATGGCGGATAGTGACGTCATTGGTGTGGGTTTGGCTCCTCTCCTGACTGCACTATCCTAACTAGCAGTTGTCTGTCTGGGGCGTCCTGAGTCACTGTAACGGTTGTATGTGCCTTCTCTGATCCACTGTTGCCAACACCGAGCAACTACCATATCGTTCCAACCAAAATAGCGACTGATACGTCTGTTTTACTACCCGCTTCCCTTAGGCCTATAATACGATCTCTCATGTTCGTAACAATATAAATTTTTCGGATTTATGTCTTGAATGAACGTCTGCATATATGAAACTTGCCACACAAAATTTGGTCCAAATCAATTCAGTGGTTTTTTAAGATTACAAAGGATCACTGATTCTGACAAAATCTCGTTTAAATGCTAAACTATAGTATACATTTTTCGGATTTTTTGTGCTGCGCTCACATCTACATATATAAAACTCACCACACAAATTTGAATCACATGGTTCCGGTGGTTTTTTGAGATTACGTAGAGCCAACATTTTGACATGCACCCAACCACTATGGTTCCTAAATATACAGGCTGGCGCAACATCGGCCTCTTTGACTCCAAGTTGCAGCAATGGCTGTACATTGTGAAAACGGTGTTACTTTCTTGTCTTTTTTTCTGGATCTTGAGAAAATAGAAACATTCTAGACTACTTTCTTGAATGATCTTGTAAAGACCCTTACTTCCCCAACCGCGAATCGAACCCTATATCTCCGAACTGGCCAGCCGGCGCTCTACCGTTGAGCTACTGGGACGAAATTGCAAGCTCTTATCGTGGAAGTGGACTCTGCATTCTCCACCTTCTAATGTTAAATTGACAGGCAACTGACAATCTGACTGATCACCTCCTGCTACTTTTACCTCAGATTAGCCTCCTGCTACTACTATTTTTACCCAGGTTAGTATCCTGCGTGGACGTATCCTTTCAATTTGAAATCGACGCTCAATATTCCAGAGTCCACTGAATCCGTACTAGTCGTTCTAGGATCACTTTCAGACCTCCTACATGTTTGCACTAACCTACAGGGTTGATTTGTTCGTGCGCCATTGTAACATTCCTTGCTGCCCCAACCTGGTATCGAACACTGAATCACCGAACTGGCCAGCCAGCGCTCTACCGTTGAGCTACTGGGGCGAAATTGCAAACACTTATCGTGGACATAGGCTCTGCAATCTGTACAATAATTTTAAAGCAAAAGCCCCTATTTTACAGCTAAATTGTGTATCAAATATCAGCCATGTAACATGTTCGCGCCATTGAAATAGCACGGGGAAACGATAACTGGCAGAACAGGTTGGCGTCAAAATGGAGGTTAAGTCAGCCTGTATATGTAGAAGACTTACAACCACACACACACATATATACCCACTGTCTGACAAAATTCAATTTGGGTATCTAGGGATGTATTTACTGATGTATTTACTGTGAAAACTCGACTTGTGATTAAGTCACGATTATCATACTTTTCTTTGGCAATATTGGCTAAAGTGAAAAGCTTACTTAATCTACTGCTAAAAGCATCTCTATCAAGAAAAGTGGTGCAACTCACAATCATTACTCTTCATCACTATCCTGTAATTATCACCATGCTTCTGGAATCCTTGTACACTTATGGTATAGTCAACGGGACAAAATCTTATGGTAGCTGGATTTTCGATTTCTCCGCCCGGGCAAACAAGGGAGTAGGGAAGTCGAAAGACTCCAGATCCTACAGAAGTCCCCCGGTAACCTAGAAGATTGAAACTTTGCACACTAAAAAAAATCGAGCATTGCACCGAACCGAACTGCTCCAATTTTCGAATAAAACTACTATTTTTTACGCTAAGCGCCATGCGCTATTAAATAAAATAAAATTTATTAAAAAAATACTGCAACTAAATTTTTATTACAGGTTTAAATACTAGAACAATGTATTATAAGAAAAATGAAAGTCTAATGTGGACAGCACATGACTGACTCAAATTCATTTTCTCTTTCATAATCAATTAAATTGAGTTTAATTGCTCAACATAATGTGGATACTTATTTGATATATTATAACTTGTAGTTTTTGTGAGGCCAGAATATGTCCTCACATGAGGCATGTTTATTGCAGTATTTATGGTGGCCAGAACACCGAACAAAGCGTGCAGACTGGCTGGCACCGAAGTTTACAACAACGTGAACTTTTAGGTCAAATACAATAAATTTGAGTGTCCCATGCCAAAGGGGGCTGAAAGAGCCCTTGGTTAATGTCAAGTGATGCCATTGGGTTCAGAAGAACCAATGAGCAGCAAGGAGAAGAAGGGTGGAGCTACCTCCCCCCCCCCCCCCCCCCCCGCCGAAGGAACAAAATGATTTCGATAGAAAATGTGAGAGAACGAACTCGGATACGGAATGTGGTGGTAGAAGTAACTTTGATATCGAAGTGTTGGTGAAAAGAGTTTGACAAAAGGAGCGAAGCGACCATGACCTAGCAGTTGCAGATCTAAGTATCAGTCGAGGTGAAACGTACGAGTAGGAGCCACACACCATAGAGTTATGGCAGTACGGTCAGCACTAAGACCGATGCAAGCGAGATGATGAGCCCAAGTCTAAACTGTAAGGTATGTGCTCATTTCCCCAGGTTATAGAAATATTCGAAATATAACTAACTGGTCATATCTCCCCGAACTAAAATATTAAATGCAAATTGATAGTAATTGAAAGTTGATATTGATGAAAATTAGTGCTTTTGATAAATTGATGTTGTTAATAAAGGAAATTGTTTAAGTTTTAAATAGTCTAATCTTTTTAATAATGATTAATGAATTCTTTTCAGGACTTACACAAAAGGTAAAAATAATTGGAGGGTTATTGCGGCACAACAACGAGCGATGTACGTTTAAATGTTAATTCCACTAATGTGTTTTAACGGCCATATAATTTATGTTGATTATAATGTTTAATTGTAACTTTAAGCATCATATAAAAACCACGTCCCACATTTGGTTACCGTGACGCTTTTGTGTAAGTCATAAATTTAAAGGAAAATTTTAATGAAAAATACTGAGGTGAATAAAAATAATTTAAATAAAGAAATGAATGAAAATTTTTGGGGAGCATATGTTGACCAGATATTTTGCATTGGTAAAAAAAAATATGCACAATCACTTTGAAAATGAAAAATCTTGTGAATATATTATAGTTGAAAATAATGTGTGAAAAATTTATGATATGTTAAGAATATTTTGTTGCATGAAGTATTTTATGTGCAGTATTTTTTAAGTGTATTCATGTATTTAGATTAAGTTAGAAAATTTTGGAAGGGATAATTTTGTGTTAAATGCCTCAAAGGAATACTAGAAATTCGAGACGTCAAATGTCTCCCGATAGGTCACAAATAAGAATAAGTGAAAATCAGAGAACAAGAATGGAAAACTTTAATTTAATAAATCTGTTACCTCTGTTTAATGGAAAAGATAATGAGGACATTGAATTTTTTTTTACGCAGTTTGAAAATATCGCTGGTATGGCCGAGTGGTCAGAAGAGAATAAAGTTATAATTTTAAAAACTAGATTGAAGGAAAAAGCGTTAGAATTTCTGACAAAAAAAAGGGAATTGCAGAATTCAAGCAACATGGGAGAAGTTAAACAAATTTTGATTAAACAATTTAAGCCATCTGTAACTATGCTTCAAAAGCAAATAAATTTAAATAAAATTAGAATGACGCCAGGCATGAAAGTTGCTGAGCTAGCGTTAAATATTTCAAATGCAACAAATGATTTTCTAGGAAATAACGCAACTAATGAAATGTTTGAAATTAAAAATAATATCATGTTAGTTAAATTTTTAGAAACTTTAAGAGGAGATATTGCATTTGAAATAAAGAAAATAAATATTACTAATTTTGATAAAGCAGTTGAATTCGCAGAAAATCTGGAGAAAATTATGGAGGAGGAGTGTGACCGCTCGGAAATCAATGCAGTGTATCGCAAGGAGAATAATGTTAGAAAAGTTAATGGTAATCAACGGGGAATACAGGAAAAATCACAAAATGAAAATGTATATTGCATAGGATGCGGGAAAAGAGGTCATTATTTTTCTACGTGTTGGCATAATCAAAACGGACAAAATTATTATGGGGAAAATAAATATGGGAGTCAAAATATAAGAAATGGGCAAAGAAATGGTTTTCGTAACACTCAAAATAGCGGATTCAGAGAACGAAAGGATAGTCGGTCAAATACCCAAACTATTCCGAAAGAAAGCAGTCAAAATCACGGGTCTTTAAACTGAGGGAGGGGCTTTGGCCAAGTCAAAATTTAATAAATAGACCAAAGTCCCAATCGAAAGAAAAAAAAGTGCAAACGCGAAATGAGGTATTGAATTTAAATGAAAACGCAAATAAAATGCAAAATGATAAAAGGGAGGTTCGCACACGAAGCCCAGGTCCCAATTTACAGTTAAATATAATTGAAGCAAATCAACATAATGAAAATGAAAGTAAAAATGACAATAAAAATATAAATAATATTGAAAGCATACAAAAATTCACCCATGTTCCTTGCCCGAGAGATGTGGTGCTTGAGACTATTGTCGAGTCGTTGGCACGGCCCGGATGGGTTCGCTTCGATGCCAATTTTGTTAAAACTCTAAAAAGTGAGGCAAATATTAATAAAAATAAAATTAAGGAAAATACAGGAGTTAAAGAAATTAATAAAAATGTAAATGAGGCGTGCAATGCAAAAATAAATTTAAATGATGAGCACAAAAATGAAGTTAACTCAAAATCGACTCAGATCGAGAATAAAAAGTTTGATAAAATTAATAAAACCAGTTGTAAAGTTTCGCAAATTGATTCACAAAATATTAAAGGTAGCCATGTTAATGACTATACTTCTTCAAATAATGAAAATAATAAAAATATTAATACAGAAAATAATTTTAAAATTGTTACGAAGTCGAAAAATCCAAATGTCACACATGATGAAGTTAAAAGTATATTTGAATTTAATGGAAATAATAAAAATGAGTATCATGACAGTAAAAAAATTGCACAGGTCGATGAGGCCAATTTTCCTAAAAATGGAAAGGTTAGTGATTTTGCTAAAAAAAAATGTGGTAATGAAGAGTCAAATCTTGATGACGAAGTATATGTCACGCTCACACGCAGGATAGCTTTGCAACAAGGTCAGTTGATTGCAGAACAATTCGACATAAGTCAGGAAATTCCGGATAAGGAGGTTATCTTTATCCCCACAAAACACGCAAAATTACTCTTTCCATTTGGTGCAATTCGAACTGAAATAAAAAATAACAAAATTCATATTGTAATTAGTAATCAAAAGAAGGTTAAAATTACGTTAAATCAAAATATGCGAGTAGGAGTGATTAAAAATTTCAAAACAATTACTAATGAAGAAATGCAAATCGGAGATACCGTATTTTTGAAAGAGGAAAATAAACCCAATATGTTTCAAGATAGATTTCAAGGACCGTTTCGAATAATTGAAATTGGAAAAGCAAATATATTGACCATTAGAAATAAATATAACATGAAAGATGAACCAATTAAAATTCACGCTACCCAATGTTATATCGAACAAAATGTACAAAGTGCGGAAGAATTGATGGAAAAATATGATATGGACAGTGAAATCGATGATATTCACGCAAAAAAATGTCATATAGCACAAAAGTTACAAAGTGAAAATAAATATAACGGTAACGGTGAAATAATTGAGATTCAATCAAAAAATTGTTATTCTGTACAAAGTGTACATATTGAAAATGTTCAAGATATGAATGAAAATATGCAGCATGGAAGCGAAAATACGGATATCAAAATTATGCAAAATCAAAAAGGTGATAAAAATTTTGAAAATATTGATCATGAAATTATGCAAAATGAAAATGTTAAAATTCAAAGGGTACAAAATGCAAATGAAAGTAAAAGGTTTGAAGAAATGCAAAGTCAAAATCAAAATCATAATGAAAAAAATACTCAAATTGTTAATTTTCAAGAAAAACAGAATGAAATTATTAATTGTCAAGAAATACAAAATGAAAGTCAAAGTCATGATAATGCAAATACTCAAAAATCTTTTGAAAATAGAATAATGGAAGTTTTGGAAAGGAAAAATCAAAATTTTAATTTTCAACAAATTCAAAATGAAAATGAAAATAGAAATCATGATAATAATAAGCCAAATGCTCTTGAAAATAAAATAATGGATGAGTTGAATGATGAAAATAATAAGTTTCAACAAACACAAAATTCAAAGGTTTGTAAAAATGTTCAAAATGAAAATAATAAAATAATCAGGGATGGTAAACACAATGATAATGAAGGTAATGATATTCTAAAAGTAGATTCAGAAGTAATTGAAAGTCAAAACAAATATAAAGAGTATGTTAGGCAGAAATTAAAGTTACTAAATGAAATACATATTTTTAACACAAATGAGATTGAATGTAATATTCATGAACATGGGGAGAGAAAGCCGGGTCAAAATTGTTTCAAGAAATCAAGAAATTTTAAAAATTCAAATTTTGCTGATGATTGGTACCTGAAGAATTGCAAAATGAGAAAGAGATAAGAATAACAAATCAAAACTGAATTAAAGGTAAATGATCTGGAATGGAAAAAATTTTCAAAAATGAAAAAATGGATAATGATATGAATTTAAAAAAAAAAAAAAAAGGGCAATAAGGAAAGAATTGTTTATGAATGAAAATGATATAAATTTCAAAGAAAAAGATATGGATAATCATTGAATGAGTTAAAAATGAACAGGGTATGAATGTTACAAAAATTGATAATAAGTGTACAAATGGTTCTTGTTCAAAATAATATTATATATAATTTATAATGTTAACTCAAATGTACATGTGATCAAAAATTTATGCAGAGATTAATTTATGCAAATAAATCTACAAAATGAAAGGTAAAATCAAAATATGTTACCTAATTGGGTAGATATAAGGTCTGTAAACAAATACAGGCAAGGGCAATGTTGTGCAGGCAGTCCAGTCAAATACTTCATTGTTCAGGATAAGTCAAATACTTCATTGTTCAAAGGCAAAAAAATCTTCTGAGGGAAGAGAGGTCTCTTGAGGGAGAGTCTTGAAGCTTTAAAATTGAATGACAGATTTAAGTAAAGTAAAAAAATAAGTAATGAGCTGAAAGTAAGAATGTTAGAGATTAGTCATAGATGATATAAATTTTATGTCAAAAAAGTAAACAAAGGCATAAATAATTGACAATTTTAAATCAATTTGAATTTAAAATGTTAAATTATGAACAGTTAAAATAGCTGTAAATAGCCCGTTGCAATAAAGCAATCGAGGACACGATATCTCGTGTAGGAATGGTCAAAAGTGAAAAATGCATTGAAAATGATTAGGTAATAAGAATGTTTGAGGAAGAATATAAATTGTATAGGCAATTTAAGTAACTAAATTAATCTTAAAATGAAAGGATAAATGTAAATAAATTTAGTTAAAATTTTGTTTAGTGAAGAAATGAATAATTGCACAGAAGGTGTTAAAAAAGGGTTGAAATAAAAAAAAAAAAAAATAAGTGAAGAATTTTGAGTGCGAAATAAAGCATTTTTGTTGTTTATTTCCATCGTATGGAAAGGTTGCGATAATCATGTGTGTATAAATAAATTATGGATATGAAAATAAAATGTAAATAAATATGGTAATGAAAATAAAATGTAGGTATTGTTGAGGAAAATTGTACGATAATAAATAAATGTGAAATACATATATAATGAATATAAATAAATACGGAATGAATAAATGAATGTAAAATAATAGGGCACTCAGATGTCAGTGGGGAATGTAAATGAAATATTAGAGTTATCGATGAGATACTGTAGCAATTGTGAAAGGTATTTGTAAATATTAAATTGTGTGAAAAATATAATCTGAATAAGGTGTTGAGAAATTTTATGAAAGAAATAAAATAAATTAGGATGAAATAAATGTCACATATGTAAATACATAAATCATAATATGTATTACGGCGATAAAGGGGTTAGCCGCAGCTAACAAAATGTCCAAATAAATAATTAGATAATGATGTGTGAGATAGAATGAGAAACAAATAGATGGTTATAAATGTCAGGTATTCAAAGTCATAAGGATTAAAATAAATTGAAATACATAAATATGATAAATTTTATAGAGTAAAAAAAAAAAAAATTTATACGGTGAGTAAATAAATCCGCGTTCAAAAAGGATATATAAATAATAAATGAAAAGGATTTCAATTGTTAAAAATATAATATCAAAATTTGCAATTAGGTAAATAAAGGGTTTTTTAGACAAGAAAATAAAGTCTTGAGTGTGTTTAAAAAGATGAAATAATTTTATATAAAATATAAAAGTTATGAAAGTATTAAGCAAGGAGTTAAAATAAATAAAATTTAAACAAACTATATCAAAAACTTTAAAAGTTTAAAATTAAATTTAAAAATTAAAAAAAAAATTTTAAATTTAAAAAAAAAAAAAAAACTTTTCAATTTTTTTTTTTAACTTTAAAGTCTTTTGAAAGGCATGGAGAAAACAAAATTAAATAAGAGAGAATATCAACATCAAATGGAAAGGTAAAATTTAAATAATAAATAATACAATAATATAATGTCAAATTTTATATGAAGTCAGTATATAGAAGATACCATTAAGATGGTTTTGATATTAATACAAGCCACCTCAAAGGAACCTAATATATAATATTTAAAGAAGGGAGCTTTTTTAAGTTCAGTTTAAAAAAAAAAAAGAGAGAGTTATAAAAGGCAAATGATGTACAAGTCCATCTGCAGCATGCAAGTATAATGGTTCATTAGCAGATAGGAATAAATAATATAATTAAATTGATGAACAGGTTTATATTTAAAAAGAATAAGTCGACGTTTATAGAACACGCCGAATGGGTAATAAAATTTTTACAATACTTTGTTACAAGCGCCTTTAAAAAGCTGTTTCTGTTAGCCCGCTTGAATTCGCGCACCACGTTGTCCATTTCAACGTCTTCAAACTGCATTGCTTTGTCATAGCAAGAGGAGTTGAGTTGGGGCGTTACTGCTAATCACCATTCAAAAAAACGATTAAAATAGATAGGAATCTTTGTCGAGGGTCTCTTTTGCAGACTGGTCACTGTTCCGAAGTTCGAAAAGGGAATTTGAACGCAGTGTCCGGTTCGCACTTCCGGTATCGTAGCTTTTAAGAAAAGAAGGGGTTCTTCTAATGACCTTTTCAAAGTAATCAATCAGTACCTGTCACAAATCATGGGTTGTTGTTGTTTGTTGACATTCTGGGACAAGATGGCCTATTAAAGGGAAATGTCTAAATGTGTCATTCCCAGTGGAAAAGTTAAAGTTACTGACTTATGTGAAAACTATATTTTAATGGCTAATGTAAAAAAAAAAAAAATATGTGATTGTATTAATAAGTATGTACCAGTATCAAGGTTCAGCAAAAATGTTATATATGTGATAAAGTTATCAATTTTAGAAAAATATTTGATGAAGTATGTAAAGAATTGTGTTCAAAAAAATAATAATGTGTGATTTGTAAAAAAAAAAAAAAAGTGTTTAATGATGTTAATAATATAAGAGAAGATAGTTGTGTGTGACATTTCAAAGTGAATGTGCATATGTTTAAAAGTCTTTTTAAATACTCAAAATTTAATTTAGCTTCAATTGAAAGCTGGACCTGGTAAAGTTCATGAGTACGTAACTTATGTTTATTTTGTGTATATTATGTGTGCAAAAAAACTTTTATGTTACAGCAAGACTGTTGAACTTTTCTGGACGGACGTTGTCCAAAAGAAAATGAAAAATGCCAATTACAGAGTTGCAAGTGCATCGAACTTTTGTTTCGAACTCTGATGGTTTAAAAATTTTTTTTTGTTCTTTTTTTTCTGTTTGTGGGGAGATATGTGAGGCCAGAATATGTCCTCACATGAGGCATGTTTATTGCAGTATTTATGGTGGCCAGAACACCGAACAAAGCGTGCAGACTGGCTGGCACCGAAGTTTACAACAACGTGAACTTTTAGGTCAAATACAATAAATTTGAGTGTCCCATGCCAAAGGGGGCTGAAAGAGCCCTTGATAAATGTCAAGTGATGCCATTGGGTTCAGAAGAACCAATGAGCAGCAAGGAGAAGAAGGGTGGAGCTACCTCCCCCCCCCCCCCCCCCCCCGCCGAAGGAACAAAATGATTTCGATAGAAAATGTGAGAGAACGAACTCGGATACGGAATGTGGTGGTAGAAGTAACTTTGATATCGAAGTGTTGGTGAAAAGAGTTTGACAAAAGGAGCGAAGCGACCATGACCTAGCAGTTGCAGATCTAAGTATCAGTCGAGGTGAAACGTACGAGTAGGAGCCACACACCATAGAGTTATGGCAGTACGGTCAGCACTAAGACCGATGCAAGCGAGATGATGAGCCCAAGTCTAAACTGTAAGGTATGTGCTCATTTCCCCAGGTTATAGAAATATTCGAAATATAACTAACTGGTCATATCTCCCCGAACTAAAATATTAAATGCAAATTGATAGTAATTGAAAGTTGATATTGATGAAAATTAGTGCTTTTGATAAATTGATGTTGTTAATAAAGGAAATTGTTTAAGTTTTAAATAGTCTAATCTTTTTAATAATGATTAATGAATTCTTTTCAGGACTTACACAAAAGGTAAAAATAATTGGAGGGTTATTGCGGCACAACAACGAGCGATGTACGTTTAAATGTTAATTCCACTAATGTGTTTTAACGGCCATATAATTTATGTTGATTATAATGTTTAATTGTAACTTTAAGCATCATATAAAAACCACGTCCCACAGTTTTAATAAGCCTTCTTTTTCATTAGTTAACTTAATGCATTTTAAGAAGTCGCCAGTCCCTTCAAAACTCCAAAAAACTAAAAAATATCTCGAAAACTGTTCAATCTAGAATAATGGGGAACATCTTACTCATGTTGTCAAGCAATTATCATTTTTCATTCAATCGGGAAAAGAGTTGTCATACTATGATCAGATAAACGGGTTATACATTAAAAACATCATCAGAAATACATAAAATATCATATACATTAAAAACATCATATACATCAAATAAACGGGTTATACATAAAACGGGTTATACATTACCCACAAATTAAGATGGATAATGCTAGAATAAAACACACAATAAAATACACAAAAAAGTATTTGGGACTTACCATTAATGTCACTGAAAGCTGGATCCCACACCATAACATTGTGAAAGTTAAAATGGCTACATTTCACTATAACCGCATGATGTTTACTACACTTCTTGGGGGCTAAAGTCCAATTCCATCAAGAACTACCTTAAGGCGACTGAATAGCTTATCAATTATGGGGATCTTGTCTTGATTAACCAGAAGGAAAGAATGAAAACTAAGTTGTGGCAATTACAAAGGATCTCGTTACTTGCTATTACTAAGCGTTATAGAACGACGCCTTATGAAGCGGTTCAGCTTTTGGAGCTGCGACATTGAATCGTCTTTCGTGTGCCTTCGGGAGTGTCAGAATTTGTTGTTGCTTATTCATTTTGTCATTAAAAATTACATGTAAAATAATCATCTAATTAATTATGTTTAGGCATATTAATACGCTTAGGCATATTTTTTTTTCAACGTTTGACGATTTTTGCGGGCTATTTTGCGAAATAAAAAGGCATAATCTATTTTTCCGAATCACAGCAAAATCTAATCAGCCTCAATATAATATCAGTCCCACAGGTGGCTGAACCACCTAATTTCAAGAAATTTCATTAAATAGTTTTTCAACTACAATGAGAAACATCTTCAGCTCCTCAAAATTCTAAAAAACTTGAATATATTGAGAATGGTCAATGGAGTTGGTCTTAATCGTTTCGTCGTTAAACATTACATGTAAAACAAGAATTTATTTAATACATTCGAGCATATTTAGTTTCGAATTTCTGATTTTAATGATTTTTTAGGGTCATTTTGCAAAAAAAAAAAACAGATTCTTATTCTCCCAATCGTACCAGAATCTAATTAACACCAAAGATAATATAATTTTGTGACATTTGGTGGAATAGTTTTCGATACAGAGTGAGTACATACATTTCACTAACACATGTGATGGACACACAGACATTATTCTAAATATGGTGGATTCATATTCTAGATTGATTTCAATTTTCGACACGATTCCAATATTTTACATATACATTACCATGCATTGTAGAGAAAGTAAAAATTCCCCACTTGTAAATATTCTAATCATTATTACTTAGTCTGCATAGTCATCAATCTTTACATTCTCCATAAAACGTCAAATTATGATTTACTAGACAACGCCATTTTGGCCATTTTTAAGTATTCCATCGATTGAATTACATAAATATAGGCACTCACACCATATTCAAACAATCCGCATAGTTTCCAAAGTAGCCGCTTGAAACAATTAATTCTTCTTGAATTGATTAGCCTAATGATTTCACAAAGAGTGAACTTTCAAAGCCGTACATTATTTCATTTAATTCCGCTACTTCAATCAGCATTGTTAACATAACTTGATGACATAAACCAATTTCATTAAAATGCAATTATTTTTAAAGTTTTATTTTAAGAAGCTAATTTAGTCATTAAATATTTATCTTGGACCCTATTTTTTCTTTTCTTGTGCTAATTAGAAACTGACAGCAGACAAAATGAATATAATGTAGAAAATAAATAATTAAACTCAATTTTGATCTTACAACATTGTCCTTGATTGAAGTTCTTTATTTTCAATGCTTTTATATTCTTTTGATGCATTTCTATTTCTTTGTAATTAGTCTCTTAATGTGTTATCTCTAAAGTAAAAATGTTAACGTGTTCAATAAATAACTTTCCCCACAATTTAACAAATATCGATATTGTAGGAAAAAAAATAAAGAAATTAAATCTTTATTGTTAATAGATTTCACTACAAACTATGGAGCTGTTACTAATTTTAAATATCTGATGTGGACAGCTCAAGACTTTCCCTACATAATTCAAGGACTTCACAGCAAACTAATGATGTACAAAATCCATGGGATAATATCTTTAATGTTAAATTGCACATTAACATTTTGCTGTTTTCTGAATGATAATGTATAAAACTATTTCAGAGTACCAAATTAAGTTATATTTCGCGCAAATCTAACTTGACAATTAGAAATATTGCCATCATCTGATAAGCAATATAGTATATATATATATTAAACAATTTTAATCATTAAAAAATATTGAATTTTCATAAATTTTGGTGTCATTAGGCCCTAACGTATACACACATTCATAGACCTTTCCTTCCAAAGTTATTGGGGTAATTAGCGACTTTCGTATACACCATGTATAAAAAATTATATAAAAAATATTTTTTTTTTAATACATTTTAACATAATTACTAGCCGCATACCCGTTGAAAATCAACGGTCTTACAATAAGAAACCCCTGAATAATGTAAATTTTTGAATAATTCGCGTTTCACATTTATTCGGCAAATCGAATATTTTGGTGTGCAGAACCCCCCAAAGAAGAAAATATTGAAAAACTTAAATTGCGCACTTCTTCCTTTTGAACTATCTACTCGTACATCAAATTAAAGTCTCTATCTCATCTCGGAGTATGCTAATTTATCAATTCCCCTTTCAAATGTTTTTCTGTGGATCAGACCAATAAATGAACATTTCTGAAAAACTCTGTTCATCTTGAGTTTTTTTTATCAAATGATTGGCCTATATACCAAATATCAAGCCTCTATCACATTTAAAAGGAAGCGTGTCTCATTTATTCGGAAAATCGAACATATTCGTATGCGGCACCCCCTAAAGTAGCAAATATTGGAAATCTGAAATTGCACACTTTCTTCCTTTCAAACTATCTACTCGTACACCAAATATGATGTCTCTATCCTATCACGAAGCATGTTTATCTATCACTTCACCTTTCTAACGTTTTTCTGTGTATAGCACCCCTTTAAATGAACATTTCTGAAAAACCGTATTCATCTTGGGCTTTCTTATCAAATGATGAGCCCATATACTAAATTTCAAGCCTCTATTACATTGTAAAGGAGGCGTTTACCATTTGTTCTGCAAATCGAATATTTTAGTGAGCGGCACCCCCTACAATAGCAAATGTTGGAAAACTGAAATTGAACACTTTCTACCTTTCCAACTATTTACCTGTACACCAAATTTGAAGTCTCTATCTCATCGCGAAGCATGCTTTTTGTGTGCAGTCGAATGTCTTTGTGTGCAGTACCCACCTCCTTAAATACACATTTTTGAAAAACTCCATTCTGATTGGATTTACTATCACATGATTCGCCCATATACCAAACATCAAGTCTCTGTCACGTTTGAAAAGGGGCGTTTCTTCTTTATTCCAAAAATCGAACATTTTGGTGTGCGGCACCCCCTAAAGTAGAAAATATTGGAAAACAGAAATTGTACACTTTCTTCTTTCCAAACTATCTACCCGTACACCAAATTTGAAATCTCTATTTCATACCAAAGCATATTTTTTTATCAATTCATCTTTCGAATGTTTTTTCTCTGGAGACCCCCTTAAACAAACATTTTTGAAAACTATATTCGCCTTTGGTGTTTTCATCAAATGGTTAGCCCACATATCAAATTTCAAGCCTCTATCAAAATTTGAAAGCAGCGTTTCTCATTCATTCGACAAATCGAGCATTTTTTTGTGCCTCACCCCCTAAAATAGCAATTATTGGAAATCTGAAATTGCAGATTTTCTTCCTTTCGAACGATTTACCCGTACACCAAATTTAAAGTCTCGCAAAGCATGGTTTTCTATCATTTCATGTTTCGAACATTTTGGTGTGGGGCAACCTCTCTAAGGAACATTTTCGAAAAATTCGATTTTTCCAGGGGTTTTATCGAACGATCGACCAAATTGCACGTCTGTACAAAATTGCAAGTCTCTATCTACTTGGGAAGTGCCTAAAAAAAGCTTGACAGACAGACGGACAGACAGATAGACGGACAGACAGACGGACACTTGACAATTAGTATATATAGATATTTCTAAAATGTCTATTTTTGTAGCAAAGTTTAACATAATTCATTTTATTTATTTTTTTTTTTCAAAATAAGTTGTTCGAAATATTGAAAAATATTAAATATTTGAAAAAATAAATTGTTCGAACAATTTATTTTTTCAAAATAAATTATTCGAAATAGAAAAGTATTATTTCTCCTAGTTTGTGTCTTCTGGCCTTTATTAATTGAAAAATCGCACTAAATATTATTAGATTTGCTAAATTTGTTCAAGAGATATAGCACTGCATATGGAAAAAAAATTATAATATCTCGACATAGACTTGCTATAACTTCTAAGTAATGATGTCCACTTAGTCTGAGTAATAATTATTTCCAAAACATTTACTCACCTGGTAATGGCGCTTATTTTTTTTTTAATTATTTTTGTTGTTAATTTGAAAAATATATAATATATTTTTAGAACGGTGCATAAGGACGTCATTCGATGGCATTCGCCGTTAAACAAAAATCACCATATTAAAAAGCTTTTTCAAATCATAATCACATCATCTTTTATGGCATTTTATATTTGATATTGTTTGAAAATTTTGAGGTCCTTCCCATTGTCCAATGACAGCAAAAATCTGACGGTTGTCGATTGTTCTTCTTCAACCCAGATCATCCGACCTACCCGAAGATATAAGGTATTTGTTTTGATGACCGGGAAGTGCTACCCAATTTAGACCGAAAACAAGTGGGGGGTGGCATCCACAGGGACCGTGCTCTCCTTCCCCTATCACTAACCTCTCAAAAAGACTTACGAACCCACATATTTAACGTGCCCGTACTCCGCGTGAACACGAAGACAGTTTGAGTAGAGCCGGAATTCGAACTCGGGTCGTTCGAGTGCAAACCCCGCACGCTAACCACTGTGCTGTCTCACTCCCTCATCGATTGTTCGATGTTTATCACCTCTGATGCTCTTCTATTAAAATAATCGTACAAAATTCCTTCCATTTTCTCCATTTATTCGAGACACATCATACCTACAGACAGACACGTGACGTCATTGGGAAAATGGTTAATTCGTATTAATAAATGCTCAAAACGTTTAGATCCATCACGATCTGAAAACTTCATTTTCAACCTCATCGCAATACTTCCCCTTAACATTTACTACTTAATGCAAAGAAAGTAAAAATCTTATACTGAAACAAAAGCAATTATTTGTTTAAAAATCTGATGTGGACAGCACATGACTTTTCTTATATAATCCTATTATCTTCTTATAAAATCCTATTATCCTTATTCCTTATTAATCCTATTATCTACTTATTCCCTTATATAATCCTAATATTCTTGTTTCACAGTAAAAAAATAACGAAAAGATCAGCAGTATTTGCAACGTTGAATTGTACATTTGGTGCTTGAATGACCAACATGTAAAACTATTTCGTACCCAATTAACTTCTACTTCACGGAACGCTAACTATTAATCAATATTGATAGCATATTCAATAAGCAATATAGTTTACATATTAAAATATTTTTAAAATAAATTCATCAATTAGGCGTCATTTTCATGAACTTGGAGTCATTTTTGAAATTTTGACGATATTTTCGTCAATCTGGAGCTATATATCACCAAATTGGCAACATTTCGCTAGATTATTTTCCAAGTTCGCCATATGTATCGTTAGTGTTACAAACGAACGGAGAGAAGCGCATTTCTTATATACTAGAAGGTATATCCGTCATATGACGGAATTCAAAGTTTGCAAAGCACTGCCTCATATCCAGGGTCATTTTTATCATTTAGGTGACATTTTTATCAATTTGGCGACATTTTCGTCCATCTGCCAATATTTAAAAAGTCGCCAAGTTTGTGACATCCCGCCAAATTTTTCGCCAAGCGTTACGGACGAACAGAGAAATGGATTTTTCTTATAGTCGTTTATTATGCTCTTTCGAGATATTGAATTTTCATGAATTAGTCTTCATTTCCATTGAGCTATCGCCATTTTTATCAATGTAGCAATATTTTAAAAAACGCGCCAAGTTGGTGATATGCCGCCAAAATTTGTCGCCAGAGTTGCTCCAAGCGTTACGTTATTCTTATAGTAGATTCTTATGTTCTTTCCAAGATATTAAATTTTCATCAATTTGTCGTCATTTTCATTGATTTGGAGTCATTTTTATCAATTTGGCAATATTTTTATCAATTGGCGACATTTTTATCAATTTGGCGACATTTTTATCAATTTGGCAACATTTTTCTCAATTTGACAACATATAATAAACTCGCCAAGTTGACGATATTCCGCTGAATTCGTCGCCAAAATTTCGCCAAGTGTTTGTCGTGTAGTCGGAAAAATAGGTTATTCTTATAAATGGCGTTCAAATACCAAACTATTACCTAAAGTATCTTCGCTCGTGAATGGAGCGAGCTAAATCCATGAGAATGATGATAACAAATTTATCGCATAATATTACATATGAAAAGTGAACATATTTTACAATAGTTAATACTTTTGTTTTGTATGTGTGTGGGATTTTTTGATAAATTTACTTAAAAAATGTGCAATATCTCGAGAACGGTTAATGCTAGCGTTCTAAAATTTATGTCAATCGTTTTCCAATGAATCATTACATAAGAAATGATTATTTACATAACTCTATTGGATGTCTTGATTTTTGGATGATTTTTTCAAAATTTCATTTCAAAACTTGGGGGGACGGAGGTGTTCTGCACATTTGATTGCGTTTAAAAGCAATGGGCTTCCACTATTCACCGATTGTGATTTTTGCACCAAATTTCATTCGAATCGCCTCGTGAGATATCGTCGCCACAGTCTCACTGACACACACATATATTATATACACACACACGAACAGACATCACCTCAAAAACGTTCTATTCGTGTTCAGGGATGCTTGAAACGTGCTTTCCCGTTGAAAACTTGAATTCGAATTTTCAACTCCGTCACAATACTTTCCTTGGGCCAACGGCCGTACCGTGCTGAAAACACCGGTTCTCGTTAGATCACCGAAGTCAAGCAGCATCGGGCGCGGTTAGTACTTGGTGGGTGACCACCTCGGAACACCACGTGCTGTTGGGTGCGGTATCCCCGTGGTTTGCGCGCTAGATTTGCACGCTACCACAAATGCCGCCGTGTTCATGCGGAGTACGATCACGTTAAACATGTGGGTCCGTAAGTCCTTCCGAGAGGTTGGTGGTAGGGGAAGGAGGGTACGGTCCCTGTGGATGCCTCCCCCACTGGGTTCCGGTCTAAATTGGGTGGCACTTCCCGGCCGTCCATACAGTTACCTTACACCTTTCTGGTAGGTCGGACGGTCTGGGTCTCAACAACAACAACACTTTCCTTATACATTATAATATGTATATAAGGAAAGTAATAAAATTAATCAAATAAAAAGTATTTCTTATTTCACAATGATTTATAGCATTACTTTTGTAGATTTTTAAGTTCGTATGTTCATTTTCTTAAAATCTGACAACAAATCAAAATTTATTTTAGTATGATCAGTTTCTTCCTTATCTTTATTTACTCTACACTAGAGTTTAAACTGATACTAGTGTATGGCGAAAATTAGTAAGCAATGCAACTAAAGCCAGATTTTAATGCAAAGTTCCTCAAGAATTTTAACAATGTATATATTTGAAGTATCTTAGCCGGTTCTAAAGTACCACAATATATTCTAGCTGGCATATTCTTGGCACAAGTAGAACCTGCTACATTTTAATAAATCACATTATATTCTAGCTGGCATATTCTTGGCACAAGTAGAACCTGCTACATTTTAATAAATCACATTATATTCTAGCTGGCATATTCTTGGCACAAGTAGAACCTGCTACATTTTAATAAATCACATTATAAGATGGAAACATCTGTTTAGCATTGCAGATATGTATTTTATATGCACTGGCTTATTATTTTCCCTATATGCATATAGCATAATGTATAAAGAAAGTATTTAACGGGGTCTACAATTCAAATTCGAGTTTTCGACGTAAAAGCACGTTTCAAACATCTAATCAAATATCTATAAGTAATGTATGTGTATGTTTGCGTGCGTGTGTGTATGTGTTTGTGTGTCCACTGTATCCGTGAGTCTATGGATACAATATCTAACTAACGAGTGAAGCGTATCAAATGAAATTTGTTCGATTTTTAGAATCGGTAAAAACCGGATCCCTTGTAATTTCAAAAGCAATCGAATGTTCGGATACCCCCTCTCCTCCTCCCCTTCAAATTTTCGATTGAAATTTTGAGAAAATTGTAAAAAAATCAGAACCGGCAATAGAGTTAAATGAATGATCATTTCTTATGTAATTTTTCATTATAAAACGAATGTCATAAAAGTTAGAATGCTAACATTAACCGTTCTCGAAATAGTGTACGTTTTTCAAATTCATATAAAATTATACAAAATTAAAAACATATATTAACTATCGTGAAATATGTTCACTTTTCATATGCAATAATATGCGACAAATTTGTTAATATCATTCTCGTTGATCTAGTTCGTGCTATTTACAAGAGAAGATATTTTGTGTAATAGCTTTGTATTTTGATGTAAAGCAATTTGTCAATAGTCATTTTTATATATAAAATGCCTTCTATACGTCAGTCTAGTAATACGTCTGGTGATAAATTTAACGAACCTGGTGACTAATTTGGCGAAATATCGCTAAATTTGCGACCCTTTTAACCGTGCAAAAATTGAAAAAATGACGCTAATTAAAGAAAATGACGTCAAATTGATGAATTCGTTGTTAAAACCCTTTTAATATATGGACTGTATTGTTTATTGCAGATACTATCAATATTCATAATTGTCAAGTTAGATCTGGAAGAAATATAAGTTAATAAGGTACTCAAACATAGTATAACATGTTGTCACCCAGAAAAGATACCAAATGTTCAACTCAACGTTAAAAACGTTGTGTTCTGTATATTAACCTTATACATTATTTTTACGCCGTGAAAGAAGTCTGTATTAGGGAAAGCATTGTATTAGGGAAAGCAGTGTGTTGTCCAGATTTTGTTTGTTTCATTACTATAATAAAGTGAAAATTAAACGAATAACAATGTAATTTTGAGCATTTTAAAAATGTCTAATATGAAGTTCCTAGTCAAGTCCTTAAACAGCCCAATAACTAAATACTCATGAACTTTTCTATTAAGGAAAGGTCTATGAGTGTGCACGTTAGATCTATCCATAGTAAAGTAGCCATGCTCGATCGATTCATAGTGATTACAGTGCTCCTAGCTATGAATTTAAAATGTTAGGATAACAAACTCGGCAGCAAATAGAGATAGACTAAAAAAAGATAATTAAAAAGTTGTAGAGAACTGTTTAATGGGTAGAAATCATTACCAGAAACGAACGATACGCATATATGGAAGGCAGTAACTATATGTCTAAAAATTGTAGCATCAGGACCTGCAACACAGACATCTGCAATGCTTGTCAATGTATGCGGTGGCAGTAATATTCTTTCTCGAATTCAAATGTGTATTGTGGCTGACGGACGACAATTTGAACATTTAGTTTTGTTTAGTTATTATTATGTCAAATAGATGGCAGCACCAGCAATGCACGGTCCAGCAGGTCGTGAGCTGTAATGTTTAGTTTAGATATAGCGTTCTAAAGTATTTAGTTTGTTGTATCATAATGTAAGTAGATTGATGTTTTCTGAGTAAATAAATATAACCGCTCAAACGTATAGAAAGATGTAAATAAAATAATTTACATGGTATTAATACGGTTAATATTTTTCAGTGCATTAGATTCCTGTTCATGCAATTTTTTTTTTTTTCAGCATTCCTGACAATCGCAGCGATAAGCCAAGAACCATATTGCGTAAAGTAAATGCCTTCTTTGGCAATTTTATTTACAATTCTCCCTAATCAGACAATGTTCTACAACTTTGTATTTGTCTTTTCTGCAGTGAAACTTCTTCCGCTAAAGTTTAAGTTTGCTCGGACGAGGCGAAAAGTGAAACGTTTCCTTCCCCAAGCAAAAACCTGAGAGTGGAGGAAGGGTATCATAAAACTTACTCACATTAAAAAAAATTAATGGTTTTGATATTTAATAAAATTAACGATAAGAAGTTTCATTTTTACGTGACAGTTCCACAGACATGTTTTTCTTCATCTTCTGCTTCTTTGACCCAAACAGTCCGACCTACCCAAACATTTAAGGTACCTGTTTGGACGGTCGGGATAGTGTCACCCAATTTAGACCGGAACCCAGTAGGAGCGGTATGCACAGAGACAGTGCCCTCCTTCCCCTACCACCAACCTTTCGGAAGGACATGCTAACCTACATATTTAACATGTCCATACTCCTGTGAACACGGGGACAGTTTCGGCAGAACCAGGACTTGAACCAGGAGGTTTTCCGATTGCAATCCTGACCCCCCCCCCCCCCGCTATCCACTGGGCTGTCCTACCCCTTTGTTTTTCTTCTATACTGCTTTACCGTATTCATTATCCTACCTTTTTTAATTCTTCGCTAGAGGTTATGTATTCACTTTTATTCGATCGGGCATGACCACTTTACTATAGATAAACCAAAGGTTTACACTCAAAGACTTTTCCTTACAAAGTTATTGGGATGTTTAAACACTTTCCTTGGAACTCTGTATATTCCAATAAAGCACTTCTTTAAACATTCCCGTGAAACATTAATCTCTCTTGTATTGATTAATAGACTAATGATATTCACAAACCATAAACTTAAAAATTCCGCACATTAATCTATTTCATTCCGCTATTGTTTAATTCAGTATTGTATGAATTAATTCATTCTCTTATGGCATAATTTATTTCACGTGTTTTTTGTAGATTTCACGTTGATTATTTTTACATGAAATTTCATTAAAAAAGTTAATTTAGTGTACAACATTTATCTTTGTATATTTCTTGTTCTACTGGAGCTAATTAGAAACTTACTAGTGGCGAAACTAATTGGAGAAAGAAATAAATAAACTAAATTGCGGATTTGCAACAGGGTAATAGATTGTTTGGTTCTTAATTTTTGGTGTGTGCTTTCCACGCTTGTATATTAGTCTCTTGAGTTATTACGTTGGGGGTAAAAATTGTCTTAAATCCCCTGTTAACATTCACTTAAATATAATCATCTTCAGAAAGCAAATTCAGATGTAAGAAAATTAAAATGTCAATTAGTCTTTTACGTTTCAGTTTTGAAAGCGTCACTTTGGTGAAGTTGAACTTTGAAATTGTTTTACTTATCGCATCAAAATTAAAACTTGAATAGTTCTTATTTAGTAATTTTTAAAACAGTAATTCCTTTCATTTATATATGCTCAAAACTTTTTCGTAAACATGTAGAAAATGTGTAAAATTTACATATTATATTGAATTCTTCATGTAATGCTTAAGTGATTTAAATTCAATAGAAAACAAGAAATTTATGAAGACTTTACAAGTTGGCAAATGATGTGTACACTTTTTTGAACGAAAATATTAATAATTTTTATTATCTTTTGCATACTTTTTCTGCAATCATGCAAATTGTCGGGGAAAAAAATAACATCGCCAGAACCGGAAATGGAAATCCTTAGTGATCCCCCGCCTCTCCAATGAAATTCGGTCATTGGGGTGAAATATTCGGTAACAAACCAGCTTTCATCTAAACTCTAACTGTCATCCTGAAAAATAGATGGTGCAAGGAAATGTTTTGCACCGGAAGTGAAATAAAGTGAAATGTAAATCTTTACTGAAACCCCTCCCTCCACCGGAATTTAATGTTAAATTTATATCAGTCATCATCCGAGCTAAATCTATAGCCACTCTTGTGAAATACATATGTCAAGAAAATTATTTGAACCATGACTTGCAAAAAAACCGGAAGTAGAAATTATTGGTGAGCACTCCATTCTCCTCTGGAATTTGATGATGAATGCATATTAGTCACTAAGCTATATCTATAGCAGATCTCAAGGAATATATGTTTCAAGGAAAATATAAATTTTTTAATCGAAAGAAACATCTCCAGAACCAGATGTGGAAATCCTTAGTGAGTCCTTTAACTCCCTTCGGAATTTAAAGCCTTATCCATATTAGTCATTATCTAAGCTCTGTCTATAGCCCATTCTGAGAAATAGATGTTCTAGGGGAAATTTTTGAACCGGAATTGAAAAAACACCGGAAGTAGAAATTCTTAGTGAATCTTACCGCTTTCTCCTCCGTAATATCATACTGACTCCATATCAGTCGTCAATCTGAGCTCTATCTATTACAGATTCTGAAAAATAGATGCTTTAAGGAAAATTTTAACGAAAATAACGTGTTAAGAAAAATAACGGTATGGCAAGATTTTTTGTCAACAATAAAATATTTTCATGATGTTAAGGGAACCTCGAGCAACGTATTTAAGCACAAATAGCATAATAATGCAAGATACAGCTGCTGCGATGATACGCCTTCATCAATGCAAGAGAAGTAACAAACTAAAGAGTCAAAAATACGAATTAATAAACCTCACACCATTCTCCTCCGTAATTTCATACTGAATCCATATCAGTCATCATCTGAGCTCTACCTATTACAGATTTTGAAAAATAGATGTTTTGCGAAAAATTTTAAAGAAAACGATATTTTAAAGAAAATAACTGTGGCAAAATGTTCGTTATGTCAAGCAAGAAGTTGTGTAGTTCAGTAAATAAATGTGTTTTAGGTCTTTAACTATCTGTATGTGCATTCTTGGCCGATAGAAATTTGTTTAGTTGATTTTCAGCATAGAATTTGAGTTATGACACTTTAAATCCACCAAAGAAAGATCTTTAAAGTATCTCGTATGCATGTGTTGGATAAACACACAACTAACTATTCTGGAACAAGAATATTTTTATTTATACTGGCCTGCACTCTGAAGGCCTTACAGTAACCGCACATTCGGGGCGGTTTTGGCATTAAATCTCTGCGACCACATTCGAGCGTTCACTTATAATTTCTTTCTCTCTCACACACTCATCTAATTAATTTTACATCAGCGCGCGCAGCGCCATCTCTCGTTATAAATTGCAACAGCTCATACGGCTACAGCATGTAACATTTGGTAACCTGCTACTATGAACACCATATCCTAGCACAGTATGTAACTATTGGTAAAATCTCATCATTCTCCAGTGACAATACTGAATCAAGAAACAGAAAGTGACTTGCATTCACTCTATAAATAAGAGTTCCACTAAAACATCCGCACGTGTAATAAAAATATATTTCAGTGACTTACATCCACTCTATAAATAAGAGTTCCACTAAAACATCCGCACGTGTAATAAAAATATATTTCAATGATAGCAGTACTTCTATAAAAATATAAGATATTCTTATGTCTTATATTTTCGTCTTGATCAATATTAGTGATGGCGAGCATGTGGCTCGCAGAGGTGTGCTGTGTGGCAGGCAGAAATCTAATGTTTTTACTTTCCCTATATACGCAACATAATGTATAAGGAAAATATTGTGACGTGGTCGAAAATTTGAATTCGAGTTTTCGACAAACGAGAACGTTTCAAGCATCCCTGAACACCAATTGAATATTTTTAAGGTGATGTCTATGTATGTGTGTGTGTGATGGAGTGTTGCAAACGACAAATATTACAATCATATTACAATTTGTAAAAATATTACAATCGGTGAATACTAGAACCAACGATTTTAAACGCAATCGAATGTTCGGGAGACCCCTAAATTTTCAAATGAATTTCTTTTAAAAATCATTAAAAAATCAAAACCTTCATAGTCGTATATAAATGATCTGTTTTTATATATTATTTCATTAGAAAACGAATATCACAAATTTAGAACGCTAGCACGAACCGTTCTCGTGATATTGCAGGTTTTTCAAATAAATGTATCGAAAACATTACATAAAATTAAAAGGTGTTAATTATTGTATTGTAAATTAGGTTCACTTTCTATATGTAATATTATTCTAAAAATTTGTTAACCTCCTTTTCGTGGATCTAGTTCGTTCCAGTCACGAGAAAAAGTATTTGGGTGATAATTTTGCATTTCGACGACCAATA
Organism: Amaurobius ferox; assembly: GCA_951213105.1. NCBI lineage: Eukaryota > Metazoa > Arthropoda > Arachnida > Araneae > Amaurobiidae > Amaurobius > Amaurobius ferox. The sequence goes on from OX578142.1 coordinate 54,041,397, forward strand.
AATCTCCAATAGCCATTTATGTATATGAAATACTTTTCTCTCCGTCTGTCTGTAACGCTTGATGATCAAGTTGGTGAGCTTGGTGACTCATTTAATGATATATGGCCAATATAGCAATATTTTGCCCCAGATTGATAAAGATATCGTCAAAATTGCAAAAATGACACCACATTAACAAAAGCACCCCCCACCACCATTCATGAATGAATCATTAAAATATTTTAATATATGGACTATATTGCTTATTGAGAAGGCTATCAAAATTGATAATCCTCAATTTAGAGTTGCGCGAAATATAAGCAATTGGGTACTTTCAAATAGTTTTACATATTGTTATTCAGAAAAGCGCCAAAAATAAAATTCAAAGTTAAAGCATTGCGACGTGGACCTTATACATCCTTTTTTCGCTGTAAAACAGAAAATTCATTACATTATATAGGGAAAGTCATGTTCTGTCCACATTGAATTCTTTTAGAAATCACAATTGTTATGTGGTGGCATAAGAAATTCTAACATCGTACTAGTTAAATTTTGAAAAAGTGGGTAATATAGCCAACAATTTATTTTTTCTAATGATGCATATAAAATAACAGAAATGGGCGAATTACTTCTTCACTGTAAAGTGCGTTGGTTTTTGAAGGGAAAGGCTCTAGAGACATTTTAGAACCTTCTACTCAGTGTTTGAAATTATTTACAAGAGAATGATGAACTCCCAAGAGAGAGTTCTATTTTCAAGAATAAAGACTGGCTGTGGAATCTTGCATTTCTTACAGGTATAATAGGACATTTAAACAGTTTAAATTTATGTTTTAAGGAAAAAACTTCATTTTTCAAACATTCCTATCATCTTTCATGACTAAACTTTTTTTATGATTTTTGTTAAAACAACTTATCTCAATGCGCTCGAATGCAAGTGCACTCAAAATGACCCAAAAATGCTTCAAATCAAGAGATATACAAAAGATTAATATATATTTTATAGGATTCCGTTACAACCAGATTCTGTGACTTTGAGAATAAGAAAAATATTGACTTTTTACAAATCCCTTTTCGTTTGATATTGAAGACCTAAATCACCAGACATGCAGATAGAAATTATTCACTTTCAGCATGATATTTCACTTAAATATAAATATAGTTAATGAAATTATAGCTATTTTTGACACTCTAAATTATGCTAAATTCTAAAAATTTCTTCCAATTCCTGATTTTTCGACTTTACTACACGGATTATCAGTGATATCAGACACGGATTATCACTGATTATCAGACAGGGATTATCACTGATTATCAGACACGGATTATCAGTGATTATCAGACACTGATTATCACTGATTATCAGACACTGATTATCACTGATTATCAGACACGGATTATCACTGATTATCAGACACGGATTATCAGACACTGATTATCAGACACGGATTATCACTGATTATAAGACACGGATTATCACTGATTATCAGACACGGTTTATCACTGATTATCAGACACGGATTATCACTGATCGGACACGGATTATCTCTGGGTTACTGTTGTAGGTTACTGTGACTGGAGCTACGTTTGTGAACAGTCGTTTGCAGAAACGACTGCAGCTAAAGCTAAATATCGTTCGACATGAACTGACCCTCAACTGAATAATTTAATTTTGCTGGCTTGTTCACAAGTAAACCCAAATATACAGAAAATTGTAAAAAACTGGCAAATGCAATAATTGCAATAAAATTTTACAAATCATTACATTTTTATTGTCAGTTACAAATATGTGTTGCTTATTGTAATGCACTCTAATAACGATATAATGATAAATTAATAAACTTTATGTATCTTAAGATAATTGCGTTTTTATTTGAATCTAATATAGGCCTAATTAGTTAAGAGAAATAATGGTTTGAGTGGCACCCCCAAGATACAATAGCCTAAAGGTGGCACATGCCATAAAAATGTTGGCCACCGCTTATCTATATAATAATTACCTAACTTGTCTTTAGCCCTCCAGAAGCCCCCACCCCACCCCCCTCTTAAAATCTAGAGGACTGAAACTTCGGACACTTAAAATATCAAACATGAGAAAGAATTTAACGTTATCGGATTTTTAATTCTTATATGATTTAATATGGTACTTTCTAATTCTTTGAAATCAAATCATAATACATACACACTTCTAATCAATATACATGCCTCTAAACCTAACCACCTAAACATAAATGAAATAGTTGATTGCCACCGCCCTTAATATTTCAAGCGGATACACGAGATACTTCATGCTGAAAGATATTGACCATATTTTTTTCTTGTTCTTTACTGCGTATACTCCACCCATTTCTTGATGCAATTAATCAAATTATTTATATCCAATGCTTGCTGCAAGTTAAGTATATAACATTTTAAAGGCGCATTTTTTTGGGGGATTAATTTCAAATTTAATTTATTTTTTGTACGTTGTCTATATTATAATTGTCTAACATCTTTCTAGACCCTCCAGAAGTAACCCCCCCCCCACACACACACACACACACACACTCCTGAGATTTAGAGGACTGAAATTTCGCATACTTCGATAGTATCAAACACGAGAGCAACCGGATTTTTAATTATTATATGATTTAATATGGTACTTTTTAATACTTTGAGGTCAAATAATAATGTATACGTACAGCTAATCGATATGAAACTTAACCACCTAAACATCAATGAAAGTTCCTAATTGCCACCGCCCTTAATATTTCGAGTACACTATGTAGTTCATGTTGAAAGATATTGGCCATATTTTTAATTTCTCATGCTGCAGAATACAGTATAGAGAAAGTATAGCTTTCATAAACATTTTCGGTGTTAATATATGTTTCAGGATTTCTTGAACGCATTTTGACTATTTTTAGAGTGATGGCCGTCGATTTGTGATCGATTTCTTGTATATACGTTGCACGATAGATGCTACAAAAATTAATGGCTCTTTACTAAACTTTATATCCGGCTTTATTGACAAAAATTGTAGAACTAGATAGATTTTTGCAAAAATGGCGCTAAGTTAACGAAAATAACGCCTAATTGATTAATTAATTATTAAAATATTTTAATATATGGACTATATTGCTTACTAGCTGTATACCCGCTCTTCGTATGGAATATACATAATATAAAGAAACTACAATTATGTGCAAATTCCTATAGTGCTCTAAATAACATTGTTATTCAAAATATTCTATTAAAATATTCAATTTAATTCTTCTAAAAAGAAGCATAAAAATCTATGTTCCTACTTTACAAAATTATCTTCACAAAACATTTTGGTCCCGTTTGTTAACACATATATAAAAAAAAATTTCATTCGCACAAAACGACAGAGATTATCAAGCAAATGAAACTTTTTCAAAATAGTGAATTCGGAGATATTGCGATCAATTTGGCGACATATTAAAAATATACCGAATTTTTCGCTGAGTGGGACGATTGAACTGACAGACAGCCCTATAAAAACATCATTATAATACTATCCCCTAACAAAATACAATTAATTGCATTGATTTGGCATAATTTTATCAATTTGTCGACATTTTCATCGATTTGGTGGCATTTTTATCAATTTGGCGACATTTAAAATGTTGCTAAATTTGTTGCAAATGGAACGGTTGGAATACCGAAATATCATTACAGCCCTATCTCTTAACAATTAATTTCATTGATTTAGCGTCACTTTTATCAATTTGGCGACATTTTCGTCAATTTGACAATATTTAAGAATAAGTCGCTAAGTATGCGATATCCCATCAAATTTGTAGATCTGAAGAATAAAACATCCTAATCTCGTCTGTATATGTCAAAATGAAAACTCTATATGGTATTAAAAGATATACCCGTACTACTCTTATTCTGTTTCAACAATTGGATAAACGCAATATATGAGTTTATTAGCTAAAGCGATATATAAGTTAATTGGCTAAACACAATATATGAGTTTGAAAACTCTTTTCCAAAATAAAACAGTGACGTATGAAAGTAAAAATCTCAACAATTCCCTTGGTCTTCAAATACGAAGTTCGTAATTAATATAATTTAGTCAAAAATACAATGCCGTTCATTTGTAACATATATTTTTATATCCATTAATTTATATTTAAATCCGAAAACAAATTAATAAAGATCGTTTGCAGTATAAACGCATTTGATTTAATTGCATTACTAGCAACATGATATAAGAAAAAGTCTTCCTCATAAAATGCTCATAAGTAGATAGCTAACATTTTGATGTCGTCATATTTTTCATTTTTGGGTAAAAGCTTGTGGATGGAGAATAGACTTTCATCAATAGGCATCATGGAGAATAGACTTTCCATTTACCTTCATGTTTAAACCAGCGATTTCTACTAGCAACTTGTAAGCGCAATAAAGTCCCGCCAAACCACTACGTGGGGCTACATTTTGACTACCCACAAAATTTTATGAAATTCGGTGCAGCCGTTCTCCCGTGATGATAAGATAAACACACACAGACAGATTTTCAATTTTATTTATATAGATTGCGGATATTATCAATATTGATAATTATCAATTTAGAGTTGCGTGAAATATAAATTAATTATGAGTACTTCGAAATAGTTTTAGATGTTGTCATCCGGAAAAGCGCCAAATGGCATTAAAATCAGCATTCAACATTAAAATCATTGTGCCGTAGATCGTATACATAATTTTTTCACTGTGAGAAAAGTAAATTCATTGAATTATGTAGGTAAAGCCATGTGCTGTGCACATCAGATATTTTTATTATTATTGTTATAGACTAATTAAAAATGGAGATTGATTAAAAATGGAGACAGATTAAAGCGTCAATTAAATTATGTTTTCAGGGGCGGTTGTTTGTTTGTTAGCATTTTAGTTTCGAAAATCAACACCTAAACTATTAAAACGCATCTGATCATGTATGTATGTTAGTACGTTATAATATATGAAGTATATCAGCATGTTGGTATAAATGTTAGTATAAATGTATGTATGTATGCATGTATGTATATCGATTGCAAACCCCGTTTTATAAGTAGGAAGTAGGCATGTGCCTAAAGCATTAAAAAATGAAAAATAATTAATGGATTGTTTATAAAAAATTGCCCCCAAATCTCAAAAAATAAAACACTTGATTGTATACATCATTGGAATGCGAATTATCAGCACAGAAAGTTGTAAGACCTCGACAAGTACGCAAAATATTCGAAAAGTTGAAAAAATTTATCAAATTTTAATTTAATTACAAAGAAAATAACCTCAACTTGCTATTGCAGGCAGTTGTGGTGCTAAAAACGGGATAAAAACGAAGTGCTAAAAAAGAAGGAAACACAGAAAATTAATTAACTCAAAAAATTCTAATTTTGGGAATTTTACCATTAATTTCAAATTGGGTATGTAGGCCTTGTATATTTAGCAAGTAAACTGTGCAATATACGAATCAACCTTGCACCTTCGTATAGGTTGGACAGCCTGGGTCGAAAAAAAAAAAGAAAGAAAGTTGTGTGAACACCTTAGCTAGTTTTTTATAAATCATAAATCATTAGAAATTAATGTAATAAAATATATAATAAATTTTTAATCATTGAAAAAAATTATATACATCACTACTTTTTACCTGTTGTAAAAAATTTCTGACTATTGCCAAGTCAACATATTTACTATTCTTATTTGTTTAAATCTTCGAATCTAAAATATCATCTTTCCACTGATCAATGTGTACATTCTGTGACTTTTTCTCTCTTCGTAGTTTATTTCGCGTTCCTTTACTTTAGTAAATGAAATTAAATACGTTGTGTGATAACAAGAAAGCTTTTAAATTAAGTTTGCGGTGAAAAAAACAAAACATCAAAGCGAACTGTCACTCAAACTTTGAAGAAAAGTGGTTTGGACTTAACTCCGGTTAAATTGATTTATATCAGTGCTAGAGAAATTGTTTTCGATCTGTAAGTTAGAAATATTTATTAAAAAGCGGTGATACAAATAACGAGAGAATTATTTGTAAGAAAGAAAATGCTGACTTGGTCCTTTACTGCCCTTATGCCAAGTTTTCGAACTGCTCGTCAAAAAGAGGCAGCCGATAAAAAAAGCACAAAAATCCTTAAGTGGGGAGAGCGGGTAGATTCCCATTAAAACCTAAAGAAAAATCATTTTTTGTGGAAATCAAATTTGCAATTTATGTTTTCACTAAATAAAATCTATCTCTCAGGATCTACTATTGATAAAGTGATAAAGTTTAGATGATGACTACTTTCAAATTCCTTGAAACATCTATTTTTAAAGATTGGATATAACTAGAGCTTAGAAAATAACTGACATGAATTCAACATCAAATCCTAGAGGTGGTAGGGTAGTTCACTAATAATTTCTACTTCCGCTTTCTTTTTTATCTCTAGTGCAAACATTTTCCTTAAAACATCTATTTCTCAGGATTTCAGCTTCAAATTCTAGAGGGAGTTAGGAGACTCACTAAGGATTTATATCTCCGATTCTGGAGATATCAATGATAAATTCATATTAGTCATCACATCACCTAAACTCAATCTATAGTGATATGTTTTCACCTTCAAATTCTGTAGGGGGTTAGGAGACTCACTAATGATTTTTATCTCCAGTTCTGCAGATGCCCTTTCGATTCAAAAATTTACATTTTCCTTGCAACATATATTTTTATTAAAGACTATAGATAGAGCTTAGACAATGACTGATACGGATTCAGAATCAAAGTCTGGAGGGGGTTGGGGGTTCATGAAGAATTTTTACTTCAGTTTTTTTCATTTCTGGTTCAAAAATTTTCTTTGAAACATCTATTTCCAGTTTTGCCTAGAGATAGAGTTTAGGTGTTGAATAATATGGATTTAGCATCAAATTTTAGATAGGGTAGGGGAATTTTCTAAAAATGTTCACTTCTAGTTCTTTTCCCAATTCGGGTTTAAAAATTTTCATTTCCTTGAAACATCAATTTCTTAGATGTATAGACATTCGATGATGACTGGTGGTGATGAGTCCATACTCACCATCAGGTTCCTTAAGTGGTAGGGCGATTGACTAAGGATTTCCCATTTCCAATTATTTTTCACTTCCGGTTCAAAAATTTTCCTTGAGACATTTATTTTTTTTTTTCAAAATCAGTTTTGCATAGAAGTGATATGATAACTGATATGAAATCAGCATCAACTTCTAATGTGAGACGTCCAAGGATTAGTCACTAAGGATTTCCTTCATTTCCGGTACCAGAAATTTGACTTCCGATTAAAAAATTTACATTTTCCTTGCAACATATATTTCTCCGGATTGGGTGTAGATAGATAAAACTTATATGATGACTAATATAGATTCAGCATCAAATTTTCAAAAGCACAGCATTAAGGATTTTTGCTTCCAGTTTTGGTAATGCCACTTCCGATCTTTCTGAAATTTTGTATTACTGTACAAAAAAGTATGCGAAAGAGTATAGAAACGTTTAACAGTTCAGGTAAAAATGAAGAAACACACTCACTTGCCTCCATATAAAGGCCCCTTCATAAATTTGTTATTTATTTATTTATTGAATAAATGTTAAGAATTTTTAAAAATTTTTATTTTGAAAATTTTTAAGAATTTTTATCCAAATATTCCAATTACAACGTGTTTATAATAAAGTTTGTGAAGCGTGTAAAATCATGCGTGCCTCCCTCAATTTAAGATCTTTTTTTCTCCAAGCGGTTATTTTCAACCTTTGGCGCATTGTAACTACCGTCAAAGCTAATTCACCCATAATCGTAATATTTTACATTCTATTATATTATGGGCATATATATATATATATTTCACTTAAATTTAAATACCTATCTATCAAGTAATTTGTATTTATGAACATTTAAATGCTTCAATAATTTTAGCATTTAGTCAGAAAACTACGTTAATCTATTACTCTTTAATATAATTTTAGGTGGGGGTTAAAGTATAACCTCTTAAGTTATTTTACTAAAAAAATGGGAATGAATGTGTCGCAGTATATTCAGATATTTTCTTGTATCGTAAGACATACTTCAATTGATACTTCAAACGATCAATTAATCTGTCGTGAAAGCAAAATTTCCTACTAAACTTTTAGTAAATCTGCTATTTGTACTAATAGGTAAAGGGTAAAATAACGCGCTCTTAATTTTTTATATCATTTGAAGAAATAAGGAGACAGCCGATGTGGTGGCCGAGCGGTCAAAGAGGCAGGCGTTTCCTCGTGATGGCTCGGCTGCCAGATTGCGGGTTCGAGTCCCACCTGCGGGCATGGATGTTTGTGATGTCTTATTGGGCAGAAGTCGGACTTCTACCGTAGGGGTGCCCCGGGTCTTAGACCAAACAGAAGCAGCGCAAATTTCTTTCCTTAATTAGGACACGAGAACAACAAATAAGGAGACAAGTCCATAAAAGTTTAAATATTCAAATATAATTACAGAAAAGATTACATTTTCAATAAAAAGTCTTTAATGATCCTCCATTTAAGACGTACAAAAAGTTTTTAAAAAAGCCAGAGGAAGGACGACTCATGAAGGACGTCAAAACGTCCTTCATCAGTGACAATGCAAATAAAATATGAAAGACATCAGCTCTTATATACAGCCTGAAACCGCAAAACAAAATTTGCATGATATAAGAACTCGTGTCTTTCATATTTTATTGCCACTGATGAAAGACGTTGTGACGTCCAAAAGCACTCTGACCTTTATGTAACTTTTGTACGTCTTAAATGGATTGTTAAGGATCTTTAATGAAAATTTAATTTCTACTGTAATTATATTTTAATATTTTTAGACGTGTTTTCATACTTTATGGTTTAATTATTCAACTACAAACAACGATTATTTTAGCTGCTAAGTAATGCCTGTGTCAACCCCCTCTTGAGGGGGACCCATACTTTCATAATTTTCAAAAAAACGTTTTTTTAACACTTTCCAAGATAGTTGAAAAATGTTTATGACTTCTGTCATTCCATGTGTCTGTCCGCTATTTTAATCGCTAGTATTTCGGAATTTGAGGAAAATTTTTTGATAATTAATATAGTATTTTATTTATTGATCCGATTAAAAATTCTTATGATTGCAAATACTGTGTAGAGGTTCAATATTCTTGTTTTTAACACTTTCCAACATAGTTGAAAGGCATTGACTTTGATCATTCTGTCTGTCCGTTCGCACGATAACTACCATAAAAATGACTTAATGAAATGGCATTTTAGTTGGTTGAGACGGTCTGTGGGATATTTGAGAATGAAAATGAATAATATCACCCAATAAGTTTCGGATTTAACCAGGGATAAAAAAATTAAATGCATTGAACCCTAAGGAACTTAATTTTTTAAACGTTTTTAAGAAGAGTTAAAATTCCCAAATTACTTCGAAAATATTCAAATTATCACATAAAATGTGTAAAAAAATTTCATCAGAATATGTTGGGTAGTTTTTTAAATAGGAATTGAAATAACAATTATACCCATAAATCACATGTATATGAAAATATCACGTGACTCGTTACAAAATAAAATATAGCTTCCAATTTTTACACTGTTTGCTTTTCTATAGATCCTTAAACATCGTTTAAATTTATATTTAATGTTACATCCGTCATAAAAGCGCTTTATTTTTACGTACTATCTAAGTATCTAAATTCTGTGCCAACGCAATTACAATATTTTTTATTTCAAATTACCACTAAACTTTTATCATTTCTACAACGAGGCTTAATTTTAACTATAAACTATAACATACACAATGTAAACAAATCAAGCTATTGTAAGGTGAGTTGTATAACAATTGCTGAATTTTTTTCACACAAAATTATTTAACTCTGGAGTTTGGAATATAAGTGATATGGATGAAATATTTATTGAATTTACACACCGGGGCGCGGTAGCCCATTGGTTAGCGCGTTGGAGTTGCACTCGGTAGGCCCGGGTTCGATTCCAGCCACTGCCAAAACTGCCGCCGTGTTCACGCGGAGTACGATCACGTTAAACATGTGGGTCCTTCCGAGAGGTTGGTGGTAGGGGAAGGAGGGTACGGTCCCTGTGGATGCCTCCCCCACTGGGTTCCGGTCTAAATTGGGTGGCACTTTCCGGCCGTCCAAACAGTTACCTTACACCTTTCTGGTAGGTCGGACAGTCTGGGTCTCAACAACAACACAGATGCAACCGGTTCTCGTTAGATCACCGAAGTCAAGCAGCATCGGGCGCGGTTAGTACTTGGGTGGGTGACCACCTGGGAACACCGCGTGCCTTTGGCACATTTCGGGCGCGGTAGCCCGGTGATTTGTACGCTGGATTTGCAAGCTGCCACAACTGCCGCCGTGTTCATGCGAAGTACGATCACATTAAACATGTGGGTCCGTAAGTCCTTCCGAGAGGTTGGTGCTAGGGGAAGGAGGGTACGGTCCCTATGGATGCCTCCCCTACTGGGTTCCGGTCTAAATTAGGTGGCACTTCCAGGCCGTCCAAACGGTTACCTTACACCTCTCTGGTAGGTCGGACGGTCTGGGTCTCAACAACGACAACACAGATGTAACCGATTTTTAAAATCTCCCAATACTTTCCCTATACATTACCATGTACAGCAGGGAAAGTAAAAATCGGATGTGGGCAGCACATGACTTTCCCTGCTTGGGTGTGTCACTTGGGTGTGACCCTGGTGCTGATTAGATTTTGGTACGATTCGGAAACGAACAACCTCTCATTTTTTATGAAATGGGTCGTAAAATATTCATGTATCTACTCTAGCTAAAATATTAATTCACCATATTTCACAAAATTTTGGTAGATATGTCACTTGTGGGGATACTCTGGTGCTGATTAGATTTTGGTACGATTCGGATAAGAACAACCTGCCTTTTTTTACAAAATGGCCCGCAAAAATCACAAAAATCTAAAAAAAAAAGAAAACGTATGTCCAAATATATCAATTAATTTCTTGTTTTATACACAGTTTTTGACGAGGAAAAGAATATTAACTCCATTACTTTAGAACTAACCGTTCTCAAGATATTTGACATTTCTTGCATTTTTTACGCCGCTTTCGGAAAAATGTCCAATTGCCAACTAAAAACAAGAATTGAATTAAAAATGTAAATTTAGTGTTATTTTGTGCAATTAAACTCAATCTAATGAATTATTAAAGAAATAAAAAAAAATGAATTTAAGTCAGCAGAGAAATTCATGTGCTAGCCACATCAGAATTTTACTTTCCCTGTAATGCATGGTAATATATAGGTAAAGTATTGGAAACATACCAAAAATCACAACTCGAGTTTTCAATGTGGAAAGTAAAAATCTGATGTGGGCAGCATATGACTTTCCCTGCAAACTTACATTCATCGTCCCTTTATTTCATTAATAATTCATTAAATTTAGTTTAATTGCACTAAATAACACACATAAATAGTGGACACAAATTCGGCATAGCAAAAATGCGGAAAAACTAAAATATCTCGAGAACGGCTTGCACAACGGTTTAATTGCATAGAATAGGGCCAACAATTATAAATGACATTGAATTGGCACTTTTAATTCAATTATCGTTCTCAGTTGGTAACTGGATGTATTTTCAAAGGTGGCGCTGCGTAAATGCGAAGAAACTAAAATATCTCGAGAGCGGCTTGCCCTAGTGTAATGGGGTTGGTCTTATTCTTTTCTTCGTTAAAAATTACGTATAAAACAAACATTCAGTGGATATATTTAAGCATACGTAGTTTTTATTTTTGATTTTGACGATTTTTGCGGGCCATTTTGCAAAATAAGGCAGGTTATTTTTTTTTCATCGTATCAAAATCTAATCAGCACCAGAGTGACCCACAAGCGACTTATCTACCGAATTTTGTGAAATTCGGTCCATTAGTTTTTCAGCTAGAGTGGATACAGGCAATTTTTGTGGTCCATTTCACAAGAAACGGCGGGTTCTTTTATCCCGAATCGTACCCAAAACTAATCAGCACCAGATTCGCCTACAGGTGACTTACCTACCAAATTTTATGAAATTCGGTTAATTAGTTTTTTAATTAGAGTGGATACAATATCTGCACAGACAGACACACACACATACGTCACGTTAAAAATGGTTTTATCGTATTCTAGAAGTCCCGAAATGTGTAGATCCGACGAAAACTCGAGTTGTGATTTTCGGTATGATTCCAATACTTTCCCTATACATTACCATATATTGCAGGGAAAGTAAAATGAAATGGTTTGTCATAGTTTCAACAATTTTGAAGAACTATTTTATCATGAGATAAGTAAATGATATAATAATGAAATATTATAATTCTGATGTAATATTAACGGCAAAAGCATCGTAAACATTTCGCAAATTATACTTTCGATGACGTCATTTGAATAAAATTCATCTTTTGTTAACAATGTTTTTTTTGTTGTTGTTTTTTTGTTTTTTTATGAATTTTTAAGATTGTTTAATTTTGTCGATGGCAATTTTTGAGCAACTTAAAATGTAAATAAAATTTAATTTCAGTTGGAAAGTGTTTCATAACCAATCTTTCTTGTTTCTATTTAATATTATAGAGGTTTCTGACAAGTTAATTAAGCCGATTTCAAACCTCTCGCTGATTAGTTGTAGGCAGAAACTTCACACAAATAGCCGACGATTGCGTTATTGAAGCACTAGAAACCTTAAAAGTTTAGATATTTAATTCTAAACATGATTGCAACACCAGTTAATGAAACTGGGAAAATATGGAATGTTAACAGTCGTGGGCTTTATTGTATATTCTTACAAATAAACAGAGCATGTCACAACTATTCTTGTCATGAACATTACTATTAAAGTGTCATATTGCACAACAATTGTATGTCTTATTGTTGTAAATCTCGCTATACTAAAAACGCAACACGGTATTTTCCCACTGTATTTCGAACAAACGGGAAAACGTACATTTATGAAAGTTTGCCATTTGGTCGTAATACAGTAAGTAATCGTTCGTAATAGCAAGTGGCACGAAAGAGTTCGCGAGACAGGCGCAGTGAGCGCTAGCGAGTAAGCAGAAGACGAAACCTTCCGACTCACAAAGTGAGTCATATGGTTAGCGAGGCTTTTCCCGGCCATCCGTTAAATTGCTCTAAACCTTCGGGTTAGCTGGACAGTCTGAGTTCTTCAGGTCCCATCAGGGTTGGCGAGAATAACGAGCAGGGGGCCTGGGCCGAACTGGATGAAATAACTCGCGAAGTTAGTTTCGGAATTTCGTGAAATGCAGCTAATAAGGGGGGGATGAGGTCCCAACATGTGTATTAGGCTTGCAGCGATCTCTGGCAATTAATTAACGGCAACAAACAAAGGCCTGAGCCTCGGGGTTTGGAAAGCATTAACGAGCATGGAACACGTAGGTGGTCATGTGTGCCGACGGTTTTGAAGAGCTCGCAAAACGAGCAAACGAGCTTCAGGGTTTTATGAGCGTCAATTAACAAAGGATTGCCCCCAACTGAGGTATTACGCCGGCAAAACAAATGTTACGAAAGATCTCGTGAAGCGAGCGTCAGTGAGTAGAAGGCAAAGCCTCGCGACTCGTGAAGCGATTTACAGGTGTTGGTGAGCAGGGGGCGGAACCCCCTAGTGTTTAAAACAAGATAAAGGGAAACGCTTGCTCGATGGTTTAAAAACTTCATCAGAAGCATCCATGCAGTTAGAGAGACCATTTACATCCATGATTATATATATCAAATTCTTATTAATAATTTTCTTCAAGCTTTTGCTCTACAATGAAAAGGATAATGATTTCAAAATATTAGTTTTTTAATTCTCATTCATTTTTGTACTACAAATTTTACATTTAAAAATTACTTTTCTGCTCTACAAATTATGCATAATTGCATTTGAAATTAAGTTGATTTAAATAAGTATGTGGTTTATGTTTCATTATATGTCGTATAATAATTAATCGCACATGTCTGGGGAAACTATAGGTGCAGTTCTTTTCTTGTATGAAATTTAATAGGAATGGATCAAGACAAAATTAAAAATATATTTTATTTACGCATTTAAAATATATCTTGGTTCGTTAAAGGCAAAGAATGCAGTCAAAATTTTATAGTATAATCATGCTGAATAACAATATCAGTAAGTAATGACATCAAAATTTTCTCTTTTTTTTTTCATTTGAAGCATTGACTTTGCCCTTTCTGAGTCAAAATAACATTATTTAGCGTATTGCTATCCTCATGTTTGTGAATCTCAACCCATTAAATGTCCATGGATTTACTTGGAATGTTCTTGTTCATACATTTCCACTTCCACTTCTTGCCATCCGTTCTATCATAGTTCAGAACCTCAAACTTTTAATATAAGTTTTGCATTATATGAAGCATCAACTGTGTTTTCCCGCTTCATTACAAATTTAAAAAATGTTCGATTCTTTCAACACTGCAATCACCAAGAAAGCCAAATATAGACAAATTAGGTAAATTCCATATGCACGTTTAGTTTGGAAACGGCAGACAATCATTATGGTGAGAGTTGATATCAGACTTATTGCTAGGGCAGAAAACAGAATGGTCGTCAAAGGCGTGTAGTTAAGCTGCAAGAAAAAAATCGTGAAAACTGAATTAGTTACTGTATTACACTGTTAATCGTTATTGGATGACACTAAAACACAACACACAATGTTGCTACTCAATAAAATATTTCCTTGATATTTCTTATTTACGAGGGCGTTTCATAAAATAAGGGAACAAAGCCCACTTTAACACACGCTTGAAATTCATTATTGGATGGATACGTTTTGATAGACTGCTTAGATGTCTGTTTGTTTTCTCTGCTACTAGAGGGCAGTACATATCAGACACGCTGTTTAGAAAACATCTAAAAATGACAATACTTGAGGAAACGTAGTCAAACGTTGATATCCATAGTGTGATAAGATTTCTGATACAAGGAGTCGTTTTGCTTCATGATAATGCTACGTCCCACATTGCCAACTGTAACTATCACAGCGCTTCCATTGGAAGCTGCTTGAAAGCCCATTTTACAGCCATAGTCTGGCACCAAGTGATTTTGCCTCTTACGACCTTTGAAGAAGCACCTGGCTGGAAATTGATGTGCAACCAGCAACCAAATTCAACAAACTGTAATGTCTTGGCTTCAAGATCTAGACACCAGATCTAAGATAAATGCTTTCATGTATCGCTGGAACAAATATTTAGATGACTGTATGAACATTACATGGAAAAGTAATATGTGTTCAGGTATGTTACTAGTTATCTTTAAATTAATATAAGAATAAATATATTAATGCCGCTTGCTTTTTTTACTTTATTTAATGAAACGCCCTCGTATAAACGGCAGTTTGACAATGCCAGTGATTTTCTTCTAGAAACATGATAATTTCATGCCAAGAAACTCTAAAAATAGATTCCCTAAAGTCGCAAACACATACATTCTACTAACAGGAGTCTTTTTACGAGCTGCAAGGCCTCCTGTGACCAAACGGCTGATTCACTCTGGCCTTCCGTTCAGATTCATAGAAACCAGGTTTGAATTCTGGGCACGGATAAAAGCTCTGCGTATGCATACATACCCGTAATTGTTTGGAATCTAATTTAAACTTTAGGTCTCTATCAAAATATTCCTGGTGTTTATAAAAAAAGAAATAGAACGCCAAACTATTCCAATTCAATAAAAGCCGAAAGATTGAGAGGAAAAATTTTTCGTAAAATTCCTTATGTAACAAAAACAGTTTCGGCGTCCTACCTGGCAACTGAATTAATGTTTCTTACGGAACAATTTGTGCATATTTTAATAGAGTAGGTTCTTGTTAAAGTAGTCCTGGTGCGCATACAAATAATAGTATAGCTCCAAAATTTTCCAATTCAATCAAATCAGCGAGCTGCAATCTGTGACGGAATAAAGGTTATTTTCCTTTTTCTTGTGTGTGTGTGTATGTGTTCTTAAATTTATTATGTAATGAGAAAACTTTCTACTTTCTTCCTAGCAGCTGGATTACTGAACAGCTGGGTTTCATATATTTAACAGTGCAGAAATAAGAAAGAATTGTGAAAATTATAAATATATATATACTGTGTATATATATATATATATATATATATATATATACAGTATATATATATATATATACTACACCCTAATTTAAACTGATGTAATAGATAGCATTGAATGTAATCTCTGTAAGAATACATATTGTTGCAAATACCTGAAAGGTATCAGCGTCTGTTATCTTTCCCCAAGGAAAACGACATTGTCAAGTAACCATTATAATTATTTGAAGGACGGGATGCTTAACCTTCGGCGATATATCGCCAACTTGGCGAAATTCAGAAACTGCTCGAATTTTCTAAATTGGCTAAGAACTTTACAATTTAGGCCGATTTTCTACAGATTTCCACAAGGGTATGTATTTTTTCCATATTTGGACTCATTCTTCTATCCTAAGAATACACCATAGGATGCCTCGTAACAATTAATAGGAGAGTCGGTTCAACACAGTCTCTATAAGACCTTTAAATGTAGCAGGTGCGTTAAAAAGTCCGAAAAGTATCATTTTGAGCTGCCAGAGTCCTTAACTGGTGATGAAAACTGCCCTTTCTTTATCATGGAGCTGAGCGTTCTATAGTAGATGATTTTGAGCGCAAAACCGAGTCAGGCATATAAATGTTTTTAAAAACCCGCTTTTGATTCTAGAAAAGTTTCATATTTCAATTTTATTTTTACTCCAAATTAATCACACCTGCAAAATTCAGAAACATACTTACCACCATCGAGCCACTGTCACTTTGTGCCAATTTTATTATGCAAGGAATTCCAACTCCCAGAAGCAACGCTAATGGCAGTTAAGAAAAATCTCCATATTTCACACTATATTATTATAGAAGTAAATGAGCTGTTTCCATTATATAATACAAGTACACATTTCACCATATAAGTTATATTATACTATATTGTCTGTAAATTATTTTATTGTAAAGATTCCGTGTGTAATAACACCACGTTAAAGGTTTATCAATTTTCATGGATATTAGAATTTTTTTCGAAAACAAATATGCGATTTTATAAGAATAGCTTATTAACTACGTATACAGACCAGAACATATAGATCCATAAATTCTTATTTCGAAATCTGTCAAAGTTTCAATTTGGCGTTATTACCCAAGCTTATATGAGTAATAACACTAACACTGAAGGAGTAATAACGCACTGCAAACAAATTTAGAATAAGGTGGAATATGGGCGTGCAATTGGTATAATACTAAAGGTACAAATTTATCTTACCTACCAATAAAGCTCAAGATACAGTGCCACAGATATTTTATCAAACCTTAATTTTCAGAATCAATAGATTAGGCATTTACAGAAATTAAAATTCTGAAAATTAAACAAAAAAATCTTGTATTATTTATATAGAGAAATGTTTATCCTTGCAACAATATTTTAGGAAAAAGCGAAATCATCAAATTCATAACTTTGGGGGAAATAACACGCTATGTAGCGTTATTACCCCAGTTTACTTATTACACATTATACTTTAAACAACAAACTACCTCGTAAACATATTTCAATTTCTTTAACAGCATTTTGAAAATGCATGAAATGCATTACATTTTATGTACTGTACAAAGACCTCTCTGATAAATATATACAGGGTGTTTCAAGAAATTTCTTGAAGGATTGGTTGTACGTCCATAGTTCCAATTTAAGAAATGCAACAAATAAGATAAACTTTCAAACTACGACAGTTTGGGTCACGTGGAGCGTTTTAGCAAAATAAAAAATACTTGAAATAGGATCTCTACTAAGAAAGTTCTAATTAGCAAATTGTCCCTTATTCATTTAAATATCCCTTGAGAAAAGCAGTTCATCTCGCAAAATTGTCCTTGAAAAAATTGCCAAAGTTATAGGGCTTAAACTACTTTAACCCTATCAAAAGAAACGGTGAATACATAAATTTCAAGGGGCGCACAAAAATTGAATTTTGTTAGATAAAATTTCCATTCGAAGAGTTGCGCGAACACCTATCTTCAGAAAAAGTTTTATATAGTCCCCAAGTATCCTTCGAAAACTCATGATACCTTGGATGATTTTAGCCATGAAAGCTTTTCTGTTTGACTCATTAGGTTATGGAAAATATTTTATGACTGCATTTTGTTTTCTAAGGGGCTTATAAAAAATTTGCATGTTGTATTTTTTACTAAAAGACGTCACAAAATCAAAATTTACATACAATGATAGTCTACTTTAATTAAAGCATTTCGTAAATTGGAACCATAGGACTACAACCAATCGTTCAACAGAGGTTTAATCGTGCATAATTTTTAGAACAGCCTGTTTAGTATACACACAACCTCGGAATTTTTGTATCAGACGTCGAATCAGCTATACTCTTCGGAATGATCACATTTTCAAACAAAAAGAAAATATTTTGCCGTTGTCTTGCGATTTAGATCCCCCCCCCCCTTTACCAGATCCTTTGCGAATTGCGCAAAATGTCATCATTGGTGCTATTACCCGAAGGACCTTATTACCCGTGTATTATTGTATTCTCAACGTAAGTCTTTAAAATTATTAAAACTAATGAGGGATTAAAAATGTTTGAAGTCTTTAACTCCGACAAACCCCAACTTGAATTAATGAAGAGTCAGCATACAGATAAAAATAATTTTTATTTACTAGAGACATATACATATATTGATTCTTAATGAAACAAAATATTGATGTTTCTCTTCGATGAGCCTAAAACTGTAATTTTATTTTAAACACATTGCTTCGCTTATTCATTTCATTAACAATTCTATCAAACTTCTCAAAATGCAATTTATATGGGTTAACTTCATAAAACACAACATATAACAATTGAAGGGCATCAAGCGGTTTTGAAAGCAAAGCATCCTACTACAGGACAAATACACAGTGCAGCCTCATAAGCTAAAACAAGAACGTCTTCTATCCTGTTCTACATCAGCCGTTCTTGCTGTAGTTTGTGTGGCTGAGCTCTTTTTTGTCCTAATGGAGGCTCTTTTTGTCTCTTAAACCATGACTTTCACTTATCATATGCGGTATTTAATGAAGCTGTCCTGCAGTAATTGCATATATTTCCTTAATAAAATTAATAACATTTTAAATTAATATTTTTATTTTTGTTTCTTAAGTTGCGATGCCTTTAAAAGTAGACATGATTTTTGTGCATGTTTCAAATATTATTTTAAGGCTTTTAAAATAGTTTTGCTTTGGATGTTTAAAACAATTTACGCTTTTAATTTAGAAATTGCTTACGTATTTTGGCTCATGTTGCACTCCTTTTTCAATTTCGAAATGTCTCACGGAATGTTATTATGTTTTATGTTTCACGGAAACATATATATTTGTCTAAATAGAATACAGTATTCCGAATATGTTTGAATTTAAAATTGTCCAAACTAGATACTTCACAAGCCAGATTTCTCTGCGGCAATTTTGGCGTGCTACATTATCTGTGCTGCTATTCTGCATTAATCTGGCAGTCTGGTCTGATCTGCAATACCGGCCAGAGTAAAAAAGGAGTCTTCATATCAACTATAATTTAATAAAATTAACTAGAAACAAAGCACTTAGCAACAGAATAAAATAAATAAGTAAAGTTTTTAACTAGTCTCTGAAGCAAAATAGGTCCGCTTTTATCAAAATAGGACAGGGTAGTTATTCGAGGAAAGGCAGGAAAATTGCTGTCAAAATTTTCGAATAAATGTTTTCCTATATTTGCTGTGTCATTTATCCTCACCAAGAAAGCTCTTTTTTTGCCTCAAAAACCGGTTGAAACCTCTAAATATTTGTCTTGTGCTGCTGTTACTAAAGCGTTATAGTTTTAAGTTTATTTAGAGAGCAATTAGAGCGAATTATTTTATATTTGCAATTTAATTTGTAACGGTCTCGCTGTTCAAGCCGGAGATTAAATCGCGGATCTTTAAACTGGCCAGCTGATGTTCTAACCATTGAGCTGCTGAGACAAGATTCCAACTTCTAGTCAGAATATACCTTATAATCTCATCCCTATGAAGTCAGATCGACAAACAACTACCGATATGAATGCCCACCTTCATATTATCTGCTCTTTTATCCAGGCTAGTATCCTGTGTGATCGTGGTTAAAATTGACGCAATATTTAAGCAGGGTACAATGACATTTCGAAACTGGATCTTTTTCGACAACTATCATCATTATAACAAACCTGTAGGGTTAATCTACTCGGTTCCATTATATCGTCTCATTGTCCCAGCCCAGCAGGGGATCAAACAGCGGATCTTCAGACTGGTCCGCCGACTCTCTAACCATTGAGTTACTAGGATAAAATTCAAATTTATTCTCGTTGATGGACAATTTTCAATAGTTTAGATTTTTATATCGTAATGACACTCTAGAACACACATAAAGCTACTATTAATCTAGAACGCTCATAAAGCTACTATTAATCTAGAACGCACATAAAGCTACTATTAATCTAGAACGCACTTAAAGCTAATATTAATCTAGAACACATTTAAAGCTAATATTAATCTAGAACGCATATAAAGCTACTAATATATACATAAATATATATTTAGAATTAAAACAAAATTCCACTACTTTTATAAAAGGATACTTAAAAATGGAGCTCCAAAGCAAGCAGCTATTCCCATTCTAGGGAAGCCTTTTCGAGCTACTGCAAGGTTTGACAAGAAATCTGAAAAAAAAAATGAAAATTTTATTTTGTAAATAATTTTTCTTAAACATACATGTATAGCTGCGGGAATAAATGAACCACCTATCGTTATTCGTGCACCATTCATAGTAGAACAAATTCAAATATACCATTTAATGTTGAATAACACTTACAAATTCTATGCTTAGGATATGCATATCGACATGACTTTTATAAAAATTTACATGTAGACTAACTTAGAGATGTAGAATTTGTGTATGGCATCAAAACTGGGTGCTATCATTAGAAATTTTTATGTTTGTACGCAATATGATATGAAGACTGCCCCTTATGCAATTTTTTAGCATAAGAATTTGTAGATGTTATTCCTTTTTGAATGATAGCAAAATAATGAGGTTGTTTTTATTTCAACTGCACGCATTTGCAGGATCCATCATCTATTCATTTTCATAGCCATCCACACTGGATAGAAATAATTTTCATGCAATTTAATTTTACAATTAAGTAAATGATTATCCAATTTATCTCTTTAAAAATTTGCTAAATTTTTCTACTTCTTTTTAGACTAGGCACCTTTGACAACCAGCCAGGCCGGTCACTTGTAACTCACCTGACGTAACTTTGGCATGACTTGTATTTTTCATGTATCTGTAAAGTTCAGGATGGATAAAAACTAGAATTTGCGAATAACACTTTTCTCGAATGCGATTATCGAATTTGAATATTAACCAGATCTTGAATATCCGAATATTTCGAACTGAAAACTCTTTTACCTTCGATTTTAAAGTGCGTTGTTTCGAGTTAAAAAAATCTCAAAATTCAGAAATTAGCACCACATCAGTAATGTTTCTAATAATTGTATTATTATGCTCATAAAGTGTTCATATAATTAATTAGACGATGTCGTAATTTAAAAATTCCTATTACCTACTTTTTTAGAAAAACACAGTTTTTAAATATTTGTCAAAAATCTGAAAAACATTTCACAGATTATGATTATAACTAGAATCGTTTTTAACATCTCCTTTAATATTTTTATTCTCGAACCTTTCTTATTGTGTATTTTAACTATATATAGTTTTAAACAACACCGAAAAGCTTTATCCATACCCGGACATTATATATGCAAGCATTTGCATGCACATAGTAAGCATGTGATTCATGCTTCATTGTATATGTCTGCCTACAAGGGCTTTAAAATTATCATTTAATTAAAACAATATTGCCTTTATTCCGTAAAATCAAAACAGGAAAGAAAGATTTATAAAAAAAATCAGAATTTAACATTAAGAGGAAATGAAAATTTAAATATTTTATTTCTATACATGTGCTATGCGTATGCTGATGTAAATAAATTTTCTAAGTAAACTCATTATCTGCAATAAATTTCCAACTTATTTCTAAAGACGGTCAGGAGTCTAATTAGTTTACGCTTCAGTTCCCTTTCTAGTTCAAAATCTACAGAAATTACAAGTTAAAAACGCCATGTCTGCATCGCGATTTCATTCATCTATTCTTAGAAACTGAATAAAGAACTGGAAGGTTTGAATGAGCTCTGGCTTTCATTGTATTTATTCTTTTTAGTTTTACTGATCTATGGGAAAATACGTTCTAAAGATTTAAATTTAATAAAGGATATATAGGATGTTTCAAAAAGTCTAATTAGGCTTACAACTTTTGAACCGTTAGTGCATACATGCTGCCAACTGAAAAATGTTAGTCTAAAATACTTTCAAAATTGGAAGAGGTATTTGCATAAATATACGAAAACTAGCATCTTATACGCCCCCTTTTGGGCAAAATGTTTAATGACTCCAAATATGTCTATAAACTTTAACGTAATAATTAGTTAGCTTTGACATTTGTGAGCTTTGACGTAGCTTTGACATACCATCCAAGCTTGGGAAATAAAAAAAAATTCCTAATTTATATCAAAATACTACGGTCTTGCCAAGCAATTTTCAAAAGAATTGAAGGGTCCGCATTGCGTCACTCATTGCTACGAAAGACTCGCTCTCTATTCCCTCGGCTCTGGAGAATTCTTTTGGAGCTGATGGCATAGCGCGGGATCAGTAATCTAAAGGTTCCGAGTTCGAGCCTATCCCCCACCATCAGGGACCTGCGGTCCCCCACAATGGTGATCCTGTACGAGATGGCAGCACTACAGATGATGCACACTTTCTCCTCTCCTTTCCTGGTTGATTTCGACTGACGTCACGACGCCGCAAGATGAGATACGACATGCCTCCCGGCTATTTCAGCCCACCGACTGAGTTTCAGCTTGGGGACGCGTTGGAAATTTTCTGGCTGGTCCCCTCCTCACTGAAATTTGACCGAGCTCTCGCCAAGAAGGGGAGAGTGAGGGGGCAACATTGCGTCACTCTTCACTACGAAAGACTCGCTAGCTATTCCCTTGGCTCTGGAGAATTCTTTTGGAGTTGATGGCATAGCGTGGGATCAGTAATCTAAAGGTTCCGAGTTCGAGCCTATACCCCACCATCGGGGATCTGTGGCCCCCCACAATGGTGACCCGGTACGAGGTGGCAGCACTACAGATGACGCACACTTTCTCCTCTCCTTTCCTGGTTGATTACGACTGACGTCACGAAGCCGCACGGTGAGTTACGAAACTCCTCCCGGCTATTTCAGCCCACCGACTGAGTTTCAGCTTGGGGACGAGTTAGGGTTTTCTGGCTGGCCCCCTCCTTACTGAAATTCGACCGAGCTCTCGCCAAGAAGGGGAGTGTGATGGGGCAGCATTGCGTTACTCATCGCTAGGAAAGACTCGCTGGCTATTCCCTCGGCTCTGGAGAATTCTTTTGGAGCTGATGGCATAGATCAGTAATCTAACTAAAGGTTCCGAGTTCGAACCTATCCCACACCATCGGCGATATGCGTCCCCCCCCCCACAGAATTAAGAGACCAATCATGAAATAAAACTTTAGTGTACTTTGTGCACTTGTTTTTGCTACAAAACACTATTCAATAGATATACATTTTCCAAAATTTTGTCTCAGGAATATCACCGTGAATTTTTCACTCAAAACCATCATTCTTTTAATGAACTCCAGATATTATGCAAATTAATTCAACAATCGAACATTCATTGCTAAAGGGACTATATAAAAATATATTTTCTGTACTTTTATTCTAATTTACCACAAAGTTTTGAAAACGTTTTAATAAAATTCTTACAATTCAAAACAATTTTCCAATTGGAATTAAAATTTCCCGCCTTCCACCCATGTGTACTTAAGCCATAAAAACACATCGTTTACTTTAGAATATTTTATTAAAATTCAACAAGCAATCTCTCACTTTACAAACACTTATACTTCACACAGTGTTACACACTTTTTTCTGCTTTTCAGCCCGAAAGACACCCTCTCAAGCATACACGTAACGTGGTCCAAACTTTGCTGACCTTTTTAGGAAAAACCCGTCACACACTTGGAACTCCATTCTGAATGATTGCCCACGACTGGGCATCTTCTCCATTCACTCGCAGAACTGCCAAGGAGAGCCAGACATCGACTTCTCTGGCGATGTCTAGCCTTACAGTCTAACACCTTACAGTCTAGCCTTACAGTCTAACACCTTACAGTCTAGCCTTACAGTCTAGCACTAACTGCTTAAATACAGGGTGCGGCAAAAAGAGCGTACCGATTTGGAAAGTCAATAAAAAAAATACAAAGCAAGATAGAGAAAGAAATCTTTTATACTTGAGAAGTACACAGTATACCATTGTTATCCATTAAGTTTTGAAGAGTACATCAGTTAAATGGCGACCGTCAATGTCAATGCAGTTTTGAAGTCTGTTTCGGAAATTTTGCAGTGATCTGCGGACCATGTCCCGCGGAATCGCCGTGATTTCTTGCGTGATTGCTGCCTTGAGTACTTGCAAATTTGTTGGTCGGTGTTAGTACACTTTTGATAGATACACTTTGAGATAGCCCCACAGAAAAAAATCACATGTGGCCAAATCCGGCGAGCGCGGTGGCCAACCGATATCACCCCATAAAGAGACAAGGTGAACCGGAAACATGTTTCTGAGAATTCCAAATGACCTTCTAGAGGTATGCGACGTGACTCCATTTTGCTGAAACCATACATCTTCCGGATCATGATCGTTGAGTAAACCATTAACTTTTGGACGGAGAAAATTCTCAAGCAATTCACAATAGCGCTCAGACGTTACTGTCACTGTAACACCGCCCTCTTCAAAGAAATAAGGACCCCACACACCGAAATCACCTAAGGCACACCAAGCCATGACGGTAACTAAAAATGGCATGCGCAAACAAGTCAAAAGAGGCCATGCCCACTGCTGTACCTCTACTATGAGCGAAGCAACGCTTCTGCCAAATCAGAACGTTCTTTCTGACGCACCCTGTATAATAAGCCTGGTTGGTCTTTTCGAAATACCCAGATTATTTATTTTCACATCAGCTCCTAGAATTTTCAGTTTTCAACTAAATGTCATGTTTAAAGTTTGTTGCAGAGTTTAGTACAGTGTTTCTCATTTTTTCTTAAGTATCGTTAATTCAGTTAAATTTTTCCTGAAATTTTATCCATATTTAAATGCATTCAATTATTATATTCTTATATTCAATTTTTTACTTATATAGGATTTTTATACGAGGACTGTTTGTTGCATACCGGCATAATTTTAGTAAACTAAAACTTTCGTGCAAAAGCGATACTTTCAAGATGTCCTTTATGAAAGATTTCTGCTGTTGAGCTAAGATTATTATTGACTATCAGAATTTGATTAACGAAGTTATTACAACAACAAGAAAGATCAATCATGCTTAAAGCATTGATTATGAAACACTTTCCAACTTCAATGCAATTTTATTTAAACATGTCTAAAATGCAATACATTCCTCGGTAATATTTTAAAACTTATCACAATACTACATTGATTTATTAAATTTGAAAACTTAAACCTTCATCGAAAAAAATGAACTTCATTCAAATGACGACATTGAAATATAAATTGCCTGGTTTAAACATCTCTAAAATGTGATATATTACTCGGTAATAATTTTAGAATTATCATAATACCACGATAATTTATTATATTTAAAAACTTCATCGAAAACAACTGAAATTCATTCAAATGACGTCATAGAAAAAATAACACGCCTGGCTCTCTCTAAAAAAGCAGCATTTCATTCATAAATAATTTCCCATTCATGTCATTCATCACATATACTATAATAATTTATTTTATTTAAAAATTAAGACCATGGAGCTACAAGTAATTTATCTCTATGCTTAAAACTTCATCGCAAAAAATCGTCCTTCTCTCGGTAAAGTCAATGAATATTTCTTTCACATCAGCTATGCAGACTCCATGAGCTAAATTCTTTTGCGTTAAAAAAATACAGCGATTCCTATACAACTCATCCTACAAATTTTGCTGTTTACATTTTACATAAGTGAAAAATAGGCTTCGTTGTAGAAATAATCAAATTTGGATGAGCATTTAAACTCATATATATTGTAATTGCGTTGTTTTAGTATGTAGATGCACAGAATTTAAACCAAAATAAAGTGGTTTTAGGACGGATACAACACTCAATATGAAATAAAAAGATCTTTAAAAATCACAATTTTGAAACAAGATGGATGCCATATATCATTTTGAAGTGGATCACGTGATACTTTCATATCGTGGTCACGTGATCGTTTCATTTAAGAGGTGTTATTATTATTTTAATTTTTATTTAAAAAACTACTGAATATATTTCGCTGAATTTTTTTTTATATATTTTATGGAACAATTTGAATATTACCTAAAAATTTCGAAGCAATTTAGGAATTTTAAATCCGCTTAAAAAATGCTTGAAAAATTAGGTCCCATAGGGCTCAATGTATTTCATTTTTTCAACCCGGGTTCAATCCAAAACTAATTGGGTGATATTATTCATTTATATTCCCATAGGTGCTACAGACCGTCTGAACAACATACTAAAATTTCATTTTGATTAAGTCATTTTTACGGCAGTTTTCGTGCTAACGGACAGACAGACAGACAGAATGAACAAAGTCATAAACACTTTTCAACTTTGTTGTAAAGTGTTAAAAACGACAAACAAAAGCAAATAAGATTTTCATAAAATTTAATTTCTTCAATGCAAATGTCTTAGAGTCACCTGTCGTCATCACCCGAAAAGAAAATAAATACAATGTTCCTTGATCCATTAAATTTTACTGCCAATGTTATAACTGAATAATTGTGACTCAGAATCACGTGCCATCAACATTCTGAAAAGAAAATAAATACAATGTTCCTTGATCCATTAAATTTTACTGCCAATGTTATAACTGAATAATTGTGACTCAGAATCACGAGCCATCATCATTCCGAAAAGAAAAGAAATACAATGTTCCTTGATCCATTAAATTTTACTGCCAATGTTATAACTGAATAATTGTGACTTAGAATCACGTGCCATCATCATTCCGAAAAGAAAAGAAATACAATGTTTCTTGATCCATTAAATTTTACTGCCAATGTTATAACTGAATAATTGTGACTCAGAATCACGAGCCATCATCATTCCAAAAAGAAAATAAATACAATGTTCCTTGATCCATTAAATTTTACTGCCAAGGTTATAACTGAATAATTGTGACTCAGAATCACGTGCCATCATCATTCCGAAAAGAAAATAAATACAATGTTCCTTGATCCATTAAATTTTACTGCCAATGTTATAACTGAATAATTGTGACTCAGAATCACGAGCCATCATCATTCCAAAAAGAAAATAAATACAATGTTCCTTGATCCATTAAATTTTACTGCCAATGTTATAACTGAATAATTGTGACTCAGAATCACGAGCCATCATCATTCCGAAAAGAAAATAAATACAATGTTCCTTGATCCATTAAATTTTACTGCCAATGTTATAACTGAATAATTGTGACGCAGAATCACTTGCTATCATCATTCCGAAAAGAAAATAAATACAATATTTCTTGATCTATTAAATTTTACTGCCAATATTATAACTGAATAATTGTGACTTAGTTCAAATAAAGTGCATGACTTACCCAGTAAACAGTTTCCCCAAGCAAGAATCGTCAATCCGAGAATCGATTCACTAAGATTGAAAGCAATTCCAACAGCCTGTGTAAAATAATTTATAAGATATAAAAAAGTCATTCATAAAATAAAACTTACAAGACAGTTAGTACAAGATTACAAGACAGTTAAAAATTAGAGATTCATTAGTTTTTAGATTAAACAATATTTGTAGACTATTTTTTCAAAAACAAATTCGGAAAACGAAATCACCAAGTTGTGGTACGTCAGCATCATCGTGGTAGGCCAGGATTATAATGGTAACAATAAATCAAACTGCTATTTTTTTATTTATTACCCAGATCGTCTAAAGTCAATGTTTAGAACATTATTTTCAGAACTAACTGCCCGTGTTTTCGTGGACGGAAGAGGGACCTTTCATTGGTCCGTGTTGATATGTTTATGGTTGTTTTTCGATGGCTGATACCACCCGCTAGAAAATTTCGATGTGTGTTCTAGCTCTATTTCAATTGTTCTTTGCTTGCCTCGTCGCAGTGCATTCTTAGCAGTGGTTAAGGGCCCATACTGTTCTACCTGTTCTTTTGGCCTGAAAAGGGAGACTTATAAAGCCCTCAAAACAAGTGTAGTCACCTATCTGACATATGCCTGCTTTTTTCAAGGAAGATGCGTAAGTTAGATCATTGTGGTAGTAAGTTAAATCATTGTGATAGTGAGTTAAATCATTGTAACAAGATTTGATCATTGCGATAAGCCAGAATTATAACGTTGAGTTAAAGACTTTTCCATCTCAAAGCATTAAAGACTCCCTTATGGGCGTAGAAGGAGGCAGACATATGTCAGTTAGGTGACTATAATTGTTTCAAAGGCGTATTAAGCCCCCTTCTTCAAGCCAAAAGAACAAATACGAGTATCAAATTAACATGTGTTTCGCGCAATAGCTTGACAATTGAAATATTTCTAACATCTGCTAAACAACATAAGCCATTATATTAAAATATGTTAATCATAATTTCATCAATTTGGGGTCAGTTTCGTGTAACTTTACCGTCATTTTTGCCAATTTGGCGACATTTTTATCAATTCGACCCCACATTAAGAAAGTCGCCAAGTTGGCGATATTTTACCAAATTTTTCGCCAATATCGCTAACATTTTTCCAAGTGTTACATATTTGATACTTACTACTGTTCATGTTTATGTATTATTTTAAATACATTTATTTAAAAAACGTACAATACCTCAAAAACGGTTCAAGCTAGTGTTTGTTCTAAAGCTAGCGTTCAAGCTATCGTTTATGTCATTCGCTTTAAAATAAAAAAATCGTATGAAATGATTATTAATTTAACATTATTGAAAGCCCTGATTTTTTTATGATTTTTTCAAAAATTCATTTGGAAATGTAGGGATTCCCTAACTTTCAATCTCGTTTAAAATCAAAAGGGTTCCAGTATTCACGGAGATCGTAATAATCGTACCAAATTACGTTCGAAAAGCTCCATTCATTCAAGAGATATCGTATTTACAGACTCACGGACTCACAAACACACAGAGAGAGAGAAAGAGAAAGTATTCTTCCATCAGATACTCCAGTTTGAATTTTCCATACCATAACAATACTTTCCTATGCATTATGTTATGTGTGTAAAGAAAATAACAGCTATTTTCGAAGTAAAGAACCATACATAGTTAAAGAAAATAAAACTTATTAAAAAAAGTTCCAATTTAATATTTTTAAAGTGTTAGTTTCCTTGTCTTTGACATACCTAAATACTAATATAATATAATTTAATTAATATAAATCAAACTAAACAGACTAGGAACCTAATGTATCTATCTCAACTTTCAAACTAAATTCACTCATATATGTTAAAGCAATGTAAGAGAGATAGTTAGAATAATTTCTTTCGCAATTATTACGATTGGTTAAAACCTGCCAGTATCTTAACGAAAACAGTCGCCATCGTAGAATAACTGTGACAGTTTAACATCCGTCTCTCCTTGAATAAATAGCTTTCACGAGAGGAAAATGAAAGAAAGTCACTTTCGGAACTACGAGGCAAATAGTGGGGGGGGGGGGGAGTTTTCTTGAATTATCAAACTTGCCTGAAAGGACACTTATACAACGTCAATTAAAGGAAGTTTAAAATGCTCAAACATGCAACTATAGAAATGAAATGGTTTGGGGACTGAGATAGTGAGGTTCGGTTTTATTCCCGGATGAAAAGAATATTATTTACTGTTTCGGATCATTGTTAAGTAAATTTATTATATAATCTCTATGAAGTACTGAGGAAATATAAATGTAAAATATTATAAACTATATTGAATTACTGCGAGGTTAAATCTAGAAAAATAGCATATGATGTGTCCAACACTTTGACTATAGAGTAATAAATTTCGTTTTGTGAGAGAAAAATACTTATTTTTTTTAATGAATTATATTATATAGTTCATTCCAAAAAAGAAAAAAAGAAATTTTTCAAGATCTCGAAACTAACTCGTGATAACTACTAATTATGGTGTCTGTTTGTGTCAGGTAAAATTATTTACAAATTCTCAAGTTATTTCATAATAGTGAGTTACTTTATATACAGGACTTCCAGCAAAGTCCTTATGTACCCAAACAACTTTGTAAGGAAAGGTTCGGGAGTTTGTAGAGCACAGTATGTACTTTAGGTCTTTATTTCGACCTAGACCATCCGACCTACCAAAAAAGCTACATGTTAGGTCTACCTATAAGAAAATGACCATGTCTGATCAAATAAAACTTATCGCAACGCCCCTTGGGAAAAATTTAAAAAGTCAGGATAGAGCGTTCCTTAATCTTTCCTATGGTGTCAAGATGGAAACTCTGATAATATTTTAGGTCGCTAAGCATCTATTTCTATGAATATCGGCCTAAATAAGGGTGAAACATAAAATAACGAAAAAACTAGCTCGAAATTAAAAAAAACAAAATAACGCCAAAGTGCACCTATTCGTGTCCTGAAGTACATGTGTACCAAATTTTGTGGTCGTACGACGCTTAGATTTCCCGCTACATACTGCACATACACATACACAGACAGCCATCTTCCTTTATTATGTAAGATTAAAGCATAAATCTAGCGAGAACTGTAAGTGTTCGCGTCTTAAAATGACTGCATTTACTTTTAAATAAAAAACCCTACATTAAATACTTGCTATTTTCGCAATAATTTTATATGTAATTAGTACATTATCACAATGTTTAATAAGCAGAATAATTCCTTTAAATGATATTTTATCAAATGCAAAAATTTGCTTCAGAAATAGGTGATAATGGTTTGCTATTTCGGAACATCATTATAATAAAGAGTATTTCATAAACCGATATTTCAGTAAGCATGTTCAAATAGACATAATACACTGATGTGGACAGCACATGACTTTCCCTGCAGACTCATATTCATGTTCTCTTTATTTCTTCAATAATTCATTAAATCAAATTTAATTACACAAAATAACACCCTTCGCTAATTTAAATTACACTTAATTTGCAATTTCAATTCAATTTTCGTTCTCACTTGGTAATTAGACTTATTTTCAAAGGTGACCTAGCGAAAATACGAAAATCTAAAATATCTCGAGAACGGCTATGCCTAGTGTAATAGGGATGGTCTTATTCTTTTCTTAGTCAAAAATTACTTATAAAACAAGCATTTACTTGATATATTTGAGCCTACGTATTTTTTTATTTTTTATTTTCACGATTTTTGAAGGCCATTTCGCGAAAGAAAAGGCAGGTTATTTTTTTCCGAATCGTACTAAAATTTAATCAGCACCAGCGTAACCCACACGGGACATATATACCAAATTTTATGAAATTCGGTCAATTAGTTTCTCAGTTAGAGTAAATACATACATTGCACAGACAGGCACACAGATACACACAGACGTCACGCTAAAAATGGTTTCTTCGTATTCTAGAGGTGTCAAAACGGGTAGATCCGTCGAAAACTCGAGTTGCGGTTTTCGACATGATTCCAATACTTTCCCTATACATTACCATGTATTGCAGGGAAAGTAAAAAGTATGAATATATTGGACAGATGCAATTCGATACTTACTTGCAGCAACACGACAATTTCATTGGCTATGCAATAGATCCACATAACAGAGACGCCAAATCCTATGTAGGCAAATGCTGTGTGAAACCGAGGTGTGTTGTCCGGAGTTGTTAAACAATATGTGATGCCCGCCAACACTCCGCTTATTATACCAACAAGAGCTAATGCAGGGAACACATCTCCAATCATAGATGAACCATCTAAAATTGCAATGAAAATACTATATTACTAACAGAGAAATGCCAGTTGAACATCAATGATATCAAGGCCTTCCATAGAGGAACTGATACCACACGAGTGGGGAAGGGAGAATCGCGACCCCCTTTTATGAGGCAGGGGGTCGCAACTCTCTTTTATGAGACATGAACGATTTACAATGAGAAGGAAAATCAAATATGGTGGGGGACCGTCCATAAGGTGTACAAAGTCTACTCAAGTGGGAGGCCGGGCTCCAGAAGGGGCCGAAACCGTCACCTCCGAGAGTAGAAGCCGGAGCACAACCCCTTCCCCCCCATCCTCTGAAAATGGACCGTGTCGTTACAGTGCCTAGAAAAGACAATGTCTTACTTCTAGGCACTATAGTGCAGTGCTCTGTAGCCCCAATTTGGCCTGACCTTTTCTGGAAAATTCTTCCCCAACAGCCCACACAAAGAAATGCGTGAGCTCGTGGATGTAACAGACGGATTTTTTTCTAGGCAATATTCCTATATCATGTTTTGTGAGTGTCTAATATGTTATTTCCATGATTTAATAAGGATTTTGTATACCTTATTGTATATATTGGATACATTACTACATTGAATACATTACTACAATTGAATATTAATACATTGGATACGTTACTACATACAAGTATTGTAGATGCCCCTTAGAAGTAAGTGCTTACCATTTTTTACTTCTTATCATATCATTTAAAATTACTTATAATTTTAAATATATGGCATTCAAATTATTTAAATCATATTATTCCTTCTTGTCTAAATTTATTTTCAATTAAAGCTAACTGGATTCTAAATTATTTTGTTGCTAATTATAACGTCAACAAACCTTTTAGAGTTTTCTTAGCTAGTTTTGAAATTTTATTGTTGTCATATTAATTAAGGAAACTGCCTAAGCACTTGTAAAATTAAGCTTAGTTAAAAAATTCTGAAGTATTTAAAATCCTTCAATGTTTAAAATGTATATTTTATCAGGTTATCTTCTGTCATTCATTGCATTTATCTAGTGTACTTAATATGTTGTCATAAATTATTCAGTCTCCTGCAAATATTTTAAAATTATTTTAATAATGTTGTTAGTTGTGTGATATTTTATAATAGACTAGCAGTACGTCCGTTCTTCATACTGATTATATAATACAAGAGAAACTTAAAATTCAGAATTTGAAGTGAAGTTTTAATATTTGTTGTCTTTATTTTTGAAATTTTATAATAATTCTAACGAAAAGAAAGCAGATGAGTTCTACCGTGTTGAGATAATAAGCATACAGATAGATGACCAACTTACAATTTTATGTATACTGTTAATAACAGATATACCCGACATTTCTCATGAGTTAAAATATGTGCAAATTCCTGCAGTATTCTAAATGACATTGCTACTCAAAACATTCTATTAAAATTTTTCATTTAATTATCCTTTCACTTAATTCTTCTAATTTTAATTCTCCTTTCACTTAATTCTTCTAAATTTAATTCTCCTTTCTGTGTTTTCTATACAAAAGTATCTTCACAAGCAGATCTGAAGAATGAAGCATCCTGATTCGTTTGCAAACAAATTATAAAATATATATGAAATTGGATCAATATATACTAAAATGATAGCACCAAAATAGTATTATTACTTTAATTCTGTTTCAATATTTGACTAAGCACAATATATGAGTTAATTGGCTAAGCGCAATATATGAATTAATTAACTAAACACAATATATGAATTAATTGGCTAAACACAATATATGAATTAATTAACTAAACACAATATATGAATTAATTGACTAAACACATCACGAATTTTTGCCAAAATAAAACATATGAGGCATTAAATAGAAATGTTATTAATTCCCGTAATATTTAAACCCGAAAGCTGTAATTGATGTAATCTAGCTAAAGATGAAATTCCGATCAGTTATAAAATTTTCTTTTATATCAATTTCTTTATTAGTTAAATCGGAAAAAATGTAATAATAATAGTCTGCCTAATAAACACATTTGATTTAATTGCGTTGCTAAGTATCATGATATAATTTTCTTAATAAATTTGGGGGAAATATATCATCTGCATAATGCTATTTCTATGGAAGATTTAATTGTGGTATCTTTATTCATTTCTCGTCAATCCCTGGTATTAAAAACTCGAAACATGGACTAAATTTTAAGTGGGGATATTTCAAGGCTACCCACAAAATTTTCATGAAATTCAATGCAGCTGTTCTACCGTGATGATGAGATAGATAAACACACAAACAGATAGATGTATTTTCAATTTTATTTATATAGATAAAAAAAATCATTCTCTTTTTAAGATATTGTCAATAGTAGGAAATCGTACCAATAAAAATGCTATGAAAGTAAAATAATAATGTAAAATGTAATATTTCATACATCAAATAGAACATTTTTAACCGTTTGACACGTAAATAATTGCATGTAAAATATTTGGTATCTTAATATATTGCATGTATATTTTTTATTATTTGTTATGGCATGCTGAAATTTTAAAAGAATGGGTTGAGAAGTCATTTGTGTTTAGGTTGTGCACATTTTTTATGTAGCGATTATGTTATTGAAAATTGTTAAAATTACTTGGAAAAAGGTAAAGTAACCAACATATAATTTCAAGTTACCATTGTTAATTTCATTATTTTAATTAATGTTATTTTAATAATACTAAGTTAATTTAATCTTTCTTACATTTTCACTTCAACGGAATTGTAAATGAAATATTAATGATAAAAAGTTCTATTATACAGCTTTATTAAATTTGCAAAGCCCCTGAGGTATTTCAAACTCTATAATTAAGCAAAATTGTTTTCAATTTGTTAATGTGTGGTATTAAAAAAAGGAATATAAGATGTGCTACATTAGAAAACCTGAACTTTTACAAATTATAGTGCATAGGTTAATGGATAACATTCAACTAGTATTTTATCTTAATTCTAAATCATTTTACAATTTGCAATAACAACAAAAAATAAATAAATAAGAATAAATAAGCATATTGAAAGTTAAATTCTGAGTTTATTTTTTATGATTATCTTATGATATTCAGAGAAAAGGATAGTATTCAGTAATCACTTTAGTTTCAGCATACTTTAGCTGTAAGTGAATGTACTGAAAAATTATTTAAATAAAATGCCTGATTAAGCAATAAATACACATGGTTCTTTTTCAAACTTTTATTAAAACATCACGGACTAACTGAATGGAATTCACCTTTGCCCCCAGAGTGAATTTAAGTAATTACAAATATTTTATTTTAAGGAAATGTACAGCAATACCAATATTAATCTTTTAAATCACCCATTTTAATGTAAATTATCGAATTATTTGTGGACAAGCATAAATACAGCATTTTCTTACGTTTCACTTTGTTTGTTCTACGATTTGTAGAAATTTTTAAACTTCCAAATTTAATTAATATTATTGCTTTATTGACAAATTATTATTCCTTTACATTGAACAAAGAAACAAAAGGTAAGCAAATAGGAAAAGCTCCTATCGCGATCTGGAAGACCTACTCGCAGTGGGCCTACAAGCCGAGACGTCAAAAATTAGTGCTCTGGCCTCTGCTCTCGGATGTGACGCCCGAACCCTAACCTTTTGATGAAGAGAAAAGCATTTTTGAGTGAGGAGGAAACCGGAAAAAGTGAAAATCGAGAAAATCAAATATGAAGGGGAGCATGATATATAATTGTAGTGGGGCATAATTTGTATGGGCGGCCCTGAGAAGGAGCGTGATAAATGTTTGAAGGGGACTCTGGTAAATATTGTTGACTGACAAAAGTTATATGGATAACTCTGACTATATCACCAAAATAGCAAAATCAGTCAATAATCTTGCATATTAAAGGAAGATGTGCGTCCGTGTCGTCTGTAGCGTCTATAGCGTCTATAGACGACACTGAAGTGTCGTCTAAAGTACAAAAATAATAATTTTATTCAGTACAAGAATAATAATTTTACTCCGGATTACATTGCGGATTTTTAATATATTACAGGAGGACGTACTCATCGGCGGCTTATATAGCGCCTTTTAAAGATAAATATTTAGCCCAAACTACCCGGCTACTACTCGAATTAACAGCCTAAGTGCAACCCTCCTGTTCCTGATCCCTCTTGCGTGCCTGTTAACCTTAAGTCTTCCGTATCTGTTTCCGGAAGTAAATCAGCACAGGAGTTAATTGAAACTACAACAGCTGATTAAAAATCTATTAAACAGAACCAAATTTATTTTCCTCATTTGCTCAATTTACAAAGTGTTAATTACTTTATTTGCAATCTATCACTGTTCCAAAAGTATTACAGTTCTGAAATTGCTTATATTACGTATTTTTCTAATCGACATTATGCGCTCTATTTTCCTCAATATAAACAAATTTTCCGAAAATTGAAAACTCTTTAATTTGCCAGTACTCTCAGCCTTAAATATCTGTCAGCTTACAATAGCACAAATTTAAAGCAAATGAAATATGCTTACATCCCATGACGACAGTGATAAACAGCGGGCCTGTGATTAAATGTAAACTGTTGAGGATACGGCACCAGTTGTCTCGAGGGCATTTGTAATCAACCACTGGGGTTGTGATGAGGATAACAAACAGAACTGGCGCCTAAAAATAAATAGGATATCAATATATATTTGAAAAAAATTCTAAATTACAAAAGAGTGACATATAATTCTGATAATATTCCCTAAATCGAATATATAGCCTCTCAAGATTTAAAACTGCATATTTCACAAAAGTCCTGTTTATACCCTCCAATCCTTTTACGCTTTTCTTAATTTTTAACTTATCATTGGACTTCTCAGATCGCTTTCCCACCAGTTTCCTTCTTATCAGACTTCCAGTCCCACTTCTATTTCATAGAACCCTTCATTCTTAAAGCCTGGCAGAGTCTATAAATAGAACCCGCCTAATTTACTCTATTTCACGTTGACCAATCACGATTGAATCAGAAAATGTTTAATGTATTTCTGAAAATTTTCATTTTTGCTCAATAGTTTGTAGAATGTAAATGATATTAACATTTTAATAAGACTCTGAAAATCAGTAATAAATAAATAGATCACAACATAAAATGCTGTGCAAATAATATGTAAAAATCATAAAATGCTGTGCAAATAATATGTAAAAATGCTGTGCAAATAATATGTAAAAATAAGACACCGAAAATCAGTAATGAATAAATAGATCACAACATAAAATGCTGTGCAAATAATATGTAAAAATCAGACGATCAGTTCGTTAACACATTATGGGTTTTCTACAGTGCGAGCACGCCATGAGATGCACTTTAAATGGACCTGCCACATACTAGCGGCTACTGAAATACAGCAGCGAAGTAACACTGAATTTGCACTTTTGATTCAATTTTTGTTTCTATTTGGTAACTGGACATTTTTTCAAAGGCGGCGAAACAAAAATTCCAAGAAAACTCACATATCTCGAGAACGGTTAGCGTTAGAGGAATGGGATTGGTCTTCTTCTTTTCCTCGTTAAAAATTACATACAAAACAAGTATTTAGTTGAGCATACGTAGAGCATACGTAGTTTTTTATTTCAGAGTTTTACAATTTTTGTGGGCCATTTCTTTAGAAAAAAGCAGGTTCTTCTTTTCCGAATCGTACCAAAATCTAATCAGTACCAGAGTATTTCACAAGTGACTCATCTACCCAAATTCGTGAAATTTAGTCATTTAGTTTTTTAGCTAGAGTGGATACATGAGATTTTTGCGGGTCATTTTGCAAAAAAAGGCGAGTGTGTTTATCCATCATACCAAAATCTAATTAGCACCAGTATCACACTTAAGTAACCTACCTATCAAATTTTATGAAATTTGATCCATTAGTTGAGTTAGAGTGGATACATACAGAGACAAACACACACACACACACACACACACACACACACACACAGACGTCATGCTAAAAATAGTTTTTGTGTTCTAGAGGTCCCACAACGTGTAGATCCAAGTTGCGATTTTCGACACGATTCCAATACTTCCCCTATACATTACCAAGTATTGCAGGGAAAGTAATATTTACTAACGGACAATTGATTCAATTAGCCGCTTTATTTACTCAAAAGCTCCCCATATCAACGCAGTTCAATTAATCGGATACCATTGTGATTCTTCATTTAAAGGTACCAAGGATTATGTACTTTCAGAATGTCCAGAGCCCTTTCGATCCAGGTCTGCTTTGACCACTCTCTGATGTTCACCGGACATAATTTCTCTAAGAAATCTCTCCACTGGTTTACTGGCTCAGGAGGACGGACTTTTTCGTCCTCTTTTGATGTTGTGTAGTAATCACAGCCAGGAGAGCAATCCTCGCTTTTCCGAATAGTTTTAAGCTCGGTCTCTTCATAACCTAGGGAAGTAACGCAAATTAATTTCTAATAAAGAAACATCTATATATATAAAAATACAAATTTTGCATGTATTATTTGTAGTGTGGTTGTCTGTCTCATAATCCCGGAAGAACGGCGGCACAGAATTTCATGAAATTTTGGTGGTAGCTTTGGAACAGTCCTACTTAAAATTGAATCCATGTTTCGAGGTTCTAGGACTAGGGGTTGTCAAGATATTAATAAAAAAAGCACAATTAAACCTTCCATAGAGATAGCATTATGCAGACGATATTTTTTCCGTAAATTTATTTCAAGAAAATTATGTCGCTTAGCAACGAGAATAAATCTAATGTGTTTATACAGCAGACGATTTTTATTAAATATTTCTGATTTAAATTTTAAAAAATGTATATAAAATGAATTTTATCGGAATTGTATGTTTGACTGGATTATCTCAATTACGACCTTCGGGTTTAAAGATTGCGAGGTTTATTGATATTTTCAATTTATTACGCCATTTGTTTTATTTTGGCTTAGATTTTTCAAATTGTAGTGTGGGCATATCTTCTAATCTATGAAAATATAAGTAGTACGGGTGCTTTTTACAATGCAATTTTAGAGCTTTCATTTCGGCATATATTGATTCAATTTCGTATTTTTTGTGAATCTGTTTACAAACGGGACCAAGATGTTTATTTTATAGATCTGTCTGAGAAGATAATTTTGTACAGCGAGAACAGAAATTCTTAAACTTCTTTTCAGGAGTAGTAATTTAAATATTTCAGTAGAATGTTTTGAATAGCAATGTCGTTTAGAATATTATTGGAATTTACATATGTGTGTGTGAATTTAAAGTTTCTTTATATTGTATATTCCAAAAACCGGTATACTCTTAATTTGAAAATAAAATTATTCATTTATACAGGATTTTTTCATAAGTCTTTATGCATCCCTTTAACCTTAAATTGAAGTTTTCTGAAGCTGCAAAAACCGGGTCTCCAAATAGGAATGAGACTATGCACTATCCGTTGAGAACGTTTTCAATGCCCCTAGCGGTGAATTAAGAAAGTTAGAATTCCTATCTCGAAAACGAAGCAAGGTAGGGGGAAGTTTTCAGATACATACTAGTAGAGCGTTCTCAATTTAGTACGAAAATACACATGGTTTGCACATATCATGTATACAGACGATAAAGAAGGATTCCAACGAAAAGCGACAAATATGCGAATGTCTCGATATAGTGAAATATTTATGAAAGACGCGGTTTTTATTTTTGTTGTTTTGTATAATAGGGGTATTGTTACAACTTTCTTTGGTTCCCGGAATTTACTGCTAGTTCCCGTGTGATTGTAATCCAATTGTAAATCCCGAACAACGCGTCGGGTACATTTTCTAATGAGTTCGGATTTTAGATGCAAATTTATTATAAAAACTGCACCCGAACTCACAGCAAATTCTCGAAAAACACTTTAGCAATACGGTCGCTTATAACAAAAATTAAATTAAAAACTGTTGCGGGTGTGCACACGCGACTACAGCACGACCGATAATCTTAAATCCCGAGTAACGGCAGATACGTTTTCTAGTATGATATACCGTAGGGAAAAATAAAGAAAATATTTCACGTCTTAACTTCACGACATTTCTACCCCCATAAGAATGATATAGCAAAGACAAATATAAATCAATCACTATAAGTGCCTATGCAGTTTCAAACTCCCATGAGTCTATCCATTATATTTTACTGAACTTAATATCTATGCCAATCGAGATTCTAAAGACGCAATATATAT
Organism: Amaurobius ferox; assembly: GCA_951213105.1. NCBI lineage: Eukaryota > Metazoa > Arthropoda > Arachnida > Araneae > Amaurobiidae > Amaurobius > Amaurobius ferox. The sequence continues at coordinate 54,081,566 of OX578142.1, forward strand.
CTCGAATAGATATATGTGAGAGGTTTCGGTAGACGCCGGGATATATTCGTCTAAATTTAACGGAAAAAGATTTACCATGTCATCTTTGAGAGATTTGCGTATATATTTAGCTCGTAGGAACTCCTAAAGAGACAATACATCTTTAATATATAACAAACGTTCAAAATGTTGCTTAAGTATGGTATTTTTTTTTTTTGCAAGTCAGCTACTTGAAATACAAGTATGAAATTTTCAAACTTACTAAACCGTACAGAGTGGAACCTTGAATTTACGTTTTTCATCAACAAAAAACGTACAATATGGGAAAACGCAAAATTAAGGTTAACGGAATATCAATATTTTAAGAAAATGCGTACCAATAAAAGAAACATAAAAAATGTCAAAAAAAGAAAAAGAAACATTTTGTATTATGTGTATAGCAAATCAGGAAGATTATCACTTGTTACGGACATTGAAAAAAATCGATGACTTTATTTTTGTTTTTAGTTGCAATTTTGCAACTAACGTTTACGACAATTGACAGGATTTGAATATTAACTTGTTAAGGACATTGAAAACATTCGGTGACTTTAGTTTTTGTTTGTTTGTTTGTTTTTAGTTGCAATTTCACAACCAACGTTTTCGACAATTGACAGGATTTGAAGATTATCACTTGTTAAGGACATTGAAAAAAATCGGTGACTTTAGTTTGCTTTTGATTTTAGTTGCAATTTCACAACTAGTGTTCTCGACAATTGACAGGATTTGCAAATAATATTCTTGATTTGCATTTGCTAGCGGAAAGTTTTTTACAGAATGAAGCACATATGTTTGTTACGTGACAAGCTAATAAAACCCGTCTCTTTAGGATATATGTGTATGGTTAAAATCGACTGCACGTCAGGGAGAACAAAAAGTATAGCAATAAGTAAAATACAAGATAAATACCATTTGGCACCTCAAGTGAAAACATACGATACCGGAAAACTTGGATTTGTATCATATATCAACCGGGAATTATTAACGTTATTGATATAGGGCATTTATCCGGAAATATTAGGTACAAAATGGAAATATATATGAAGCGGAATACGTAAAATCGGAGTTCCACTGTGTATTTAAACGTAGACAAAGTTTCATAAAAGGTAACATATTAATATTTATGTATTTAAAAATTTAATTATTATTGTCATGGTTTTTTTTTTACATTTTTGAAACTTCTATATTTTATTGTGCGCAAGATAATTTATTTTGGCATAGCTCAAGTTAAATAATTATTACATCTAAATAAGGATATCATCGGGGCTTGAAGTATAGAAAGTTTTCGTTTTTAGTTCTTTAATTAGGTAGAAAAAGATCCGCTTTGAAACATTTTTAACAATATAAGCAAAGAAATTTTTATTTTACTAAATAAATCAAAGATAATAGTTCGATTGAAGCATTATAATGCCATTCTTCTACTCATAATGTTTCAGGAGAAATTAGCAATTTATTTATGACATATCATGCGCTAAACAGCAGAAAACGTGTTTCGAAATAAACGTGGCTATTGAAGTTCCATGTAAACATCAAAACAACGATTTCAGTACATCATTTTTTTTTTATAACTCGCGATATAATGAAAATACGAAAAAGTAATTATTATTTTTATTTGGAAGTCTACAGAGTTATATTAAACTTAAAAAATATAAATTATTTCAAAATGTTAAAGTCTCCTTAAGTAGGCTCCTTTTAATTAAGTCTATTCTGGTCTTACCTACTTACAACGAATGTAACTTACGTTCGCTACAGACAACAGGCTTCGAATGCCAAATAACTTGGTTTAAATTGTCTATTCACGCTAACTGTAAAGTGAAAACAATTTGCATTAATATAAAACGTTATCTGCAGTCAAAGAGCCAGCTTGTAGGAGGCGAAGCATGAGCATCTCCAAACCTTAAAATCATTGATACCATTATAAACGCCACCATCCGTGAGAAGATGTTACGTATTTTATCGCTCTTTAGAACGTAAGAGCTGCTAACTGCAATAGTAGAAGGAAAACTTGCTTTGTATCACAGTTTGTGTGGATTCTGCGGTGATCGATAAAATTAGTCATTTCACGATGCCGGTGTCAAATTGTTAGAGGTTTGAACTCTAGATATAATAGTCAAGTTCAGAGTCACAGAACTGACGGTTAAGGACGAAACTGGTCCAGAGATGAGCATATCTGCAACGGGAGAGCGATTTTAAGTTGAGTCAGTAATGAACACGACAATGTATAAACAAGAAATTTATGAAGGAGCTTTCATATGGTGGCAAATGATACTTACAGCTCATTTTTGAAATATTGAGCAACTTTTCTCTTTTACACAAGTATTTCGTGCAGTCGTACTAATTTTCGGAAAAATCAGAAGTGACATCTCCAAAATCGGAAGGGAACATCCTTAGTGAACACTCTAATCCCCTCTGGAATTTGATGCTGCATCTCTATCGGACATCACCTAAACTATATTTATAGACAATCCAGACTGTGCCAGAAATACATATGTCAAGGAAATTGTTGAACATGAAATGAAAAAACTGGAAGTATAAATTTTTAGTAAACCTCCTACTCTGTCTCCTTTAAAAATTGATCCTAAATTCATACCAGTCATCATCTAAGCTCTGTCTATAGCCGATCCTGGAAAATAGATGTTGCAAGAAAGATGTACATTTTTAATCGGTTAGGGCATCTCCAGAACGGGACGTAGAAATCCTTAGTGATTCCCTTATCTCTTCTAAAATTTGATGCTGAATCCATATTAGTCATTATTTAAGCTCCATCTATTTTTCAAAAATATTCGGAACCAATCTTGAAAAATTGATGTTTCAAGAAAAAGTTTTTAACAAGAAGTAGAAATCCTTAGTGAACAAACATCTTTACTCTCTTTGTAATTTAATGCTATATCCCTATTAGTCATCATCTAAATTTAATCTATAACCAATCCTGAGAATTATATGTGTCAAGGAAATTTTCGAACAGAAAATGAAAAACTGGAAGTTTACATTTGTAGTGACCCCCCCCCCCACACACACACACACCTCTTTTGAAATTTTATGCTAAATCCATGTCAATCATCATTTAAACTCTCTCTATAGCCGATCCCGAAAAATAGAAGTTTCAAGGGAAATGTGGCAATCCTTAGTGAGCCCTACAAACTTCTCCGGAATTCGATGCTGAATCTATATCAGCCACTATCTAATCTCTATCTATAGCAAATCCAGAGAAACATATGCCTCAAAAAATTTTAGTAAGAACAATAGTACGGCAAAATTTTTGCCACAAATGAATCATAAAATAAAATTAATTTGTGGTTACCAGAATCATAACTCAGGTTGTTGTTATAGAATTTTTTTAATCCGTATTATTATCAGCATTTCTTTATTTCAGCAAAGTTTGCTACCTCATCTATTAGTGACTCCCATTTTTACTCCGTAGGGTGAATTGTGATTGAGCCACAGCAAAAGAAGGCATATATTCCAAGTTTCCGAAAAGAAATAGGGCTATAAAATGTAGACAATTATTAGTTTCGCCCCAAGGTTTCAAAGAAGATGCTGAAGTGTTGCTTAAAGGAATTTATATTTCAAACAATCATATTTAAAATGTCCGTAAGTTAAAAATATGGCTGCTATTAAAACTACTTCGTATGATTCTGACACTAACACATAAAATAAAAAGAAAAATTTTACTTACTTGGGGGAGGGGCTTCGATGTTATGTAAAGAGATGGCAAACACTTCATTGTCGTAACAATAATGATGCAGAGAGTTTCTTCGTCTGTCTTCATCCCAATTGTACTTGAAGAATGCTAAAATAAAATAAATATACCTTCTCAAAATTATTTCTTTAAAAATTATTGCTTATCAAAGTGATCTTATTCCAAGATTGAAAGATAAAAATTGAAGAGTTTTCATTTATACTGATAAAGACAAGTATTTTAAACTGGTGTGCCGTATTAAGTGTATTGAAAATTTCAAAAATGTGCCGCAAAACTCGGATGGCAAACAGTAAAAATACTGTAAAATGCTTTGCGTTGTAAAAAATATGCACTTAACTGTCTTGTGCGAACCACAAAATCAGCTACGTGATCGGAATTAAAAAAAAATATTATTACATAGAGAATTTAACTGGAAAACTTTTTCGTGCTTTCTTGTAGTTTTTTGTTTTGATTAGTTTGGAGAAGTTATGGCTTATTAAGCCAAACTTCTTTTAGAATTGCCCAGACTATTTTGACAGAAGTCAAAAATTTAACGCATGTTCTGAACCAATTACGGGCATATATTCAACCATAAAGCTTAGACATCAAACCTAGCTCCTACGGATGTGACAGCCAGAGAAAAAGCAGTTTGGCCATAGAAAAGCCTTGCAATTCGCTGAAAGTTCCATATGAAAACAATTTTTGCTTTTGCATTTTTTAAAAATCTCTTATTAAAAGTTTTATTGGCTCGGAAATCATTGTTTTATAAAAGAAATTAAAGAGTTTCCTAATATTTCTTTACATTTCCTTCAAATTTCTTTACTGATAAAGAACAATTCAGCTGTTTTCTTTTAATAAATACAATTATTTTTGGAGCCAATAAAACTATTACCAAGAATTTTCCACTTATTTTAATCCTCCGCAAACTGCCAGACCCACCTGTGACCAAACAGTCTACTACTCTTCAGATCCATAGAAACACGGTTTAAATTAGTTAAGTGGAACTTTATGTATGCATACATGTTTGAAATTGTTCAGCATTTTCTTTAAACAGGTCCCGGTCAAAAAAAATTCTGGCATGAATAAAGACTAAAAGAACAGTAGAGTGCCAAAAAATCCAATCAAGTTAAATTCAGTAGCTGCAAGCATTGACGGAAGAAATTTTTCTAATTAAATTTTTAAATAACAAAAAACGTTCTGATTCCTACCGGCCAGCTGAATGTTTACATCATGCGGAACCGCTAAGGTACATATTTTTTAAATATAAATAATAATAGATTTTAAATATAGATATAAATAATTGAAAATAATTGCAGAGGAATGTAAATTTAATCGTCTCTTTCTGCGCGTAGAGATAATTTTAAAAACACTCACAATTTTCCTACCACTCATTATGTATAGAGCAGCCATTCGCAAAGAGTAAGCAGCGAAATTTCGTGACCATGCCGCGAGAAGAACAACCAAAGTATTTTTATTAAAATATAAAAGAAGAGAAAATATACTATAATAATTATTAAATATTTTAACAAATATTTTAAACGATTTTTTTAATACCCGATGAGTGTTGATTGGTTTATATACCATTCGCTGGGTTTTGGGAGCGTTCAAGACATTTTTGGAATAACGGTTCACCTAATCGACCTTACTAAGCACTAGGCTTACACCCAATGCAGGTCTAGCATGAAGGGTATAAAGCTAGCTCTATACTCTTTATGAAGCCTAGGGATGGAGGGGTAACACCACAAACGCAGTGCTTCTTCTATCTATCTCCACTTCTGCATTCTATCTACTGTACGGGTATGTTGTAATATCCCACATAATGACAAAATTTGCCACGAGTTAAAAAGTTTGAGAACCAGTGTTTTAGAGTGTCCTTCGTAGATTCAGAATTTTATTTCCGCCATTTTTGTTTAGCGTATGTCCAACCTATAGGAATACGTTCTAAAAATTAAAACTTTATAAGAAGGATATATACAAGGTGTTTCAAAAATTTTGATAAGGCTTACAACTTTTCAACCGTTAGTGATACACACATACATCCAATTAGAATGTTTTTGAATAGTACGAAAAATTTGTCTAAAACATTTTCAAAACTGAGGAAAATATTTACATAAAAATACGCAATCTAAATTTTTATGCGGCCAGACTTCTTTAGAGCAAAATGTCCAACGACTCAAAATATATTTATAAACTTTAATGTAATAATTAGCTAGTTTAGCATCTCTGGTAACTTTAAAATCAAAGCGTGGGAAATAAAATAAAATAATAATCCGAACTTACACCAACACCACGCTTTTATCAAACGACTATAAAAAAAATTCAAAAATCCGCCCCGAAATAAATTTTAGTGTACTTTGTTTAGTTATTTTTACTACTAATCACTATGCAATTCATATACGGACCCCAAAACTGTGTCTCATGAATATTTCCAAGAGTTTTTCACTTAGTTTAACACTTTTTTTTTAATATCCTCCAAATGTATCATGCACATTTTTTCAGTAATCGATCTTTCTTCTCTAAGGGGGCTATATAAAAAGTAATGTTCAATATTTTTATGCAATTACGTCAAGCAGTTTTGAGATTATTTTAAAATAATGTTTCTTATGATTTAAAACAGTTTTCTAATTGGAAGTATGTGTTTAGAACTAACGGTTCAAAATTTATATGAGTGATCAACCTCTTTAAAACATTGGTCTCGGTAGCGCAATAAATCACAAACGCCTATTATTGACAGAGACTGCCATGTAACCTTACCCGTCTTAACCTTTTGATTTAAAACATTTTTTCAATTGAAGTATGAATCTAGCAATAACAATACAAAAGTTGTTAGCTTGATCAGCTTTTTAACACTTTACAACACAGTTGAAAAGTGTTTATGACTTTGTTCATTCTGTCTGTCTGTTTGTCTGTCCGTTAGCACGATAACTGGCAAAAAAATGACTTTATCAAAATTATATTCTAGTATGTTATTCAGACGGTCTGTGGGACCTATGGGAATATGAATATAAATATCCCCCAATTAGTTTTTGATTGACCCGGGTTGGAAAAATGAAATACTTTGAACCCTATGGGACCTAATTTATCAAACATTTTTTAAGCAAATTTAAAATTCACAAATAACTTCAAAAGTTTTAGGAAATAGTCAAATTATCCCATAAAATATATAAAAAAAATTTCAGTAAAATATATTCAGTAGTTTTTTAAATAAAAATTAAAATAATAATTACACCCTTCATATGAAGAGATCACGTGACCATTATATGAAGAGATCACGTGACCCGCTTCAAAATAAAATATGGCGTCCATCTTGTGTCAAAATCGTGATTTTTAAAGTTCTTTTTAATTCATATTTAGTGTTGTATCCGTCCTAAAACAGCTTTATTTTTGCTTAGATTCTGTGCATCTACATACTAAAACAACGCAATTACAATATATTTGAGTTTAAATGATCATCAAATTTTGATTATTTCTACAACGAAGCCAAATTTTCACTTATGGAGAATGTAAATTCCAAAAATGTAGAATGAGTTGTATAAGAATTGCTGCATTTCTTTAACGCAAAATTATTTAGCTCATGGAGTCTGCAATATAGATGATATGAATGAAACAGTCAATGATTTTACACAGAGAACTAGACGATTTTTTTATGAAGTTTTAAACATAGAGTTAAATTATTTGAACCTCCTTGGTGTAAGTTTTTAAATAAAATAAATTATTATAGTATTGTGATGAATAAAAGGAATGGAAAAACGTTTATAAACGAAATGCTGCTTTTATAGAGAGAGCCAGGTGATTTATATTTCGATGACGTCATTTGAATAAAGTTCATTTGTTTTCGATAAAGTTTTCAAATATAATAAATTATTGTAGTATTATGATAATTTTAAAAATATTACCCAGGAATATATCGCATTTTAGAGATGTTTAAACCAGGCAATGTATATTTTAATGCCGTCATTTGAATGAAATTCAGTTTTTTCGATGAAGTTTTAAGTTTTCAAATATAATAAATTAATGTAGTATTGTGATAATTTTAAAAATATTACCGAGGAATGTAACGCATTTTAGAGACGTTTAAATAAAATTGCATTGAAGTTGGAAAGTGTTTCATAATCAATGCGTTATGCATGATTGATCTTTCTGGTTGAAATATTTATCTAGGTAACACAATAAATCACAAACGCCTATTATGAATAGAAACTGGCATATAACCTTACCCGTCAAAACAACGCCATATGCCTCTGGATTGTCATAATCCGCAGCCTTTGTGCCTTTGATTTTCATTCCTTTCTCAGCATCAGCCGCTTCTGAAAAAGAAATATGCCTATTGAACACATTGAGCGTCAAAAAAGAGGGTAACTAATTATCGAGAAAAAAATGAATTAAAAATTGCTGATTCTAGTCTGTTACCTGTTCCATTGCAGGAAAAATCCGAATTATATGTCTTGATTGAGAAGCGAAGCCCCAAAGACAAGCACGAGGCTCGCCCGAAGGACATGCTAAAACTGATAAATTTTCCATTTATATCTGCAAGATAATACTCAAAAGATCTAGAAAAAAAGTAACACGAATCCTTCGTAAAATGACAATATGTCTGCCGTACGAAATGGTAATAAGCATAGATAAGTAACTTCCCCATTCTGAACCACACACAATCAAATATATTTTACAATACTGAAGCATGGTAAAAAAACTGTCTTAAAGTAGAGTGTTGTTAATTATTTTATTTCCTAATTTATATTAAATAAATACAAAGCTATATATTTAAGTTCTGACCACGTTTCTGTCTCCAGAGTTTTCTTGAAATCTACTCGCCCGATTTGTGGAGCCTCAGAACACACATGTTTAAAAGAAAAAAGTGATAAATATTTGAGTAAAAAATATAAACTGACAACGCATATATCTAAAACAATAAATAAAGTTTAAATATTTAAATGAAAGGAAAATTTTAAGCATAATAAAATATATTTACCTGCAGCTTTATCTGATAACTGAAGATGTCTTTGATGAATATACCTGCTAGCAACCACAACGATGATGTACAAAACATAAAGTAAAACAAAACCTATAAAAATTGTTCAGTTATTGTAAAATTCAGTTACTTTAACAAGTTACATTTATTTGACTTACAATAATTTGGAGCCATGCTCCTACTATAGAAAAACGACATCATTGGACTAGTTTCGTTTTTTTAGAGCATCGATTATCTGTTACTGTAGAAACAGAATAGAAAACGTGTTATGTACCATACTTTTGCAAACTTTGGAGTAGCTATCTAGAAGCCATTTATATATTCCGAATTCTCATAGCATTGATGACGAGCTGTAAGATGCTGCAATTAGGGGTGTAATCCCGGCCAAAAACTTTATCCCGAAATCCCGGGATTAGAAATGCTAAAATCCCGCGGGATGTCAAAATTTATTTCAGTTATTTTAATTTTTGAATTAAAACTTTGTCCGCTCTGAAATTTTATCAAACGTGTTATAGAGAGAGCTGTCATCGGTTTAATGGAATAAGACTTCACCAGAATATTGTTTTTGCGTGTTTACATAGTCAAAAATTAGATCATATAATGCATACAACTAAAATTTGTTTAAATTCTAACCAGTTACCCCCGTACAACACTGCATCAAAACACATTTTTAAAAATATATTTTTATCTTTTATTGTTCTCTCAGACATTGAATAAATTGGATAATAATCAATAGATGATTAGTGCCCAATACCATTTGGTAATTGTGTCATTTAGACACTGGCTGCGAAAATTGATTAAATATCACAATAATATTATATACAGACATTTTTATTACAAAAATACTACTTTAAATTGTTTCCATAACTCAATACTATTTTTTGGTTACATAATATATATTACTTTTTACGCTAAAGATTGTAAAGAACCTTGCTGCCCCAACCGGGAATCGAACTCTGGATCTTCAAATTAGCCAGCCGATGCTCTACCGTTGAGCTGCTGGGACGAAATTGGAAGCTCTTTTCATCGAAATGGACTCTGCATTCTCCACCTGATAATGTCAGATTGCCGGACAACTGACAATCTGATTGACCACCCCCTGCTATTTTTACCTCAGGTTAGTCTCCTGCTACTACCATCTTTACCCGCGTTAGTATCTTGCGTGGTCGTTATCCTCTCAATTTTGAAATCGGCTCTCAATCTTCCAGAGTCCACTGAATCCATACTAGTCGTACTAGGGTCACTTTCAGACTTTCGACATATTTGCACCAACCGTCAGGGTTGATTTATTAGGGCGCTATTGTAAAGAACTTGCTACCCCAACCAAGACTCAAACCCCCAGATCTCCGAACTGGCCAGCTGACTCTCTGCAATTGAGCTACTAAGACGAAATTGCAAGCTCTTATCGTTGAAGTGAACTCTGCAAGATGAATATGGCAATGTTCTCGTACACTCAACCGAATTGAAAATATACACGTATGTTTTCAAAGATTCATATTAAAAGAAAACACTTTTTAACAATCCGTCCGCCTGTCACCAAATCGAAGTAGTCTCACTTTCATTGAAAACTACTCTACTAAATGAAATGTAGTTATAGAAATGGAATATGGTTATATAGTTAGAGAAATGGAATATAGTTATATAGTTAGAGAAATGGAATATATTTATATAATATAGTTATAGTACATTGGTATAGAAATAGGCTATTACATAATTCCGATCGTCTTAGAAGTAGTTTGTCACTATAAGAAGAGAAAACTGAGTACGGGGAAACGGGTTTTTACTATGCATCAATCCCATTATGCAATCACGTTGCATTCACATAAACATATGTATGCTCAGAAAAAACTGAAGCGATTTGAAATCGATTTGGGTGACAAGTGTCATATACACTACGTGACAGTGAAAATGAGACACCAAGGAGTGGACAGAAAGTGATGAAAATCGGCAAACAGATAGAGCGACAGCAACGAACAATAAGTGATGTTTATTGCAACCTCATACACCTATACACTGAGCGATAACACCGCCTGATCAGTATGTAGTAGGACCACCGCGGGCGGAGATACAGACAGCAACACGTCTAGGTATGTGTCAAGGAACGTTCAGATGGTGTCCTGAGGGGTGGCTGCCCATTCCCTGTCAACTATTTGCCAGAGTTCGTCTTCTAAACGCGGCGGTGGCAACGCACTCAAACGACGTCCAATCACGTCCTAGACATGTTCGATTGGTGAGAGATCAGGGGAGACTGGTGGCCATGAAAGCACCTGGGTACCTTGCAGGGCACGTTGGCTGGTGCGTGCAGTATGCGGTCGGGCGTTATTCTGCTGGTAAATGGCATTGGACACCCCCTGAACGGAGGGTAGTGTCACAGACCGCAGCATGTCATCCACGTATCGTTGGGCCGTTATAATGCCTTCAATATGGACCAGAGGTGACCTGCTATCGTAGGCGATGGCGCCCCAAACCATGATGGCGCGGTGTGGCGCTCCACAGATGAGGCCGAATTGGACCACTCATCATTTCGGTACCAGACTCGTACACGGCGGCTGTCATTGCTAAACAGAAACGTGACACGTCTGAAAACACGACTCTGTACCATTCCGCAGTTCACGTAGTTCTATCCCGACACCATTGCAAACGGAAGTGTCTATGATGTTGGGTCAATGGCAGTATTCTTAACGGGCGCCATGAGTGCAGGTCGCCGGCGACCAATCGGCGGATAATGGTCCTGGTCGATATGGGAGCATCAAGGGTGTCTTGCACATGCTGCAAAAGGGCGATGGAAGTGGCCTGCAGGGCCGCCAACGCTTGCCGGCGGATGCGGCGGTTCACGCGTGCTAACGTCGCTTGGGCCGTACCGGCATTCCTTAAGCGTACCACATTCCCTTGTTCCAACCATCTTCGCCACAGCCTGTGCACCGTGACGCATGTAGGTGGCTGTCCGCTGAGATTTGAAGTATGGACCAACCTGCCCTTCTGAGTCCGTTCACCATACTCCACGTGAAATCGTCTGTCTGCTGGAACTGCCTCGGTTGGCGGCGGCCTAGCATTATCTGCTGCTACACGTTTCCTCTGAGACAAAAAAAATTACAAAATGATTTCCCTGTCAGACAGAGCGGCACGGCTATTGCCGATTCTGCAGGTTCCTTCCCTTATATCTCACTCAAAGTGCGCGGCATAGCTGCGCATTTCGTATCATTTACATAACTCGGTGACCTGTGTCTACCCTGCAATTTGCATATTTTTCTGCCCACTCCTTCTTGGTGTCTCATTTTCACTGTCACGTAGTGTATTATATCGATGTAAACGCCAAAATAAAATCCGAAGAATATATGTAGTTTAGCTATGATTTTGTCAAAATCATCAACTCTTCATAATCTCGAAAACCGCGATTTGAACCAAACTTGGATGGTAAACTATGTATATTAACTAATATACGAACACAGAAATTTTTCTTAAATATTGTTACGACGCATCCTCTCAAATCGTACGTATACTCTGAAGATACAAAAATGAGTCCGAATTTCTGGATAACTAAAGCTTTTATTAAAAAACACCAATAAACATAAACAAGAACAATATACAGCTAAAAATACTATCCGACCGTAGTAGCTTTAAACCTATAGGTGAGTCGCACGGTCTAGGTTCTTTAGCTAAAAACACTATAGCTTTCTTACAAAATCAACAACTGTCGAGTAATATACAACTGTCAAGTAAAATAAAACAGCCATTAAATGCTACTGAATGCTCCAGTAATTCACAAAACAGCAGATTCTGCTATCAAAACACTGGCGTATTTCACATTTCACTTCCACCCATATCAATTTGGCACATCTCCAACAGATTAATCTCCAAAACTAGTCGATATTTCTAGAAAATTCTAGTAGATACGGAAACTCCGGCAAAAGTCGCCACGTTAGAAATATTTCATCAAATCTGGCCCCCATGCTCCAAAAGTCGCCAACGTCTGCCAACCCTACATCACGAAACAGGGGATGACTGCCTGTAAAAATGCTTTCTCCTTGTGAGCAATAGCATTTTATGTATTCGCAGTAACATATTATATGCTTAGCTATAAAACAAGATATTGTCAAAATCAGTAACCCTTCGTAATCTCAAAAACCACTGAAGCCATTTGGGCCAAATTTGGGTGGTATGGTATGTGTATTATCTGCAATGTGATTGAAGTGAATAATTTTTACAAATATATTTCATTTGGCTCAGAGGTCCAATGCTCACTTGCTACGCGTGGAAAGTCTCCAGATTGCCCGAATGCTCTAGTTTGTATTTAATGTGACAATTAGCACCAATAAGATGATGTTTTATAACTCTGTGATTGTTACAGTTAGATACATGAGCGTCTTAACTACTCTGACTGTAGCAGTACTAAATGAGCGTCTTAAATACTCTGTTAGTACTGCTACAGTCACCTGCATTCCATTGGCAATAATACATATACTATACCATTTACGGACGCAAATCAAATTCTAGAGGATTAAAAAAATAAACAGAAATTTATTAAATACATTTTTGACTTACCAATCGCGTGGTAGATTTGAATTTCCCTTGAGAAAAACAAATAAAACGCAGCTCCAGCTGCAATCATGTAAAAAAAGACATCCCTTAAAAATGGTCGTTTCATCATTCCAAAATCTTGCGTAAGAAATATGGAACCCGCCACTACTGTTGTCACAAATATTCCACCACCTGAAACATAACACGACACAATGAAAGTTAGAAGGTAATAGAAAGTTAAAGCAAATCAAATACCTAATGTGTGATTAAAAGAATTTTACAAGTTTTAAAAAGTTTAATTTACTTAGATTATGACAAAAATTTACAAATTTAGTGGTTATAATAGAAGCCGAATAGTTCAGACTTTTGTATTATCGCTGAATTGAAAATCCGAATTTGAGTTTTTGACTGAAGAACATAAACTCGAATCGAACGTTTTTGAGGGGATGTCTTTTCTGTGTATATATGTGTGTGTGTGTGTGTGTGTGTGTGGATGCGATAGCTCACGAACGAATGGAGTGTTTCGAATGAAATTTGATAATCAATTAATATTGGAATCCTATCGATTTTAAACGCAAGCAAATGTTCGGAGGACTCCAAAATTTTAGAATGAAATTTTGAAAAATCATTAAAAAATCAAAATCTTCAATAATGTTTTATCAAGTAATCATTTCATATGCAAGTTTTCATTATAGAACGAATGACACAAACTTTAGAATGCTAGCATGAACCGTTTTCGAGATATTGCACATATTTCAAGTAAATTTATCAAAAAAATCACATAAAATAAAAACGGCTCAACTATTGTGAAATACGTTCACTTTTCCTTATATAGTATTATGCGATAAATTTAGTAACATCATTTTCATTGATCTAATTCGTTCCATTCACGTGGGAAGATACTTTGAGTAATAGTTCTGTATTTTAATGCCTAAAAATTCGCTTATAGTAATTTTTATATAAGAAATGCCCTTCTCTCACATTATCTGTAACGCTTGGCGATGAATTTGGCGAACATAGCGACTAATTTAGCAAAGTATCGCCAACTAGGCAATGTGTCGCCCCAGATTGACAAATATATAAAGTCAGAATTGCAAAAACGATTATAAGCTAATGAAAATCACGTCAAATTGGTGAATGAATTATCAAATATTTTAGTAAATTGACTATATCGCTGGTTCTTCTGTATTGTTCTGTAGATCTTGTATATTATTTTTTCGCTGTGAAAAGGGAAAATCCATTTCATTATATAAGGAAAGTCATGTGCTACCCACATCACATTTTTTCCTCTAAGTAGAGCATTTTTTATCTTTAAATAACTACTTATCCAAATGTTGAAATTGCAATAATTCGTTTTTCGATTCAATGTAGTGCAAGAACTTCGAATTTAGTACTCTCATCTCTATTCCTTATCGTATTCAGAACGTTAAAGCCGTTTAAATACATCGTTTTGTTCTACGAAAATGGTGGAAATGCCTGTGTATCATGAAATAGCGAATGCATACCATATGCTACATTCAGAACAGTATAGTTTGCGTGATAAGTTGGAATTATGAGCTTGTGTAAGCACTTTCATAAGCTCAATTTGGGCAATTCATTTCACGAATAAATCGATTGTGCAGAACAGCTGGAACAACGTGCTTAAATGGCGAAATTAGGGGAGCTCTCTTCATGTATGTTTGCAATTGATTATTTTATTACTTTATAAGCACGAAAAAATATTTTATTCTTAATTATTTTAGAGAAAAATCTGATGTGGACAGAACATTGCTTTCCTTATATAATTCAATGAATTTACTTCTTTCACATTAAAAAAACGAAGTTTATGACCCATAGCACAATGCTTTTAACGTTGAAGTGTGCATTTGGCGCTTTTCCGTATGACAACAAGTAAAAATGTTTCGAAGTAACCAAACTTATATTTCGCACAGCTCTAAATTGACAATTATCAATATTGATAGTATCCGCAATGTAGTCCATATATTAAAATATTTTAATAATTCCACAATTTAACGTTATTTTTCTAGCAATATTTCACGCCATATTAACAGACTCAGGTCACCATGGCAAAATATCGTGATGTTGGCGATATTTCGCCAAATTAGTCACAGAGTTCGCCAAATTTATTGCCAAGCGTTACAGACAGACGGAGAAGAGAGCATTTCTTATATACAAATGACTATTGGTAAATTGTTGAGCGTCAGATACGAAACTATTGCCGAAAATATCTTCTCTTGTGAATAGAATGAACTAGATCCAAAAGAATAGTGTTAACAAGTTTTTCGCATAAAATAACTAATTTTATGTATTATTTTGATGCATTTATTTGAAAAACGTGCAATATCTCGAGAGCGGTTCATGCTAACTTTGTAAAGTTTATGCCAGTTATTTTCTAATGAAAAATTATATAAGAAGTGATCATTTACGTAACATTGTTGAAGGGTCTGATTTTGCAATGATTTTTTTCAATTTTCATTCAAAAATTTGTGGGTCTTCCGCACATTCGATTGCGTTTAAAATCAATAGGGTTCTAGTATTCACAGATTGTATTAGTTGTGCCAAATTTCGCTCGAAACGCTTTATTCGTTCGTGAGATATCGCATCCACGGGTCTCACATACAGAAACACACAGACAGAGACACACATATACACACACAGACAGACAGACATCACCTCAAAAACGTTCAATTCGAGTTCAGGGAATCTTGAAAACTCGACTTCGAATTTTCGACTCACAGTCTTAATCCGTCACAATAATTTCCTTATACATTATGCTACGTATATAGGGAAAGTAAAAATATTTGATATGTACAACACATAAATTTTTCTCCCAGATTAATGGATTTGAATATTGCGAGAAAACAAAAACGCAACTAGAGCTTTCATATGAATCAGTCTCAATAAAAGAAATCTGATGCGGACAGCACATGATTTTCCCTACATAAAGAAATGGTTCTACTTATTTCACAGCGAAATACTGATGCACAATATTTTTGAGTTTGAATTCGCATCGCTTAAATTAAAATTTGGCGCCTTTGGCGACTTATGAGTCCAAACAGAATGACTTATTCATACTCACCTGTAGGTAATAACTATCATTTTGAATTAGGTTTTACTTGGGTTAATCGATTTTATCTTCTATCTTCGTCCTAGACCGTCCGACCTACCCGAAGGTGTAAGGTAAAGAGTTAATCGATTAGAATATGTTTTCGTTTGCACCACTTTGTAAAGTACCTTGCTGCCCCAACCGGGAATCGAACCCTGAATATCCGATCTGGCCAGCTCACTCTCTACCGTTGAGCTACTGGGACGAAATTGCAAGCTCTTATCGTTTAAGTGGACTCTGCATTATCCACCCTCTAATGTCAGATTGGCGGCAACTGACAATCTGACTGACCACCTCCTGCTATTTTTACCCTAGGTTAGCGTTCTGTTGCTACTATTTTTACCTAGGTTAGTATCCTGCGTGGTCGTTATCCTCTCAATTTAAAATCGACTCTCAGTCTTCCAAAGTCCCCTGAATCCATACTAATCGTACTAGGGTCACTTTCATACCTTCGACATCTTTGCACTAACCTACAGGGTTGATTTGTTCTGGTGTCATTGTAAAGAGCCCTGCCGCCCCAACCGAGATTCGAACCCTGGATCTCTGAACTGGCCAGTCGACACTCTACCGTTGAGCTGTTGGGACGAAATTGCAAGTTCTTATCGTTGAAGTGGACTCTCCAACTTTCTTTTTTCTTTCTATACAGACCTATCAACGTACCCGAATGTGTATCATATCTGTCTGGCCATATGCACCACTGTAGTGCAGTTGTCTATAAGTACAGATTATGTATGTGGTTCTATATTACAAATTATAACTTTGATTTAGGATATTCTGATAAGACGCTCTGTAGTCTCAGTTTAATTTTTTTTATTTTAATTTATTTCTGTGTGCCCCTTTGGCAGTTAGTATGATTTCATATTCAGCAGGATTCAATTTCTTGTAATTAAAGTATGAGTTTTCGGATTAAATAGTTTGAGTTTGGTCACTTTTAACAGCTGAAAGTTCTAAAAAAGTTGGGGCTTTACAATGTAAGATTTTAAAACATCGATATCACGCGTCAAAACAATTCATGGAAACAGAAACAGATAAGTTACAATTATATATTCAATTGATTGTCCCACATCTTATTCAATCAGCACTTACCTTGAGATTAAATTCATCTACCAAGAGAATTTTACCATTGTCAAAGAGAAAATAGTACTTACTTGTTATCACATAAGTTTCATCTAAATTTATCAATGACTCTTAATCGTTAAAAAAAACAGCATATTAAAGAAGATATTTACCAATAAGTCCACCGATAACCATTTCATTCTTGCCTGCTTTTATACCAGCCATCGCAGAGAAAATGTCAGGAGATCCATTGCCAAACGCCAGTAAGGTTACGCCCTATAATTCTGTCAAGGATTTACTTATACATTTAACATGAATGAATACAATACGAAAAGTCTGAAATTCTCGGGATTCCAAAGAATTTTGCGCTTTAACACTTTTAGAATTGTTTTGCAATACATTGAATAGAACAGTGTAAAGTGGACAGGATGAATCAACCCACAATTCAAAATTTGTTGCAAATACATAGCTGAACTATACTTTAAAAAAATCTGATGTAGGCATCAAATGACTTTCCCTACATAATGAAAGTACTTTACATCGTTCAATGCGAAATAATGATGGAAATGATCCACGGCACAATATTTTTAATGTTGGAAAGTATATT
Source organism: Amaurobius ferox (assembly GCA_951213105.1). Classification (NCBI taxonomy): domain Eukaryota; kingdom Metazoa; phylum Arthropoda; class Arachnida; order Araneae; family Amaurobiidae; genus Amaurobius; species Amaurobius ferox. The sequence continues at coordinate 54,099,522 of OX578142.1, forward strand.
TTTCTGGATGACAACATGCGAAATTATTTAAAAGTACAAAATCATCTTATATTTTTCGCAAATATAACTTAACAATTGGAAATATTGCTAACATCTACTAAGCAATACCCTCCATTATATTAAAATATGTTAATTATTTTTCATCGATTTGGTGTCGTTTTTGTAACTTTAGCGTCATTTTCGCCAATATCGCGACATTTTCGTCAAATTGGCACCACATTAAAACTTGCCAAGTTGGCGGTATTTTGCGACCAGCTTCCTTTAGGCCTATGATACAATCTCTCTCTAAGTCCGACAATTATTCTTAGCGCCTCCGAGTACGTCTCACAGGCATCTTTGTACACAACTTGCAATATCAAAGCAGAAAGTCCAGTTCCAATTGCTGGTTAGTAACCGGTCGTTTTAAATGATGCACGATGCAGCGACGTTCTCATGCGCGTTGCATAAGCCCTATGACAAAATTGGCGCTGACATTTGCATAACTCTTACTACGGCATTTACATAAAGAGTTTCGCGGCTGAAGCTCTTTTTTTGTGGGTATATATATATATATATATATATATATATATATATATTTCAGTAGAGTGTATTTTGAAAAGGTGTATCTAATTTCTATATTTTAATATTTTACACTAGTGAACCGGATCGGGTAAAAATCTATTTCGACCTATACCCGGAATTCCGATATAGTTAACTATACAGATATAAATCACAACCAATACTGCTTAACTCTAGTGAAATGACAAAGGTATGTCTTTTGAAAATAATCCAATATAAATACTATGTAATAAGTAGAATTGACACAACTAATCCAGTATAACATACACAACTAATCCATGTGTTTATATTACATACTAAGAAATCCATAATACCCGAGACATTTTGAGCACTGCTAAAACATAAAATAATTTGGGGAGACATAACACCAGAGACCAAACTCGGGAAATAAAAAGTTCCATACTGAATATTTTAACAAACTTACAAATGAAATAAAGTATGATAACTGAATGACAATGGAAATAAATTAGACATTTTATAATTTTGTTTAATTCAATGGAATCCCGATTTTGTGTTTCTCTGCGGAACCGAATAAAATATGTTATATGCGGGTAGTCTTTATTTCAAAATTTTTGGGGCCGGGGGGGGGGGTGAAAGGGAGGACGAGTGTAACCTTAGAGGGGACATGTTTTTTAATATAATTTTAACTTCTATATTTACATATATACAAGTAACTGGTATGTTGAAGACCCAGACCGTCCGACTCGTCCAGAGGACTAAGAGCACCTATTTGGACGGCCGGGAAGGAAGTAACTGGTATGTGTAGTAATTACATAAATTATTAAAGCATAATTATAGTATAAATTGTTACACACACACATACACACATATATATATATATATATATATTTATATATATATATATATATATTTATATATATATATATATATATATTTATATATATATTTATATATATATATATATGTATATATATTTATATATATGTATATATATATATATATATATATGTATGTATATATATATATATGTATATATATATATATATATATATATATATATATGTATGTATATATATATATATATGTATATATATATATATATGTATATATATATATATATGTATATATATATATATATGTATATATATATATATATGTATATATATATATATATGTATATATATATATATATATATATGTATATATATATATATGTATATATATATATATATGTATATATATATATATATATATGTATATATATATATATATATATATGTATATATATATATATATGTATATATATATATATATATATTTATATATATATATATATATATATATATATATATTTATTTATTTATGTATATAGTAATTACATTTTGTAACGTAAAATTCATTCGATTTATTTAATAAATCCTTTAATTACATTTGGTAATTTTCATTACATATTCGTTAACATAAGATGTCTCTGGAAAGGGGGATTGTTTGACCTCCACCCCGGATGTATGTCTAACACTGTATGCGGAAAAACACAATACACGGGAAATATTTTCACTAATATTTAAAAATCAAGGAAAGCAAATAAAAAAGTAAATATACCACTAAGCAAGCTTTAACTTTTCACTTATTAAAAGCTCAATTTATGATTCATACAAAAATATTCCAAACTTTATATTAAGCCCCTATAATTAAGCGACTCTTCAAATCAACTCTCCATTAACTTTTAAATTACTCTCCAAAGTCCTCAGACGATAAACACTACATTTACTAAAGCAAAATGATTAAGAAAACAAGAAAAATCAATCATGAATAAGCCTTGATTTTGAAACACTTTCCAACTGAAATGCAATTTTATTTAAACATCTCTAAAATACGGTGATATTTTTTAAATTATCACAGTACTACATTAATTTATTATACTTGAAAACTTAAAATTTCATAGAAATATAAATCGTCTGCTTCTCCATATAAAATCAATGATATCACTTATATTCCAGACTCCAGAGCTAAATAATTTTGCATGAAAACATTCAACAATTCTTATACAACCCACCTTACAATCGCTTGATTTGTTTACATTCTGCATACGTTAAAATTAGGCTTCGTTGTAGAAATAATCAGAGTTTAGTGATCATTTAAAATAAAAAGTAGACTTTTATAATGTTTAAAATAAACACAAATTAATAAAAACACTTGAAGTCGCAGAAAAAAATTAAAGTTCCTTTAGCCCAGAATTAAAAAAAAATACTATCTCAAGCGAGTTTTCGTGCGATTTAATTCAAATTTTCAGAGAACCCTTATAATATGGAAATAATTCTGTATTCCGAAACATAGAAATTTATCTTTTAAATTTACGAAATTAGAAAATTGCAAAAATTTAAAGCAGTCGACGTCTAGGTAAAAAGTCTGAGATATTGTTCACAGACCGCCCGGGAAAGAAAAGTGCTGGCACTCATCCAAAATCATCTGGATATATGGATTTGGTGAAATGTCGGAAAATGGCTTATTATCGGTTTTGAAAGTTCATAACTTTTTAACTAATTCGAATTTTTAAAAAAAATCCCAACCGTGTCCTGAAATATCTCAGTACTGAATTTTGTTGCTGTCCTAAGCTTGGATTTTCGGCTACAGATGACACCCACACACACATACAAGCCGATAAAGCATCTTCTTTTATTATGTACTAGAAGGAATTACCCGGCGTGGCGTTGCTTAAATAAGCGCCGGCTACATTTATAATACGCCCTAAAGAAGCTCATTTTATGCGGAACGTTATACCTTTATGAAAGAAAATACTTGAAGTCGCAAGAAAGAAAAAAGTTCCTCTACCCCCGAAATAAAATTACGTCAAGATATCTCAAATGTTAACTCAATACTCATAACTATAATATAATACCAAATTAAAAAAATAGAAAAAAATCTTTTAAGTCAAATCTTTAGGAAAAATCTTTTAAGTCAAATCTTTAGGAAAAATCTTCAGGAAAAATCAAATCTTTAGGAAAAATCTTTTAAGCAAATAATAAAAAAAAAATAGGAAGTCAATAAAAATTTTTAAAAATAGGAAGAAATCTTTTTAATTCGCAAAGTTGGATAACACATAAATTAAATCCACTTTACTTCCAATTAGCTGTGTTTTCGTCGAGATAAAGCGTCTGCAATTTATGCAAAACACCTGCTCTGGAATATCGTCTGCGACGACAGACAAAGAAAGAATAGATTTAGTTTGACGAAATGACTTACAATGGGCTATATTCTACTTTAAAAACTTGTAACTTTTAAACTATTTCAAATTTGAAAAAAATCTCGCCAAGTTGTATTTTCGGGAACTTAAAGTACCTTTGATTTTCCGCTACAGACGTCACAAAAATACAGACAAACATATTTTAATATGCAAGATAAATAAATATATCCGTATTTACGTGATCGACATCCTAGTCATTCGGATATTGAGAAGATTCGATTAATTTAACATTATTAGTTCAATAAATGCACCAACAATTTCCATGACCTGGACTTTATAGGAATAGTTAAAGGTATGACACATCTTGCATTTGGAATTCTTCAACATTCAACAAGAAATCTAACTCATCTCATGAATATTAAATCCTTGAATCTAATAGAAATCTCGATTTATATTCCAGATATAAGAAAAGGATACAGCCACATTTTGAGACATCTTAAGTGTTTTTGAAATGATGAATAAAGAAGGACAAAGGCTGAAAAGGAAAAGGGATTATTTATGAAATTCCTTAGATTTATATTAGCATACACTGAAAACATGAAATTCCACTACAAAAGAAATAAGCCACTCACTTATATTACTAAATAAATATTTTTATTTTGAGTAGAATTATAATGATATGTATGCTGGATAAGCAGCTTCTAAATTAAGCCACTTTGAGCTAAACCAACAAAGGATTGCAAGTTTTATTTATTATGCATGATCATGATATTACTTTCGAAAGTTCAAGTTAAATTTAATTTTAAGGTAGTTAGGTGTAGATGTGTTTTCCCTTAAATTTAGTTCATGAATAAAATATAAAATGCGTTTATATATATATATTTTTATGAACAATAACACTACCAAAAAAATGCAAATCCAACACAATTGCTTAAATAATTATATAGTCTTGTAAATTTTCATGTGTTAAATAACAAATAATTAAATATAAGAAACAACGAAGATGGTAAATGTAAAATACAACGAAGTTGTTAAATGTAAACAAGCAAAGGATTAAATATAAAATAAAAATAAAGGATTTTTGTGAGGTTACATAAGATGATTTTATTGCCTGAAAACCCAAAACTGGAAGGGTTACAAAACTTGTAATAATACCGTGCAGCAAAACACGTCATGGAACTAATTTTGTTTTTATTACAGCTGACAATAAAACGTATTTTGAGTGCTGGCTGCTGCACTGGGAAAATTATTTCTTCAAAAGTTTTATTGTAATATTAATTTTGATAATTATATATTTTTGATAATTTTGCAATATTAATTTTATATTCCCAGTATCTAAGTTATATTAGCACGTAATTATAATCCAACGTAGATGCACCGCTATGTGGTATAATCTCGTTATGTGGTATACCTATCTCGTTATGTATGGCTCGCAAAAAATCCGCCTATATTCTCTGCTCGCTGACATTATTTCTAACTAAACTAGTTCTAAAAAACAATAGCTGGAGCAAAAAAAAATATTAATTTTATAAAAAAACAGACTGCGTATAAAAAACGCGAGCATTTTTATAATTTCAATCTCATTTATTTGATAAGTACGTGGCATTTTCATCCAAGAACTTACAGTAACAATTATTGTTCATATCTAGTGACACTAATAGTTTGCAAATTACCTATAACACTGTAGTAACAGAAGTGTAATGACCCCAATTCATCAATTACAGTCCGTATCTGAGCACGAAGACCTAAACTTTTATAGATGAATGCAACTGACAAATTAACCAACAAATGGAATTGTGAGAGAAATGTCGAGCAAGTTCGAAAAACCAAACCAATCCTGATCGAATCGAATCTTGTTAAACTGAAAATAATGCAGGGAGTCTCAATAGGAACAGGCCCACTCCTCTGCAAAAAAAAGACTGACAAGATTTTTTTGCAAGTATGAGAATGTGTCCTGCGTTATGCAGAAAAGAAGAACGGCAAATGCATTTTTAAGTATGTGTATCAATATTGAAACGCAAATACTGTGCAAAGAAATATTTTGTTTGCATTTTGTTTCGATACGTTCTTCTAACAACAGTGTACTTTCAGATTAAGGGAGATAAATCGCTCGAAATGGCGGCATTTTTTTAAATTCCCTAAAGGGGTCGGTAAAATACACAAATTCCATAAAATATTGAATGATTTTTTTTAATGCAAGGAGACGTTTAGTGCAAAGATAATACTTAACCCCTTTAAGACGAAGATCGCGATAAGTAAGTGTTGTTCACGAAATGAATAGGAAATCCAATTTTTTATCCATATCCAATCAATGTGTTTCAACACTGTTAAAAATGGATATTTGAAAAAAAAGTAGAATGTACTCATTTTCGAGCACTTTGCATGCTTATAAATAGCTCCGAGTAGCCATGTTTCAATTTTGAAAAACGCTTGTATTCATTTTTGAGTATATCAAAAAATTAAATTTTAAGCATATTTAGGTTCAAATTGTAAATACTATGTACTCATTTATGCGTATGGGAGAATCAATTTTAAGAATAATTGCAAATACTATGTACTCATTTATGAGTATATGGGAGAATCACTTTTAAGCATAATTGTAAATACTATGTACTCATTTTTGAGTATATGAGAGATTCAATTATATTTTTATTTTTTAATTATATTTTTAAACTGTAAATAAATGACGGATGACAAACAGCGCATATGCATAAGACAAGCAATGTTTATTACGTGTCCGTATTCTACCGCCACATTAGAGAAAAAACACCCATAACATAGCACCTCACACAAAATATATACATCCGCCATCGTAATTCTTATTATATAGTTCTTCAATTTCAAGGCTATAACTTTTATTCATCGAAATATTTGCACAAAAAATTTCAGAATTATAATTGCACATTTATTACACGATTTTTAATGAAATCAAAATGAAATAATACGTTCATTTATTGAAGTACTCATTTTCAAGCAAGTGCGGTTGCTTATATTTCAGTATGTCACCTACTCGTTTATGGTACCATTGTACTCAAATGAAAACGAGTACGTTGAAGTTTTCGTTTTTAAGTACTTTATTTTTTACAGTGAATGGGGCTGCCTACATTAGAACAATACGGGTAACTATCTAAGCGATACATTGATTTCGCCTTCACAAAACGTATATGAAAGCGAAAAATTTCAGAAAAATGAGAATGGTATACTCACAGAACCCACCTACAGAGGGCTTCCTAAAGTTAGGATTGCGCTCCCAGTGCAGGTAACAGCATTGAAGGACCGGTTTCGCGAGCCTAACTTTGGAAATAGGCGCTTTCCGGGAAGCATGAATTTAGCCACTGCAGCCTGGGGTCAAACTTTATAAGATTTAAAGCTTAACCTCTCTGAAATTTGAAATACAACCTTGATGAAATTTGATGGTCAATTTTTATGAAAATTTAAACCCAATCTTAATAAAATTTGAAAATCAATTTTTGTGAAATTTTAATTCATAGAGGTTCGCAAAATTGTGGTACAGCAAGCTGGGGTTCAATTTCCCTCGCTGTCGTTGCAGGTGTCGGCTATTCCATGCTGAGAAGTACATAAAAGAGTGAAACTGATCCATGAATATTGTTATCAGCAATAGGAGGGCGATATTAATAAGAGTGGGACCCGTAAAACATTTAATTGAAATATTTGAGAATGTGACTAGGCAGGGCCACAAATATGGAATTGGACAAAAGTTATAGTTAATTTAATGCATTATATTGTGAAAATCCGCAATTGTCAACGTCAACATTACTTCTCTATCGTTTGATAAAAGAGATATTTGTGTTTTATTAAAATTTTAATCTGAACATTAATTGTCCGAAATAAAAAAAGTACCCTTTACAGCTGTTTAAATATTGTGCGTTCTCAAGGGATGTGTAATATGTGCGATTATCAGGCTTGCCTATCCTCTTAAAGGTGTTTAATTGTCTTTTTTAATCATTGAAAACGCCTAGTATAAACAGCAATTCCTTTTTTTCACTTGTGGGTTATGAAAGAGATCTTTCCGAATATTCTGCTCTGTTTAGAATTGTGCTAAAATGTTTAAAAAGTTTTCGCATGCTTGCTGTTTGTCATCAGAAAATACAATAAAGTCACAAATATCTGATTTCAAATATATTTACTTACAAATCATTTGCTGTAACACCCAACCCAGCGAACAAAACTAGCAGCCATGCCACCTGCAAAACAAGTACAGATTTTCAATGGAGAGCAAGCATTTTAATAATAACATTTTCTCCATATATATATATATATATATATATATATTTGGCAATAGTAACTTCCTATTGCCAAATCTTAAACAAGCATGTGTTTGGGTTAATTAGAGTTAGATACTCAGACCAGACGAAGAATCTAATCTAATTAATTTCCAAAATCAAGCCAATGCTGTTCATTTAATGTTTCGACATTGTAGCCGTGATTAAACTGCTTTGGTGATTTTAATATTTCGTAATTACTTGAATTGATTATTATTGTATCTTTTTAATATACCGGGTGGCCATAAAACAGCGTGAGGTGTTCAGAGTCCTCTAGCAAGTAATGTATTGGACGAAACGTAACAAAATTCGGTGGGCGTGCACAGTGGAACATGCTGTCTCGATTTCTAAAAAAAAATTAGTTCCAAAAGTCGCCTCCAGGGGAACTTTTTGCTCTGCAAAAGTGTAGCAGTGTGAATACTGAATGAGTAAATGCCTAATAAGACAGTACACATCAATTTTGTTAACAATGCATGACAACGTTTATTGTTTGTGAGACCAGAAATTGTCCTCACATGAGACACTTTTATGTGAATGTTTATGATGCCCAGAACGGCAAACAAAGCTATAGTCTGGCTGTCA